>JAIEZT010001368.1:23015662-23258162 GCA_019594935.1 Periophthalmus modestus
GACAAGACTCAATGTTCTTCTATTTTTGGAAAACGATGGCTCATATATTTGTTTGCACGAGGTATGGAATTAAAGGACTGAAGAAATTCACAGTACTAAATACAAGCGATTGAAGGTTTCTAAGAAAACAGAAATGGGACTCTACCAAACCAATTTACCTTAAACTTCAATTCAGCAGAACAAAAAAACAAAAAAGTATTTCTTTAAGATATGAATGACTAAAATATTGCGCGTAATTTTAAGTGTGTCATTCTGTACTGCATATCTTTGTACAGTCTAAAACCGTGAGTAACTTCAACTTATGAATTGCTTCCCTTGACAGTCCTCTCACATTGTTCCGGAGATTCATTGCGATGTAAAAGATGTCCTGCTGACACAAGGCCTGAGAAGTTTAAATCGTTAAAAATTATCTCTCAACGTTTGTGTTTACCTCACGTGCAGGCTTGGTGTTCACTTTAATTCGTCCCACTTCCAGTTCCCGTTCAATGTCTCTCAGGTTCCGCTAGCAAAATGATTTGTATAGAAATAAATTATGTATAATAATAATAATAATAATAATAATATGACAATAACACTTAATTTATTATAAAGGTTGTCTGATGTTAAAGTTTTATTTGTAATCATAAATAAAAAAAAGTCCTATTTTAAACATTTTATCGATTCGCAGCCCGGAAGATTCCATTTTATTTTTTAGGGTCTCAATAGCAGTAGCTTCCATCCTTCATTAGCCAGTTGTACAGTTTAAAGTTGTTACTGTGCGTATTAAACTATTTATTTTTTTATTATTACGAGTTACTTTAGGTTTTAATCAACAGACAAAAAGTCATATATAAAAAAAATATCCGATGTTTCCACATTGGACTCCTTCTGTAATGTGTGGAGTGGGTCAGTCCCAGTGGCGCCACAGACTGAATGTTGGAAAAAGCGGAAGAAAAGTCTATTTTAGAGAATTTTATCTCCAAATAAGAACAATATTCCCATTTTACATTTATAACGTTAAACCTAAACCACTTTTGAGATGGTAAGAGGACTGCCCACGCAGTATTTATCAGTAAAATGCGTTTTTCTTCATAATTACCGAAGAGCTGTCAGTTAAAATAATGATGAAAAGTCTACCGTTGTAACTGTTACTGTTAATCTGCTGTAAATTTGACCTTTATCAGCTTAATAATTTATATATTTTTTTGGTAATTATAAGTTTTGTGGCAGTTGTTGAACTTATTTGATAAAACGATTATATAATTGTTATTGAGCATTCATTTTGGGTTAACGTATGTCTTTATGTACAAGAAACTATAATTGATCAGTTTTTAGCTTGGAGTTTTTTGTTGTTTTTTTTATCAGCAGAGCCAAAAAATACACTACTCTTCATATATTATATTGAAAAAAAAAAAAGATTCAAATATAGAGCGCTAGTGCCACCATACTCTCAGTATACAAATATGGAAAACACTGGGTAATGTTTAGTTAGGTTAGAATTATGTGAGAAAAAATTTGATAAATTCATTTTTCAGAGGTCCCTCCTTTTTTAAAATCTCCCTTTCTAAATTAACTTTTTCCAAATTTTGGTTAAAAGGTCTAGTGCTTGCCATCATACTTCATTTCTACCTTATTTCTTAGTCCCCTCTTTAATTTTTTAACTAATTAGTTTAGACATGCAGTGCTTCCCATAGATATTGTTAAGATTATGGTGGCACAAATTGTCTTTTGCAATTCAAATAAAAACAAAGTTTAAATCTGTCAACTGGAAAAACCATTGTAAGAGTGAAGACGTTTCGCTGCTCATCCAAGATGCTTCTTCAGTTCTTCTCAGATTGCTGGTGGCCACTGCCTTATATCTATCTGAAGGGAGGGGCTAACTACAGAAAAAGCAACTTGGATGAGCAGCGAAACGTCTTCACTCTTACAACGATTTTTCCAGTTAACAGATTTAAACTTCGTCTTTTGCTATGGATCAGACCTGGATGACTG
Source organism: Periophthalmus modestus (assembly GCA_019594935.1). Taxonomy (NCBI): domain Eukaryota; kingdom Metazoa; phylum Chordata; class Actinopteri; order Gobiiformes; family Gobiidae; genus Periophthalmus; species Periophthalmus modestus. The sequence goes on from JAIEZT010001368.1 coordinate 23,017,634, forward strand.
AGGGTTTACACAGACATCTTTATTCGAATTATGTAATATCATTCAATTTGTGGGGTGTAAATGTCACTTACTGCCTATAGTTAATCTTTAACCGGTTTCTTTTATAAGTTTAGGATAATGCAATGAGCAACAAAGTCAAATTTTGTTATGCCAATTTAGTCCAGGTTGATTTTAGACTGGGAGAATATGAAGAAAACATACTCTCATGTTAAATTTTCAGTTTATAACAGTAGTTTTTGAGTTATTCTGTAATTGTCTGTCCCTGTGTCTGAGCAGATGCAGGAGACTGAGTTGGAGGCAGAACTGCAAAAGCTCCAAGAGGAGGTGGCAGACTTACAGAAACAGCTCCAGGAGCAGCAGTGTGAGATGGGCTTTGACTTCAGAGGAAACCTGCTGCTCGCTCTGTGAGTCTGACCAAATCAGTGCTGTGAGAGCCCAACATAAAGCTGCAAGATTAATCGCAATTGAATCGAAATCTCAATTTGAATAGATACAATCGCAAAGGCTGCAGTTTTTGCAGTATCATAATTTCCCCCACAAAACAACAACATTTCCTGTTTTATTCTGCATAAAACTGCTAACTGTAGTTTAGCGCTGTATAAATATGTTCTGAAAGGTGATTCTTGTATTAGTTTGTTAGTTCATATTTCAGTCTTTTTGCCAATACTCCCTCATACATTTAAAATATGGACTACAAACAGAATCCTAAACATAAATCACAAATGTAACCACAGTCTGAAAAAATGTTAACAAATTTGGCATTTTTCTTAAATCGTGCAGTCTAAACATCAGTGCTATGAGTAGGGCTATCATTAAGAAGTTGCCAATATGATACATATCTTACATAGATAGATACATAGGCCACAATACAAAATCTACCTCAATACAGTGTACTTTCGATTTGATACAATGCGATACAATATATTTCAAATCTATTCAATATGGTTCAGTTAAACAAAAACGCTTTCAGTCCCTTACTTAATAATCAACCCCATTTTCACAAATATAAAGCTTTTTTAAACCACAGTGCAAAGTTAATCTGAAATACACTCATTTTAGTCATCAAAACAGTGACTATGTCAAATGTATGTCCTTCTGAAAACAATCAACAAAACTTTAGTTCTGCCACCAAATAATATGTTAAAATATACACAAACTACTCTCGATACAGCAACTCATGATATGGATACTACAAATTACATGGCGCGATATATATCGATATTTGAATTTTTTGTACACCCCTAGCTCTCATTCACCTCGGAGTAAATGGGGCCTGGAGGTCAGTGTGTACACTGGTGTATGAATATGTGTGTGAATGGGTAAATAGTTTCTTGATGTAAAGCACTTTGAGTGGTTAGTTGCTAGAAAACCTCTAGATAATGATGTACTGCTTTTTAAACTTCTAATGCTTCGTGTACTTCCAGACATTGGATTTGTTGCTGATGATGTGGCCATAATGATAAATTGTTGTGTTTTGTTTTAAGTTGGTCTGACAGTGATATGATAAAGTAAAAAAAATTATGTAGGTTTTCTATGTTCCATGTCCCGATGCTTCAGAGGGGTGCTGTGTGGGCAGACTGCAGTTCCATCGGAGCTTCAGACGGTGGTGTCTCGGCTACAGGAGGAGCTAGAAGAACTGCAGGAGGACGTGGAGAGACAGACTCAGATAAATGGGATCAGAGTGGTCAGCTGTAAGAGGAGAGAAGAGAACCAAGAGGAGGAGACTGTATCTGAGAGATGTAAGCATATACTTAGAGGGAGAGAAGAGAGAGGGGAGGAGAAGAGAGGAGAGGAGAAGAGAGGGGAGGGAGGCAGAGGGAGGCTGAGGGTGAGTGGTCAGCTCTAAGAGGGCAAGAGAGGAGAACCAAGAGAAGGAGGCTATAGCTCAGAGTAATGTGTCTGCTGCACTGAGACATGGAGGGAGAGAGGAGGAGCTGAAAAGAGGACATAGAGAGACAAACTCAGGTGAACAGGGTCAGAGTGGTCAACTGGAGAGAGGACAAGGAGATTGTAGCTGAGAGAGGAAAGTGTATGCTGATAGAGGGGGAAAGAAGGAGAGAGAGGCTGAGAGGTGAGTGTATACCGAGAAGGAGGAGAGCCAGAAGTCATAGCTGAAAGAGATAAGTGTACACTGAGAAAAGGGAAGAAAGGAGAAGCAAGAAAGAACTGAAGGAGGACGTGGAGAGACAAACCCAGATGAACAGCGTCAGAATGCTGAAAAGAGAGAGGAGAGGGAGGCTGTAGCTGAGGGAGGTGAGGGTATACTGAGAGGGGAGAGGAAGGCTATAGCTAAGGCAGGTAAAAGGTTAGTAAATGTTTTGGTTTGGTTAGGGCTGCAGGTGAATGCTTAGTCCTGGTACATTCCCTTATTGACCTCTGAACCAGGACTGACTGTGCTTGCCCTCTCTCTCCAGCAGGGGGCAGTAGCAGCTCCCAGTGGTTCTGTGTATCTGGAGTCTGCTCTGAGCTCAGCTTCCAGGTGGAGTTTAAACTGTCAGAACTCAAGGCGAGTCAGTGATGCTGTGTTTCCCTGTGTATTTACCTGTGCATATTTGTGATGTTAATGGTGCTGTCTAAGATAGGACTGCAAGATTAATTGAAACTGCAATTTGCATAGTTTCATATAACAAATTGCAAAGTTTGACATTTTTAAGTACCATGATCTCCTCCACAAACAACAAACTTTTCTGTCTGCTAATCCTGCAGTTTAGATTTGTAAGTCTTTTTGTCAGTTCCTCTAGACGTGTTTGAAATGTAAACTTTGAAGAGAATCCTAATCAATATTTCAATATTTTTCCCAAAGCATTCAGCCCAAGTCTGAACTTGTGTTTCTCCTCAGGTTGGAGCTCAAACGAAGCGAACGCTCAGTCATCTGAATATTGTGATGGAGGACAATGTCCTGCAGAGCTTCAATAGCTTCCTCTCCAGGTAATCGCCAAATACTCTATATTCTAGGTCTGTAGTCGACTAAAGAAATTCTTCATGGACTAAAAACATGTCCTGCTGTTTGATCAGTCTACTAAAAAGGGGGTGCGGCAAAACCTCTCATAGCTATTCCTGTATCTTTCTGTAATTGCTCCAAACTGCACTCACAAGACTACACATGGGTGGGAGATAATGCAAGAAAAAATAACTAGAAAACATTTATATTGAGATAGGCATATTAAACTCATGATTCACAATTAAATCTATTTACATATAAATACCAAAAAAAACCCTAAATCTTCAGCTAACTCATTCACTCACTTCTCCTTTGTGCTTTTATTCCTTATAAATAATCTAAATAAAATTATGTTATGACTAGTACAGATTTTGGTCCACTCCACTGCCCTGTTAATTGACTAAGGATCTATAGCCCTAGTGTTTTGTGTGATACTTAACTGTAAAACTGTCTATAATCCATCATCATATTTTAGCCTAATGTAGGTGCAGCGCTGTTGTACATGTGTCTACAGTGCATCTGTTTGAATACAGTTTTTCATGTTATTAAGGGAAGACAATCTCTGGCATCTCTCCTACTCAGTAGTCCTCACGTGTTCCTCATTGCCTCTGTCCCCAGCCTCCACATCACTGCCCTTCTATCACTCTCCCCCTCTGTTCTTTCTCTCCCTCTTCATTCTTTCTCTCCCTTCCTCTCTTTCCGTCTCTTTCCATCCTCTCTCCTCACTCTCCTTCTCTGCAACAAATGCTCTGGTTGTTTTTGGAGCCCTCGTGTCAGTTTATCTTTCTTCCCCCACTCTTCTCCCCGTCTCTCCCTCTCTCTTCTCTTTCCCTCTCTCTGTGTCCTCTCTCCATCTCCCTCTTTTCTCATTCTGTCTTTCTCCTTCTCTGTGGCAAATGCTCTTGTTGTTTTTGGAGCCCTTCTGTCAGTTTCTCTCTCACTCTTGGTCGCTCTCTCTTTCTTCCTCTCTGTCTTCTCTCTATCCCCTCCTTTATTTCTGTCTCTCTCCTCTCTCCCTCTGTTCTCTCATTCCATCTTTCTCTCCATCTTCTCTATCTCCTCTCTCTCTTCTCTTTCTCCACCTCTCCTCTCTTTCAGTCTCTCTCTCTGCTCTCTCTTTCTTCCTTGCTCCATTCTCTCGCCCTCCCTCTCTCCTTCTTCCTCCCTCGTCTCTCTGCCTCCTTTTCTGTGACAAATGCTCTGGTTGTTTTTGGAGCACTTGTGTCAGTTTCCATTAGAGCTGTGAGAGCGCAGACAGGTCCAGTGGAAAAACTCAGATTTCTCAAGGACAAAAACACATTTCAACCTTTACATTAAACTCAGACCAGATTTAGGCCCATTCTAAAACTCGACATCCAAACAAAAAACACTCAGGAATATCTCTCATTCTATGGATTATCTCCATGACAGTGTAATTAATTGATTTTAAAGGGCCCATATTATGCTATTTTTAATCTATGTTATAATGTTTCTTCAACAAAAACATATCTGGAGTTGTGTTTAACACACAAAATCAGAGAGAAAACTCAGAGAGTTTTCAGTTTGAAAGAACTCATCTTAAATATGCAGAATTTGTTTGTTAAACATGTGTGAATGAAATAAAACACAACTTCAGGTGTGTTTGTGATGCTGAAACAACATTATAACATGGATCAGAAAGTGGCATAATATGGGCCCTTTAAACAAATCAATATCCAATTGTTTCTAATGGTCTAAACAGCTTGGGTCTTTTTAACACAGAGGTCTATAGCCAGTCCCCTGTCAGTAAAAGCATGTGGTTTGGTGCAGACACAAGACTAGTGGAAGAAATCTAACTATTTTTAGTTTTAAATGGCACTGATTTAAGAGTCTGAAAATGTAAACTTAATTGTTCTTGAAAGAGTCAAAAGCATTACTATGTTTATGGAATCATATGATTTTTTATTTATTTATTTTTTTGCAGTTGATAGTTTGTAGCTGATGTTCCCTGGGAGTGTGATGCTAACTGTAGGTACTGCTCTATCTCAAGCTCTGTTACCCAGACTTTAATCTGAGCTTTATTTGAACACAATCTGACCATAAAGGCCTGGCTTAGCTGGAACTACAACAGATGAGCTGATTTGTGCTGCTAAACAAGTCCCACTCAAATAACTTTGCAGTGAGCTAGCATTAGTCAACATTTTTCACACTCACCTTTTTGTTGAAAATCAAACACCTAAGTTCATATTGATCACAAGCTACTTAAAATGTGCCTTGCCTTGCCTTGCCTTGCCTTGCCTGTTTAAATCAATTTAGTTTTTTCTTGAGTTTTCAGACTTGGATCTTAAAACCTTTTGACACCGTTTACTAATCTGTGCATTGTGTCACCATAGTAAATGCTGAAGATTCCACTATAGATATACATGTAGAACACCCCCAGCGTGATGTCACTGCAAAGCATCAATATTGCAACAAAGGACTATAAATTAATCATTATAGAAAACAATATACTTTCTTCATATTTCCCAAATGGCATATGTAACATTAGCCATTTTTAATATAGCTCTCACCTCTTGGCCTTGATTTGGTTGTTGGTCTTGATTTTTGGTTGTTGGTGCCAGACATGCCGGTCTGAGTATTTCACAATCTGCTCAGATACTGTGATTTTCACGGACAACCATTTCTAGGGTTTAGAAAGAATGGTGTGCAAAGGGAAAAACATCCAGTATGTGGTCGAAAATGCCTTGTTGATGCTAGAGCCACAACCTTGAGGCGGATGGGCTACAACAGCAGAAGACCCCACCGGGTACCACTCATCTCCACTACAAATAAAGAGAAAAAGAGACAAATAAAGAGAAAAAGAGGCTACAATTTGCACGAGCTCACCAAAATTGGACAGTTGAGGACTGGAAAAATGTTGCCTGGTCTGATGAGTCTCGATTTCGGTTGAGACATTCAAATGGTAGAGTCAGAATTTGGCGTAAACAGAATGAGAACATGGATCCATCATGCCTTGTTACCACTGTGCAGGCTGGTGGTGGTGGTGTAATGGTGTGGTGGATGCTTTCTTGGCACACTTTAGGTCCCTTAGTGCCAATTGGGCATCGTTTAAATGCCACGGGCTACCTGAACATTGTTTCTGACCATGTACCCATCCTCTGATGGCTACTTCCAGCAGGATAATGCACCATGTCATAAAGTTCGAATCATTTCGAATTGGTTTCTTGAACATGACAATGAGTTCACTGTACTACAATGGCCCCCACAGTCACCGGATCTCAACCCGATAGAGCATCTTTGGGATGTGGTTGAACGGGAGCTTCGTGCCCTGGATGTGCATCCCACAAATCTCCATCAACTGCAAGATTCTATCCTATCAATATGGGCCAACATTTTTAAAGAATGCTTTCAGCGCCTTGTTGAATCACTGCCACGTAGAATTAGGGCAGTTCTGAAGGCAAAAGGGGGTCAAACACCGTATTAGTATGGTGTTCCTAATAACCCTTCAGGTGAGTGTCTATCTATCTATCTATCTATCTATCTATCTATATATATATATATATATATATATATATATATATATATATATATATATATCTATAATATATCTGTATATATATGTATGTATATATGTATTATATATATAATATATATATATATGATATATCTATAAAATATATATTATATATATAATTAGAGGTGTGCTAAAATATCGATACACCGATATGTATCGATATGATTAAAAATCGATACGGTATCGATTCTTTGTTTCCTAGTATCGATATCAATATTCCCCCCAGATGTTACTCTTTACGGGTGAAGAGAAGCGAGAAGCAAGAGAAACGAAAATGTCAGAAAAAAATGTTTCAACCACCTTCCTCCCTCTAGTTAGAAACATGCATTAATCAAAAAGCACCTCATTGTGTTTTTTAATCTTCAATAAATGGAAGATAAATGCACCATTTAATTTTTATTTTGGTGTTTGTTTGTTTTTTTTGTGAAAAATTGGGTTGACCATTTAAGTAAGGTTGAAGGCCTTTATTTTTTTCTGAATCGTATCGTATCGAAATGGCACTATATCGAGATACGTATCGTATCGTGGACTGTGTATCGAGGTACGTATCGTATCGGCAGCTTCTGGGTGATACCCAGCCCTATATATAATATATATAATATATATATTTATATATATATATATATATATATATATATATATATATATATATATATATATATATATATATATATATATATATATATATATATATATATATAAAATATATATATATATATATAAATATATATATATATATATATATATATATAAAAATATATATATATATATATATATATAAATATATATTATATATATATATATATATAAATATATATATATATATATATATAAAAATATATATATATATATATATATATATATATATATATATATATATATATAGCGTTTTCTCTACTCCTCCATAATCCAGTAAGGCTTAGTGAAAACAACATGCGGATGTTGTAAAACTTCAGTGATTTAAAAAGTCACCGAGGAAGCGAGTGGTGCGCACCTCACATAAATATCCAAAAAGATTTGTTGCACATGTGTGAGTGGTTGAAAAAAATATTTGAACTGGTGCAAAAATTAGGGGCAACATTTGAGCATTGGGTCACAGTCTAGAGCGCAGTATACTGATCTTAGCTGTGTTTTAGTAAAATGAGTGGTCCAACCTGTCACAGGCACTTTAAATGTAATGGTGCAGTGGCCAAATTCTATTGACAAAATGCACTAAACAGTATAACACTGCAAACCTTTGACTGGCCAAGCAGTGGAAGTCAAGTCTGAACTTTCAGTCCAGCTGAAAGTCTCAGGATGTTTAGGTCCAGAGCCAGGTTCAAACTCACAGATGTTCACATCCCTGAAGGAACATGCAGCATCAGATCATACACAGGGGAAAGCTCTGTAAAAGGTTCTCACAATTCATCATCAGCTTCACTGTTTTGTTGAAGTACACACATTGTGCTTGTGTGTGCTGTATAATTTATAATTTATGACACATAAATCATGGATCATTATGTTATAATCTGGACATTTTATATTGCAATATTGATCTAAAACAGCTTAATAAACGAAAGAAATCACTCCAAATATAACTTGACTGAGTAAATGGTGTGAGGGTGGTTAAAAAATTTGAAAAGTCGATTTTGCATAGTATGTCTGCTTTAATGTGTTATTACTGAAAAGTATGTATTCATGAAGGCTACATCTGCTCATTCAAAATAGTCCCTCTGTGTCAGAGCCATAGACTGTATAAAGAAGGGGCACTAAGTGAGTGTGATGCCACTCATAGTGTTCAGCTCCAGTCAAATCAAACTCATCGAGGCTAGCAGTTAAAGAGGCTAATCTGGAGCCAAGTTCCATATTTGGAATTCACATCATATAGCAACCAAAGAGCCAATCTGGAGCCAAGCTGTTGAAGGTAACGCCGCTTCCCACTGCCACTGCTGGGTTGGCAGGGGACAGGCGCTTAGCAACGCTGTTATTAATATTCATATCTTAAGTTATGGACACAATAACAAAATAAAAATACCAGGATCATGTAGAGCGGGTCAATACAAACATTTTAAGACCAAAGTGAGACCGAGTTGATGGAGCCGGAAGCGTGCCCTTGATCACTTCGTTTTTGGAATGTGGCGGCTATGCTATGTCCATTTATAGTCAGAGCCTTGTGCAGGCGGTGTGTCAGAGTCTTATACAGTGTATCTGTGTTTCTCAGCGTGGAGGAGAGCCAGGACCTGCTGATGTTCTTTAGAACGTTGAGGACCTTCTCTAAGTGTTGTGACGAGCGCAGCCGAACCTTCTCCCACTTCCAGGTAACACTCACTTGAGTTTCACACCTGAGGCACTCTGTCCCCCCAGTCCCACACAGACACACGCACACATGCCTAAAGGTCTCAGTGTCTCACTTCCAGGTAACACTCATCACAGTTTCTTCTGAGACATTCTATACCCCCAGTTCCACACAGACACACACAGACGCACACAGACACACACAGACACACACACATGCCTACAGCTCTCAGTGTCTCACCACCAGGTAACACTCACTTGAGTTTCATACCTGCACGTAATGTCTGACAAAACTTCAAATGTAGCTTGTATTGGAGGTTTCATATTTTTTTATATTAATAATTGTTGGACCATCTTCATAATATCAAACTTTCTCTCCATCCGCAGTACCCACCATAATTAAATGTGTTTCCACTCTTTTTGCATGTAAAACCTTTCATCTGTCAGCCCAAATTGACCCCAATCATTAAAATGAATGTGCAGCTCTAGCAATTAAACATAAAGATGAGCCTTGAGTTTGGGACCTAATTGTCGCTAAATTGACCTTAATGAGAATGTTCTGGACTTCAGATGAACCTCTGTATTTGACCATAACCTGCATTTTGATGTTCAAATGTGAATATGTCTGTTATATAGAGGATTATGGTCTTTGTGAAGATTTGTTTATATTTTTGAGATGCAGATGAGCTTTTGAATTGAGCTTATAGATCAGGCTTTGCATGTGATGACTTGTGGTGAACGGTTAATGCCATTGATAAAGATAAAGATAAATAATGTGTTATATAAGGCTCTGATGGTTTTGTGGAATGGTAGATGGTTTTTGTGGGATGGGCTGGATGCATGTGGAGAGACGAACTGCAGTGACAGCTAGACAATTCACTATTCTAGAGTAGATCACATGTCTCCCACACATTTGACTGCCTGGGAAATATGAGGAAATGATGAGGTCTTAAAAGTATTTTTAGTATGTTAATGCGTTTCAAATTGACTGAGATGTTTCATATTCTATTTCATGAACAAAAGCAAAAGGAGCAGCTTTCTCAGATATGTCCCAGTAGTCTTTTCTAAAAATGTAATGAAAATGTGAAATTTGACCCAGCGAGTGTTGATTTGGTGTTGGACTCTGTTGTTCATTCATTGCTTTGCTAAAGAAACTCTTTCTCATTGGCTGTAGTGTTGGCGTCGCTGGCCTGCGTGTGCACACCCATGAAGTTTTCATGGGCATTACTTTTACTTGTCACCCTGCTGAGGCAAACTGTCGCACATGTCTCATTGTAAATGAATGGAAAAGGAGCGACAACCCTCCACGTGTGTCGAGCCCATGAGTGTATCTTTGCCCATGAGTGTATCTTTGCCCATGAGTCTGCATCTCTGTCTCCTGAGCTCCGTGTGGTTCTGAGAGCCCATAGTTTCCACTGCTTCTGTTCAAAGTGCTGACTGTGCAGAGTCTTTAGAGGCATCTGCTGCAAACATCAGTTCAGCACCACCGTGGCACAGACTCTCTGTTCACAAAACACTCTCTCAACCCCTCAGAGTCTCTTTCTCTCTATGTCTGACCCCCCCTCTCTGCATATCTGGGTTTTATTGAACTTGGTGGGAATAACGAACACAACAATAGCCAAATGGCACCAAGGCTCATACTTCTCAGATTCTCGTGAACATGGATCATTTTTCAGTATAATTTATGCCCAAAAGCACAACTATCAAAAATGATTTCTATTTCTGACCTTGGTGGCATTGTATTTGTATTGTATCTTGCTCAGTATGTTTGTGGCAGCTGCAGTGCATTTTCCTACATGTCTATGGATAATACATCCCTCAATGTAGGTTTCTTTTCTGACCTTGTATACATGTGTGTACTCTATTGATTAGGTATAGTGCCAGTCTAAATATTTATCATAGTGGCAGACCTTTACGCACAAGGAAGATTGCTGTCATATATTTCTATTTGTTAATACATCCCTCAATTTAGGTTGTCATTAAAATGTAAACTTATTAACTGTAAAACACAGAGCTTATAACCATGTTGTGTACTTCCCCATCACTGTTTATTAGGCAAAGTGTTTTTGGAGTGACTACATGCTTGTTCATTTTAATTGCTTATTTTTAAGATGCCATTTTGCCAATCAAACCTCGTTTTCACCACCACGTGTACATGTCCACTGTGACGTATGCACTTCTTTCTGCAATTTTATTTTCTAAAGATGGTGATGGTGATCCATCTTGAATTCAGCTGTTGTGTAGTCATTTTGGTATAAATGAAAAAAAATCCAATGCTCACTAGTGTGATGTGCAGCTATCCAGGACAGGCCGACAGCACTTATTATTATTTTTCTTTATTGACCTTTATTTAACTAGAATAGTCCTGCTTTGCTTTAGGGACATTTTGGTCTTGTCTGTCATATAAGTGAAATGTTTTTGTTTTGGGACATATTGATGTGCAATTTAGAATAAATGTGTTATTTCAAGCCGAAAAACCTTTTTTTTTTTTAGCTATAAACCATTATAATAAAAAAAACAAAAACAAAAAATAAATATGTTTTTCTGGATATTTTATGTAGTAAATAATTGAAAATTACTCGATTACTAAAATAATCGATAGCTGCAGCGCTAATGACTATATTTTTGGAAAATGAGTTCTCATATGCAATTAAAGTTCCTCCGTCAACTCATGACTCAGTAAAACCAGATTAAAGCGTTAATTACAAAAAGTTTATTAAAATATCAACATAAAACAGTCTTCTGTACACTGGTTAATAAGGACATTCGTACAAGTCAGGTACATAGGCTCACAGTTCTCTCCATCCAGAGGAGATAAATTAAACACAATATTATGAGATTTATTTACAAGATATAAACACTGCAGACATGTCTCATCTGAGTCCTGTCTGTGTTTCAGAGATGAAAAATGTCCTTTCTGTTTCACTGAATACAATTCTTTATATTCCATACTTTTAATGACTGAAACCAGAACTCAACACCGGCAGTAAATAAGTCTCAAAGGGGGAGCTAGGGTGCTAAAGAAAAAGACCAGATGAGGATGAAACCAGGACTAAACCAGGACTACTCTTGTACAAATCCATAAATCCAGACCAGGTCCAGACCAGGACCAAACCAGGACTGATCTTAGAAAAGTCCCTTAACAAAGCCCAGGACTAAACCAGCACTAAACCAGGACCACTGTTGGAAAGGTCCCTAAATTCATACCAGGACTGAACTATACCAGGACTAAACTAAACCTTGCGATATGGATGATGTCTCTGGTGCTTACTTTCCACCTCGTAGTACTTTTGTGGTAAAGCATTAAGAGTTCATTTAAACTTGGGGCCTGGTCCAGAGCATGAGACAATCCCTGTTCTTCTTAAAGCTCCTCGTCCCTCTGGCCTATATATATTATAACCCATAGACTGTATAAAGAAGTGGACTGTGTGGAAGTGAAGTGTGATGCCACCCACAGCGTTCGGCTCCAGCCAAAGAAGCTCATTGAGGCTAGCAGTTATAGGGGGAAATTTGGAGCAGAGTTCCAAGTATGGAATTCCGATCAGGAGCATAGCAACGGAATAGTCAATCTAGAGTGACGGAATAACTCCTCTTCTTGCCTGCACCGCTGATTTAGCAGGGAGTGGGTGCTTAGCGAAGCTGTCAATCAAACATGTTGCTAACACTAGTGGGAGTGACTCTAGGGAAAGAAGGTGCCTCATTTGTCTGTTATTAATGTTCATATCTTGATTTACAGACCCCCCCCGATCATGTAGAGCCAGTTCATGCAAACATTTTAAGACCGAATGACAAGCCTGACAGCAGCAGAGAGAGGGGGCTGACGTTTTTTAAATAGAAAGTCATACTGAGCCAGAAATGTGCCTAGTAGTTGGAAGCTTGCCCATACTCACTTCCTATTTGGAATATGGTGGCCAGCAAGTTGTCCATTTATATATACAGTCTATGGTCACTGGTCTCAGCTCTGGTCTCAGCTCTGGTCTCAGCGGTACCTCCCCACCGGCAGCACATTGAGGCAGGTGAAGGTATCTGGGTTCTTGGACAGGAGCACTGGATTTCCATCCAGTCTGATCTCGGTCAATCTTGGCCTGAGGTAATACGTGTCGTTGGAACGACAGAACGTGTCCACACTCAGCTCAGTGATGTTGTTGTTCTGTAAAAGTCACATTTAAACAGGTTATAATAATGCTTAACATTTAGACTGTAGCCAGTTCAGTCCCTTCTCTCACCTGCAGGTGCAGAGTCCTCACGTTCTCTGGGATATGGGGCACTGCCTCCAGCTGGTTATCCGACAGGTACAGGTTGGACAGCTTTGTCAATTTCTGTTTAATCAAATCAAATTTAATAAGTTCAAAAGCAATGAAGAGTTGAGTTTGACCATGAAACATTCAATCGTAAAAATAATATGACTTAAAAATTAGCCGCTAATGTTCATAAATGGCCAGTTTTGGCCTCATGTTTGTCTAAATAAACATGAATAAACACATAAAAAAGAAAATAGATAAATACAGAGGAACAGCACAAATGTATGCAGTATATATTTGGTTCTGAATGTTCTCTTTATGTTTAGTATAAAAGGGGGCAGAAGCTTAGGCTTCTGCCTATTCCTTTTTCAGACTTTTGTGTATTTTGATTTGCTTCCTTGACAGACAGAAATATCTGGAAAGAAAAATAAATAAAGTCATAAATAAAAAATAATAATAAAAATGATACGACAATATTCAGACATGCCTCAGAGCAGAAGAGATTGAAGCGTCCCAATGCCAGACCCTTCTGCTTTAAACAATAGGGACTGGAAAGGCAAGAGTGGACACAAGGACACAGTAATATTGTTCAGAGCTGGGATTGAGCCATCAACCTTATTTTAAGTCTAGCACTGTGCTAATGAGCCATAGCCCTGTTCAGTGGCTCAGCAGCTCAGGTCTGGGCTCAGGCGAAAAACTCCACTGATGCCAGTTGCATTTATTGTGGGCGGTCCTATTCTGTTTGTGGCAGTTTGCATTTGACTATTGCATAATGGAATAACAGTGAAAGTGTCTCTTAGGCAGTCTGCTGTAAGGCACCTGACTCTGGATCAGTGAGTTTGGGTCATTTAGTCCATGACATAATGAAGGAGCTGTTTACTGTAGTGTTCGTATGTGGGACTGGTACAGACTGGTTTTGACCATGTCCCCGGTGTTTACCTTGAAGGCATTGGCTTTGACTCCTTTGGTCTTAAGCATGTTGAAGTTTGCGTTGAAGGTGCTGAGTTTGGCCGGGAGCATGGGCAGTTTGACTAGTCTGTTCTCAGCCAGAGACAGTTCCTCAAGCAGAGACAGTTTAGAGAAGGCCCCGTCTTCAATCTCTGAGATCAGGTTTCCTGTGAGGTCGATCCTCTTCAGCGTCACTGTGGAGATACAACAGTACTCTCATTATGCCGTATTATGCCCCCATGTATGCCTATGTGTCACATGCCCTGCCATATTCCTATACCTCTGTGTGTCAGATGCCCTTCCTTTCTCCTGTATCCCTGTGTGTCAAATGCCCTCCCATCCTCCTATGTGTGGCAGATACTCTCCCATATATCCTTCTAGTCTAGTGACTGGAATGGGGGCGGGGCAAATTATATTTAATTATAGTTAATTTGTAGCTTAACCAAGTTTGGATAAATAGTGAGATAATAACTCTTGATTTTGTTTAGACTCACACATATCTGCAAAGTCCTTGGTGCTGATCTTCTTGATCTTGTTGAAGCGTGCATACAGATAGGCCGTTTCTCTGGGCAGTGCCGGGACAGTCGTCATGTCTGGATTCACCTCCTCACAGTAAACAGACCCAGTGAGACACACGCACAGCAGGCAGGTCGGCAGGTCTGAGGGAGTGAGACCAGGGCTGAGACCAGGGCTGAGACCAGGGCTGAGACCAGGGCTGAGACCAGGGCTGAGACCAGGCCTGAGACCAGGCCTGAGACCAGGCCTGAGACCAGGCCTGAGACCAGGCCTGAGACCAGGCCTGAGACCAGGCCTGAGACCAGGCCTGAGACCAGGCCTGAGACCAGGCCTGAGACCAGGCCTGAGACCAGGCCTGAGACCAGGTGTAAAACATCTTTTCTTTTGTGACATTAATGTGTTTACACTATTCCTGTAGTAGTTTAGTCCATTAATCGGTATATATTTGTTAATTGGAATATTTATTCAACCAAGATTTCTATTAATCAACAAATTATTCTGTTTAGATTTATACAGGACAAGCAGACAAGGGAGAGCATGAAGTGAGTTAGCTGAAGATTTGGAAGTGAAATTTCTTTAGTTGACTATAGCCCCAGTTTACACATTGTCCCTGATAAATAAACGAATAAAGTAAACTAAACCAGATCTAAATCAGGTCTATACCAGGTCAATACCAGTACTAGAGGAGATTATCGAATTATGGGTAATATCAAGTTAAGGTACACTTAACCTCCCTCTTAAGAGAAATTCACTCTCTGCATTTGACCCATCCTTTAAGGCCACCAGGGGCAGCCCAACCCACCTAGACATAGGGAGAAACATCCAAAATCTGCACAGAAACAGCTGCTCAATGTTTTGAATATTGCTCTGTATACAGAATTTTGTGGGTAATTTTACATTTCACATTTGTTTGATTCTTAATCCAAATACGTTTGAAGAACATAGGACATTTCTCTGGTATTGATTTAATATTGTCTGATAGGGACTAGAACCAGGACTAAATCATGACTAACCCACTTCCAAAATAGAACTAAACCAGGACTAACCCAGCTCCAAAATGGAACAAAACCAGGACTCACCCATGTCCTAAATAGAATTAATCCAGGACTAACCTAGGTCCAAAATAGAACTAAATCAGGACTAACCCATGTCCAAACTGGGCCAGGACTCAGACTATATTTTAGAATGCATGGCCACCCATTGAAGTCAATGGGCTGTGCTCAATGGTGCATATCGCTATTTTGGCCTGTAACAGCTAGGTACATCCGGTCCTGCCCTGCCCATTGACTCTGTGCAGTTGAGCTAATCCCCATGGGAGTTGTGTGAATGAGTGGAGCGACCACCAAGGAGGCAAGTGAATAATAACTAAATAATACATTCTAATGTATATTCTTCCAGGGTGCTTCTGAACCATGTTTTAAACATGCGTCTCGTTCATGACAGTTCGGCTTGTTCTCATCGCTCGCATGCTCGCTCATGTCTTACCATGTGACCACTCTAACCATTCAGTGCTTAAGCTTAGCTAGAGTGGACAAAGAGCGTAGTTGAAGCCAATGATTAAAAAAGATTTTCAAAAATGACACAAAATGAGACCTTTGTGAAAGCTGTAGGTGCCCTGTCATCTGAACACGAGCAGTGATTACATTGTGCTTTATGAGAAAAATCTTTTCTGGATAGGATGGAGTTTTTCGTTGTACCAATGAGTGGCCACTAATGCAACTCCAGACAGCTCTAATATCCTTTCCAGTTATTTTAATAGATCCATGGGCGTTACTCACCAGAGGCCTCTGCAGTCATTGGAGGGTTATCTGGTTCATCAGCTGCAGGTAGCGCTCTCTATAGGGGACACAGATAGATTATTAAAATATGAAGTAAGAAGAGGCAGTGGTTATAGAAAGTAGGCTCTGTAATGTTCACAACCATTGTGAACCACTATATATATTATCTAAGACAACTGATCATTATGTTAATTTGGACATTTTAAATCTCAATATTCATCTAAAAAAGCTGACTTCTGCATTAGAAAATTGCTGTCCCCATTGGGAGCCCACGTTGCCATAAACGTCATCACAACAAAAGTTGGGACCTCCGATGGATGGCTGCAGCCCACGCTTAGCAAGCAGTTTAAAATTTGTACAAAAATGACTACACGACGCTGCCAGATCCTACCTGTATCACAGATTAATCAACTTGGAGAACTAAGTAAGTACAGAGACGTGGACGTATACTGGAGATGGTAAAAAATTTGGTTGATTGGCAAAATGGCATCTTGAAAATAAAGACTGCTCAAACATGCATGTATCACTTTAAATAAGTAAGTGGTGAGGGGGAAACAACCAAAACATTGTTAAAAGCTGAAAAGTCGATTCTGCATAATATGTCTTCTTTAAAGGATAATTAGTATTTAAATTGTGAACTTGAGCACTTGGTTCATTTCGTAATGTTTAAAACACCCCCAAACCGTGCAACTCCAAGTTCTGGCCACTGAAGAAACATTCATTGTTGTGGCTCAAGTAAATACCACAAACCAGAGTGAAATAACTAACACTTGTGAAGGCTTTATAAAACAAACTCAGGGTTTCCTCTGCGGTTCACCTGTTGAACACTTTACAGTCCCACAGTCTGATAATCCCCCAAGGTGAAAAAATAAGTACAAATCTGTTAACTAAACTGAAACTGCATAGTCTAGACTAACATATCTTTATCTTGTCAATATAAAGATATGTCTGGACTATGCAGTTTCAGTTTCACTGGCTATGGAGACCTAGACCCAGAACCCTACAATTTTGATAAAGAACACATAACTCCACATTACTAAAAAGAATACAAGGTCCCTGCATCTAAAGTTACTGCTTCATTGTTTATTTTTACAGGTCCTCAACCTGCTAGAGCAAACTCTAGTAAGCTTCTTGTATTAGTTTATAACACTTTAATAATTACAGCATTATTACAACTTTATTGCTCTTTTATTACATTTTATTTGCCACTTTATTGCCTAAATCTTTTACTGTCTAATTAGCATATTACAGCAAAATATCACAATCACATGTATATATTTTTTAATGATTTGATCTAAAAAACAAAATAAACAATAAAAACAAAAAAACAACAACAACAGATTTCAAAGTAAATATCACAAAATCATTAACTGAACACATGGCTTTGACACAAAGATTTGTTTGTTCATTTGACCGTCTGTTTCTGTGCATATTTTTTTTCTTTTTTTTTTTATGAAGCATGAGTTCAGCTTTCTTCTTTTATGGGTTCCCTGCTGTGCTTCTGCAGCTGTTTTGAGTCCTGGTGAAGTTGTCTTGATTGAAATCAATCAAGACTGTAGCTCAGTTAAACATAGTTGTAGAACTGTGCCATTTGTCTATATGGACCAAGTATTGCAACCTGTTAGAGTCCGCCTGAAGGGGCACCAGTAACGCACAAGTTCAGCTGAAACACTGCAAGTCAACTGTTCAGATCAAACTCAAGTTAGATTGTGTCAGCCAGCGACCAGCGGAAGAATAAACTTATTAAAAATAAAGTTAAGAAAATAATGTTAGCCTTCATCAACTAAACCCCCAGTGACAATAAAACAAACATACTTTTCAAACCTTGTGTAATACCTGTGCACCTCATGACAGTGCCCCCTGCTGCTTTTATACAGCTTCACATTTATACATACATTTACATTAATGTTGTCTTTGGGATTCCATCATGAAAGCAAAAAAAACAGGAAGGGGAATCTTGTAAATCTAGAGAAAGAACCAGACAGACAATTGTGGAAGCCAGAAGGTTCCGGGTTCAACAGTGTGGAGTTTCTTCCTGCGTCTCCCAAAACATGCACAATAGCCAAGATCCTCCAGCTATGGTAGTCCTGACCGAGACTAGCTCAAGATGTGGAGATGGGTCCAACTGCTCGTGACAGCTTGGCCCAGTAGAACAATATAGTGTATAAAGTGTACCATAAACTCTGATTAAATGAACTTAACTACTGAATCCCTCTGCATGGCCCAGAGTGTTTTGGCCCATCCCCAGCCCAGACTCACGGGTCTCTTTACACAAACTGTCAGACTCTGAGTGTTCAGACTGTAGCCAGGCGCTCATTATCAGTGAAGCAGAATGTTCCACAGAGCAGACAATTTAAATCTGACTTTATGAAATACATGTGAATCTGAGGTCTATTAAAACCAGGTGCTCACAGTCATGTCTTTGTCAGACCTCTGCTTTATTTACAACTACAACTCAACCTCACATCCATGAGAAACATGTGGTACAACAAAACATAAGGAAATACAACATGTGGAACATCCACAGCTGTGGACGCAGTGGGGCATGAGGGAGGACAGAAAAGAGAAAAGTGCTAGTCATGTCAGTTAAATCTGATTACTATGTAGATCAGTTATGTCAATAAAAAGCAAAGTTTTACAGAGACTTTTCACATAAAGCAACTTGGATATATTTTCCATATCAAAAGGAAAGCAGTATAGTTCAATGAGGTAAGTTTGCATGGTCTCTGTGTGTCTGGGTGGATAATGCATAATATTCCTCTAGTTCCTGACCAGGATCTTAGCTCAGATCTGGAGAAGGGTCCTGCTTCAGACCTCTGCCAGATGCAATAATGCAGAGGACCATACTGTTATACTTTTCCAGTAAAAGCACTGAGGGGTTATGATGCACTCTGCCCTGTATATTTTATTATTTGCATTTAATTTGGTGCATATTATTACATGAAATAATTAATGCTCAGTGTCTCACCACTGCTCGGCTGTAGGTCCTCCTCAGACTCAGTCCAGTCTCGTGGGAAAGTCCTGGTGCAGACCTTGTCCTGGCTGAACTCAGGCCTAACCACAGAAGCAGAGCCATGCAGGGTAACACCAGAGGCTTCATGTCTCTGAGGGCAGTGAATGCACCACACTGTCAGCACTGCTCTTCACTTGTGGCACTCCTCTGGTCCCTGAACACACCACTCTTCACCTGTGGCTCTCCTCTGGTCCCTGATCGCACCACTCCTCTGTCTGACTGAGACGGCTCCACGCTCTAGTCTCTCTCACTGAGAGCTGAGTCTGTGGTTTTAAGGGTAGCTCTGTGAACACTTAACCCTTCAGTGTCTGCACTGACGGGAGGCTAAGGGAAGTAATGTAATGTAGATGTAAACGCTAGTCTCAAAAGTGTTTTGCCCAGGGACACAATATCACCTCACTCCTCTGATGCATACTGGTTTGAATGGTACACCAGAAGCCCTTGTGTTAAGACATGAACCACTCACACTACCCTTAGAGCTGCTATCCATACTTCTATATTTACAGTGTATTACATCATAATATTTGTGTGACCAGTGTGTGTGGTCATGGAGCTCAAGAATCCTTTATTGTTTCCCATCTGGGTCACATGCTTTAATACAGAGAAAAGACATCACAACATAAGCCCATAGAATCAACATCCACCAATGAACATAAATAGATAAGGGACCAAGAATAACTATGAGTGATGCAACAGTATTAAAGAGGGTGCATTATGCAAATCAACTTTTTGGAGCGTTTTACTTTGTTATAACGTTCCTTCATCAAAAACATGCCTGAAGAGGTTTTAGATGTCATCCATGCATGTTTAAGTAATCTAGCCATCTCGCTCCCGGGCTCTATTAGAACCCTCCTTATGGTTAGATGTATGAGCCTGTCCAAGACTCAGCCCACAAGTGTAACGTAACCCATGCTTCATCTTCCATGAATATACAAAAGTAGGATACAGAATAATACACCACAGACCTGATGGAATGTGCAGTAGTTTGATTAGCGGGATGCACGCCGATAGTGTTGTGTTGTCACTCTGAAACAGGGAGGGATTTGGCGCAGAGAGCCATAAGAGGGGGGAGTCAACACGCCAAAACTTAAACTGAAGCTTATGTGTTTATGTGTTAATATGTTGTTTTTGACAAATATAGTATTTCCAGAAAAATAAAAGGTAATATGATGATCAAAATTTCCTTTGTGTTAACGGTTATTATAATACCCCATAGAAGTGTAATACCTCCTCTTTAAGAAAAAGCCACGAGCAGGTATCTTCTGATCAAGAAAATTTAAATATATAGGATTAGGGGATTAGGATTAGGATCTGGCCAACCCACCAAAGTGCATCGTCAAAGCTCTGCACTGATAACCATGTTATGTTCTTTCAGTGCCGCTCTGCAGGTTCTAAAGCGCAAATTGTCCCTAACATTTGTGGCAACATTTGAAGAGTCCTTTTGCCACATTCACTTTCTCTGGTCCATTTTAAAAGCATGCACTTCAGAGCACCCTCTTTGACTGTTCTCTGGCAGGGGTCTTGTGTTGCATCATGTCCTCGTCTACAGAGAATTGACTGGAAAATTGCTGTGTTTGAGGGAATAAAGTGTCCATTTTTCTGGTAAATGTCAGACAGAACTGTGTGCTGACAGCAGGTCTACGATGCTGTGTGTTTGGTCTGACTGCTCTAATGAACTGCAATAGATGTATTGGTCCAAACCTGTGGTGCAAATAATTAGAGGTGGAAGGAAAAATGAAAAAAATAGTTGTTTTGGAGTTGTGCAAAACTAAAATGTCATACATAGTCTGTAATAAAAACAATTTAAAAAGAAGTCAGGTGGAGAGCATTTAAATGAGTGTGTTGTCATAGTTTAAGCAGCAGAACTGTAGAAACCACATGTTGGCTAAGATACAGTGAATGCATCCAAAACCACCAGGATTAATGTGGAAATATCTGTGAGTACAGACATAGAAGCAGGGAGGGCGTATTCAAAACTACTAGGTCTGCTCTAACCAACCTGATGACTAGCAGCTATTGTTTTTAGTCTGATTCAAACTACCATTTGCTCCCTAGTTTTTAAATAGAAAAGTTATAAGTCATTAATATTGGTTTGCTATAGCCTCACCTATAATATAATACTGTATATACATATACATCTTTTTTGTTAATGTCGCTCACTTCTACATCTAATGCTATTTGAAGGACATATGATTTAAAATTGGGTTTGGGAATTTTCTAAGAACCACTGCTTGGAGTTCTGCTTACAGTCATCATCTTAAATCATCCCTGAATCTTTTTAAAGAAATGTTACATAGAATAGTCCGAAGAGAGTCCATAGAATAGTCCATCCAATATAAGTGAAAAGGCAGGAGACAGTCTGGATGTCATGTGCAAAAGAAGTTTATTACAAATCACAATGGCTAGGGGGACTTAACTTACAACACATAGCATTGTCACATATGGTATTACCTATCGATACCCTGGTGATGCCTCTGCATAAAGAGTTTAAATAACCTCTCTAGTGCGTCATATCAACATATTGGCAGACTATGTATATCAGAAAACTATATGAATGTTCTAGATTGACCGTGCATTATGACCAGCGTACAGTTTGACCTGATAACATTCTGTTATTTTCTCATTAGTTATTCTGTTATTCCTTAACAAGAAAGACTGATCAATACCATTTTTAATAGTTTATTCTCGTAGGTACTGGCTGCTGTCTTCTGTAACAGTAATAGTAATAATTGTGAGTAGTGGTGTTTATAGACTGGTCAGAGCAGACACAGAGTCATTACTTTGAGTCCATCACGCCTGTGTTAAAATGGACGTACACTGTGCAATTTTGTACCATTTTAAGACGTTCCGAATTTTTCCCAAACTCACAGTGTGCTTGCGGTCATCTATGCTGACCTGTTTACACTGTACAAGGGACATGAGAGAGAGGGGCAAGTGCTGTGACATTTGTGACCCGATCTGGGTGTTAAAACTCCCAAAACATCCTAGAAATGTTTTAGCAAACCTTTGGCACTGTTAACTTTATCACTGCTTTGTTTAAAGTTCGAGGCTTTTGTGACCAAACTTTTCTTTAATGTGTACGGTGATGTGTTTAGTAGACAGCTGTAACATTACATATACCTTTCTGTTGCAACCAAATGAAGCTCCTCAAGGCTAGCACTAAGAGCAGCTAACCTGCAATCCAAGCGCAAAACCAAAGCAAATCTGGAGTGAGACTGTTGAAGGTAACACCCCTTCCCGCCCATACTGTTGGTTTGGCGGGGTTGGGTGCTTAGCAACATGGCTGTTAATCAACCTGTTGAAGGGAAAACAGGCACCAGATTGGTCTGTTAACAATGTTCAAATCTTTGGGCAAAATTGTGATTTAAAAACCCCAGGAACATATAGAGTGGGTTAACACAAACATTTTAAGACCAAAGTGATGAGCTTAACAACAGCAGTTACAAAGAAAGGGGCGATGGCTTTTCAATAGAAGTCAATGGCAACCATAGCATAGGAATCACATAACACCCATGCTCAATTTGGAATGAGGCAGCTAGCACGTTAGCTATGTCCAGCTGTATATGTCCATCTACACTCACCTAAAGGATTATTATATACACCATACTAATACAGTGTTTGACCCCTTTTCGCCTTCAGAACTGCCCTAATTCTACGTGGCATTGATTCAACAAAGTGCTGAAAGCATTCTTTAGAAATGTTGGCCCATATTGATAGGATAGCATCTTGCAGTTGATGGAGATTTTGTGGGATGCACATCCAGGACACGAAGCTCCCGTTCCACCACATCCCAAAGATGCTCTATTGGGTTGAGATCTCGTGACTGTGGGGGCCATTGTAGTACAGTGAACTCATTATCATGTTCAAGAAACCAATTTGAATTGATTCGAGCTTTATGACATGGTGCATTATCCTGCTAGAAGTAACCATCAGAGGATGGGTACATGGTGGTCATGAAGGGATGGACATGGTCAGAAACAATGTTCAGGTAGCCCGTGGCATTTAAACGATGTCCAATTGGCACTAAGGGACCTAAAGTGTGCCAAGAAAACATCCGCCACACCATTACACCACCACCACCTGCACAGCGGTAACAAGGCATGATGGATCCATGTTCTCATTCTGTTTACGCCAAATTCTGACTCTACCATTTGAATGTCTCAACCGAAATCGAGACTCATCAGACCAGGCAACATTTTTCCAGTGTTCAACTGTCCAATTTTGGTGAGCTCGTGCAAATTGTAGCCTCTTTTTCCTATTTGTAGTAGAGATGAGTGGTACCCGTTGGGGTCTTCTGCTGTTGTAGCCCATCCGCCTCAAGGTTGTGTGTGTTGTGGCTTCAATGCGTTGCTGCATTCCTCGGTTGTAACGGGTGGTTATTTCATTCAACGTTGCTCTTCTATCTGCTTGAATTACTCGGCCCATTCTCCTCTGACCTCTAGCATCAACAAGGCATTTTCGTCCACAGGACTGCGGCATACTGGATGTTTTTCCCTTTTCACACCATTCTTTGTAAACCCTAGAAATGGTTGTGCGTGAAAATCCCAGTAACTGAGCAGATTGTGAAATACGCAGACCAGCCCGTCTGGCACCTGCAACCATGCCACGCTCAAAATTGCTTAAATCACCTTTCTTTCCTATTCTGACGTTCAGTTTGGAGTTCAGGAGATTGTCTTGACCAGGACCACACCCCTAAATGCATTGAAGCAACTGCCGTGTGATTGATTAATTAGATAATTGCATTAAGGAGAAATTGAACAGGTGTTCCTAATAATCCTTTAGGTGAGTGTATATGTACAGTCTATGGGCCCAACTGACCGCCTCACTCCAGCCCACCGGAGCTGTGTTTACATTCGCATGCAGCTCTATTTTCCTGCACAAACTGCGCTCAGCACAAATATCATGTCTGATATCCATACATCTGCACGATCAGCTGTCATGTGGTCATCATGAGCAGCTCGTAACTCCCTGTACACTGTACAAGATAGATGGAGTAAATTTAGGAGCAGAAATTCGACACGATTTTAAATTTTTGTGCAACTAAAATTTGTGTCAAAATCGGCTCAAAAATCACAGTGTAAGCTCAGCTTTAGCTGTCATTTGCCTCACTTATTAGGGCACTACTTCCATGGGCATTCTATTGACCACATTTTGGGTTGTTTACAACATGCTGCTGCTGTAATACAGTGGATAAAGATAACGGGATAATGGACCTTTTCACTAATATGGATTGGAGAACCATTTGTAGATTGTCTTTTTGGAGATTTGTTATGAAAATACCAGAGGATGGATAGAGAGTACTGGCACCTGCAGTTCCACATTCCACTGTCTGAAATCAAACTCTTTTTTTAACAGTGTTTTATTCCAGTGTTAGGCTGTGGTTGTTCTGCCTGTAATAACTCTTGCCTAATACGATTGCAGTGACAGGGAGCGGATCTTTTGCCTATAATAACTCCTGCTTAATACGTTTGTGACAGAGCTAGGTGTTCCTAAAGATGCTTTTGAACTGAACAGATTTGGCCTGAAGTCTATAAAGTCAAAGAACCGTGAATTTGAGCTCATGTGGTTTAACTCCCCTATGCTCAGCTGTTTATCCCACAGAACTAGTGCTGTTACAGTAAGAGCTGCAAGATTGATCACAATTTGAATAAACACAATTAGCAATTTGCAAACCTGCAATTTTAAATACCAAATTGCAAATCTTCCTGTTTTATTTTGCATAAAAACTGCTAAACCTGTGGTTTAGGTCTGTTCAAACGTGTTCTGAAATGTGATTTTTGTACTAGTTTGTCAGTTCATATTTCAGTATTTTGGTCAATCCTAGGATGTGTTTAAAATGTAAACTTTGAGCAGAATCCTATTAAAACATAAATCGCTAATCTAATTGCAGTAGAATGCTTGTCACAAAAATCACAATTTGATATTTTTCCCAAATCTTTCAACCCTAACATTTCAAACTTTATTTCAGTACTTTTCATTTTTTAGACATAAAGATGAGCATAAACATTTACGATGGTGTATTTTACTTATGTGGGGTATTAATTGCTATCACATTATATATTTATATCACCATGTTACCTTTCATTGTTTTGAAAATGCTAAATTCGCTATAAACAACATATGCATTATAAGTTTCACGGTTTTTAAAACTTAACTTTAGTTTTTGACGCTATGAGTCAAAAGTTGCTCCCTTTTCACAGCACTATCGCTTTACAATTGGCTTGCGTCCTGCTAATGAAACTACTGCTCATCACATCAGGTTTGTAAAGTTGCAAGTTGGATTGTTTTCATGCTTTTGTATATTTAAGGAGAATTGTCATGTAGGAGCATGGATGATATAGGTTTGGGGATGGCGCATTGGACAAATCCTACAGCTAACCACAAGGAGGGTTCAAATAGAGCCCGGGAGAGATCGCTAAATTACTCAAACATGCATGGATGACATCTAAAACCACTTGAGGCATGGTAGAAAGCTCCAAATAGTTGATTTTGTTTTTACTGTTTATTTAACATTGGAGTATTTGGACTTATACCATTCAAAAACTATTTAGGAAAGATCCAACTTTCTCCTATTTATGTAATTTTTCAGTATTGAAACATGCCCAAACCAGTTTTGATACTAAATTTACTAGTGATTATTATCTTGGTAGATAATACATTACATTAATACAGTTTCATACATCAAGACATTAGGGCTGCAAGATTCATTGCAATTGAAATGAAAGCAAACTGCAAACCCTCTGTACATACAACAACATATCAGTTTGTTATCCAGTTCTTTTACCCCTTTAAAATGTGAACTTTGAACAGAATCATATTAAAACATAAATTGCAATGGCTATGCTATCAGAAAAATCACAATTTCCGCAGATTCTGCTGATGTTTGCACAGTGGAAAGTACATATAAAAACTTTGTAGCTTAAGTAAATGCATTTATTACATTTTAAAGTCTCAGATCAATTTTTAAAAATTAGTTACTGCGGGAGTCAGTAGCTTCCATCAAGTTTTTAACCTCTTTCTGAAGTAAAATGGAAATATATTTTCTGTCTGTACACAGTGGATAAAAAATAAGGTGGCCACTAAAACAATATTTTTGCTCTCAGGGGCAACCTTTCTCAGTAAATAACCCTTCACGTTTTAACTGTATGTATGAAGTGTCCACCTCCATGTGGGCAACTCAGATGTATTTAATATTGTTTTAAAGTGAAAGTTGATCTATATTTCCCAGATAAGCTTTTGTCTCCTCATGCCAGCTTGACTACATCCTGTCACCAGAGTGTATGATGACTACACTCTGGTGACAGGTGTAATATTCCCATTTATAAAATACAGGAACATTTCCCATAGATTTAGCTTGGCGTTAAACTGAACCACGTGAAGAGGCCCAGTCCTTCTGAGTGGAACCTGAGCCCAGACTCTACAGGTGTGTTAGCAATTATCAACTGCTTTCAACTTTTACAGCTCTGGGAAAAAAGCCAGAAACCTGAGAATGTTTTTACGCACACTAATTTTCTGTAGCAGCATTTGAGTGTAGAAGTTTTCCACTAAAAATGAGAGAAGCCGCCCACAACAACATGCCACACAGAGACCCGTTTAGTGCTGATGCAGTGACAGACTTCAGCACTGGGGTTTTCTGTTGGCCACAGACAGAAGCACAGACCTACTAAAACTGTACAGACACATTTAAACACATGCATCAGATGCCCTTTCATATGTGCAGACTTTGACCCGATCAAATCCAGCTTTACCTTTATGTTTGCAATTGTTTAATCATGGAGATTCAGAAGCCTTGATCTGATCCTTACCTCAGATATGGGCCTCTGCCAGACATTCCAACAGAAACAATTAACTTCTCTAGTTGATGTGTTTTCATAACACCAGTGAGAATTAGGTAATCAGAGTTAATACTGTAGTTTATTGATATAATTAACCTAAACTAGGACTTTTCTGAGTGGTAGTAAGTCTACATAATCTGTAGTTGGGTTGTCGCTGTTTTCAATGTTCTGTGCCGTTTTTGAGTGATTTTCCTGATGAGAATTTGAGGTTTGGAATCCTGTCCCTCAGGATCAGCTGATGGATTCCACAGAACTCGCCTGCAAAAATACAGTCATGTCAAGGAGCCCCAGGAATTCAGGACCAGGACTAGAATTTGGTGCAGTCCAAAATCACAGCAGCCTTTGCCTCACAGGGCTTCGCAGAACTTTTGATGTGGTTCATCATAAGCATTTGTTTAGTAAAGGGGGTTATTATGCAAAGTCAATTTTTTTTTAGCTTTCTAGCATGTTGTAATATCCCCTATCAAAAACATGCCTGAAGAGGTTTTATATGTCATCCACGCATGTTTGAGTATTTTAGCGATCTCTCCCTTTTCAAGCCCACCTTATGGTTAGCTGTAATATTCTGTGCAATTTTTAGTCCATAAGTCTACTTCATCTATGCTTCCAACAATTCTCCATAAACATACAAAAGCATGATACAAAAAAGTACACAACAACTTAGTAAACCTGATTTGACATGCAGCTGTTTTTAGCAGGATGCACATTGTTGTAATGTCACTCTGAAGGGGGAGTGACTTAACGCGGGGAGCAAAGGGAGGGGGACTCATGTTAAAAAGTGTTAAAAATGAAAGTGAAGTTTATTACGTTGTTTTTGACAAATATAGCATTCTCAAAACAATAAAAGATCTTAATATGTGATGTGTTAGCAGTTAATACCCCCTCTTTAAACATTCACTGCAAGTATGACTCTGAATCACAGAGTCACTCCATTTCGCCCCTTGTTATGTTTTAAACTAGAAGCATGAGGGCGCTCACTGCGGACAGGTGACAAACACACCCGCAGTCCAACCTCCCTCAATCTGAATTGCTCAGATTGAAGAAGAGGAGGAGGGGGAGAGGAAGAAGAGGTGGAGGAAGAGAGGAAGAAGAGGAGGAGAGGCCTGTGTGTTATACTTAAAGTAGTGTGTTTTGGGGTCTGTCTCAGATGTGCTGCAGATGCCTGAGTCTGAGCCTTAAACTGTTTAAACTGGAAGTAATGGAGTCGTCTACAGCTGCAACCAGCACCAGCTCAGTGCTTTAATCTGGGCCACTGCCGCGTAAACACAGACTTTAACCTGCATCACACAATTTCCTGTCTGCATTTGAACTAATTAGGGATGTGAATCTTAATCTCCCTAGCGATTAGCTTTAATTTTGATTACTGGGGTCCCAGTTCAATTTAAAACGATTTTTGATTCTAAAACGATTGAAGTCTGAAGGTATTTTTAATTCAAAAACAGAGAAAATTGATTTGACACATTTCAAGTTCCCTGTTGTATTTTAAGTAAACTGTACATCCATACAAAATAGATGTGTTTTAGATCAGGCAAGAATTTGAAAGAAGATACCTGAAATTGTATTTAACTGTATTTAAACTTAAATACATAGGCCCATTTGTCAAAGATAAAAATTATAAATATATTTGAATAATTGTCTAGCCTATTTATGATGAATAGGGGTCTGACCCTTTAACTCTGACAAGTTGCAGCTGTAGTTTGCACATTAACTTTCTGTCCAACAACACTGTAAACTAAACAGCTTAAGTGATTTAAAGTAGCACAAATTAATTAATTAATTAATTATTAATTAATCTTTGGATTTATATGATTTATATAGTGCCTTTCATGTCACCCAAAGCGCTTTACAGTGCATTATTCATTAATTCCATACTCAGTGGTGATAAGCTACTACTATAGCCACAGCTCCCCTGAGACAGACTGAGTGATATTTCCAGCGGTCTCCCATCCAACTACTGGCCCGGACTTGCTTCGCTTCTGACATTTGACGAGATCAGGCTTTGACAATCTGGTATGGCCACCTAATATCCTGTTCATCTCTCCTGTCTCACTGCAGTCTCACATAAGTCTCGTCCTCTCTGTGTGCATGCTACAAGTGTGTCAGCCCCCTCTTCCTCCTCGCTGCGGTGTGCAAATGGCAAATGATGACTTAAACACACTACAACACACTACACACGGTTCTTAATTAAGCTATGGCACAACGCGTGTTTGAATGCAAATAATACAACACACAGGCTTATTTCCAGTTCACTGACGATCTCTTCGTCAGTGCTGTTATTAACATAATTTAAAACCAATTTTTGAGAATTTGGAATCGATCCAGAATCATTAAACAGAAGTATGATCCTTTTAAGAATAGTTTTTTTCCAACACCCCAATGGATTCAATGTTCTGGTGATAGCTCATGTGACAGTTTGACCAACACTCACAATTTCTGAATGTGTGTGTGAGTAAGTGGAGGTTGGAGAGCCTGTAGAATGTCAGTCACACTTTGCTCAGGCTGTCCTAGGGCAGCTATGGTACATGATGATTTTGTTATTGTGAAATGGCAACTCTATACACCTTAGAGCGATGTGTGTTTTCATTCTTCTGCCCTTGAGTCAGGCGGAGTGGGTTTTAACACCTTCCACCTCAGTAAAACTTGGGAAAGACTGTGTAAAGTTTATGGGACATTTGAGAGGCCTGCTCTGTCTCTGAACCAGACCCGAGCTCTCGAGTCCATTCACTTTAACTGTAAACAGAAGCAGTCCTAGAGAGACCACAGTCTGCTGGGGTTTCCTCCAATACTCCTTAGGATTCTACGTTTACATGCACAGGGAAAAAAGTGCGCTAAACAATCAAATTCAAATGATCTTTGCCTCAATACTTGTCAGAACACTTTTGTCCCAGTCTACAGCAGGTCAAAGGTCAAAAAAACAAATAGTTGGAAGCGTGGCACTGAGAGGTGTTCAGGTGCTTGTAGTAAGTTGGCTTGAGTATTCAAAACTTGCAACTAAAATTGCTAATAAAAATGGCTATCATACATATAACCACACTTTTGGCAGAAATAAATAAGCGACATCTCATTTACATTCAGCATTTGGTTTTCAGACATGAGGGAACTGCATTACTCACTGTTTTCTCTCTGCAGCACTAACAAACATTGAAGCTCCAGCAGCTAGACTTTTTCTTTGCTGGTCAAGTCGGCCATCAGACTTTGGAAATCCTGGCCATTCATGAGAATTACCGGCCATTCAGCTGTAAATGAATGAAAATTATGTCCTGACACTTATCAACAACATGCATGCACTCTGATGACGGAATAAAACAAACCTATAATTTTTTATTTGCTACATGTTGAGCATCATGAGTTATTAGTGCCTCCACAGCCCGGGATCTTTTTTTTTGCCCTACCCGGGTATCTGAGTAAAGTTTAAATGCATTTTGATAAATCGGTTTGAAATTGGGCTAGGCCAGTTATCAGGTTTTCGTGATCG
The DNA here is from genome assembly GCA_019594935.1 of Periophthalmus modestus. Taxonomy (NCBI): domain Eukaryota; kingdom Metazoa; phylum Chordata; class Actinopteri; order Gobiiformes; family Gobiidae; genus Periophthalmus; species Periophthalmus modestus. Next base: position 23,048,187 of record JAIEZT010001368.1, read on the forward strand.
TAAATATATTGACTGTAGCTTTAGGGAGGAACTGTTCAAGGCTGAAGCATTGTGTTTTCAGTCTTCATTCAATGGATGTGATCTAAAGTAATAAGCTAAACACAAAGAACAAACATATAAAACCTACTCACCCTTTAGTTTAGATCTCTACAAAAATCTGCTGAAAGTGGTTCTGTAATAGTTTAATTGTGCATATTTCAGTCTTTCAAATGTGAATGCTCTTGGACATATTTACAGTGTTGGAAATTAACAACTTTGCTATAACACTTAAAGAAAAACATCTGGTTTGTCCAGTGTATTTGCTTATAAATTATCTATTAATTTAAATACATAAAAAAAGATGAACACAGGGAAGCAGAGCTTAATTTTTAAAAATAATTTTATGCTGTATTTTCTGGACTATATGTTGCTCTGGAGTATAAGTCGCACCAGAGAAAAAATGCATAATAATGAAGAAAAAAATAAGTTGCACTGGACTATAAGTTGCATTTACAGTTTACAAGTTTACTCCCGAGCTCACTCCATATCACTAAATCCATTGAATTCTTCATCCTCAGTCCACATATAAGTTGCATTCTGAGTATAAGTCACACCCCTGGGCAAACTATGAAAAAAAGTGCGACTTATAGTCTGAAAAATATGGTAATCATATCCTACTTCTAATATCAGAAAACATTTTTTTACCTTGACATTTTTTGGTGAGCATCTGTCACTCAGAAGTGTCACTGCTGTGATGTGTCCCTTATCAGGTGATCTTCCTGGATGTGACCAGGCTGACAGACCTGTCAGGTCTGAGGCCATGCCGTCCACTGCCTGGAGGTCTATGGAGAAGTGTGTCCCAGACGTATGGGAGCATAAATGCTCCTTCATCTCTCTTAAGACTTGTTGTTCCCTGTTTCCTGATTTTGATAGGCTTCTGAATCCAGCATTTTTATTTGTGTTTTGTGTTCCAATTATTTTTCAGTTTTTCCAGTACATAATATGATTTTCCTGTTTGCAGTGGTCTGATATTGCTGATGTGAGGTTTTCCTGGTGTGCCCTCTCTTTCTCTGGGCTTCTGAGTTGTGTGGTGGTTTGTGTTTTGCACTTGAAAAAATTCTCTATGTTTCAGCAGATGTTGTCCAAGTGGGTGCTGAAGTCCCCCAGTAGAACAACACAGTCCTCAGTTGGTGCACTGTTTAATATCCCTCCCAGGGACTCCAAGACAACCGGGTACTCTGCACTGACACAACAGTGAGAGACCTGTCCCTGTCCCTCAGGGACGGGACCCTCTTGTTCGCCTCCTTCGACAAGATTTCTCTGCACTGGCCCCGTGGGGAAAGGCCCAGCCACCATCTTCTTGATGTTGTTAGTAGTAACTCTTATCTTTTCCTTTAATAAATCCCCCTTTGCCTTTGTTATTATTTTGGCTGAGTTCTTCATGTGGATAGGGGTTTCTACGTTTTCTTCAGTGTAACACCCTCATTCTTGCATCTCAGGCAAAATCTTAGGTGGTTTTTGAAACGGGCTTGTGATCTTTTTAGCTTTCCAAACGGCGATATGCTTTGACACATTGTTGTCTGGATCTTTCTTAAGGAAAGTGAGAGATGCTCACCAAAACATGTCAGGGCAAAAAAGCATCCCTTTTGTCTTTAAAAAATAACACATAAAGTTATCTAAAAAAGACATAATGAATTTCATTAATGGTAATGTCAGCAAAAAATGTAACCGAAACAAAGCTGGCCTTCTTAAATGAGAATGTTTTGTGGAGGTCGTTCCGTGTCTGCTGCAGATGGTCTGTGGTCTCATGTGCGTCAAACGCATCACTGCACATGTTCGTTTATCCTTGTTTAGGATGGAGTGCAGGCTGTAGTCAGAAGTACAAAAGAGGAGAGTACTTCACGATGATGAAAATAAAACATCTGAGTTAAAGTGTTTGTTTGCAAATCACTCTAGCTCACAACTGGACTGTCGGATGGCCCTGAAATGTCGAGGAGAGACTGTTGCATAAGGAGCCACTTTATTTAAAGAGGAGGTATTATGCAAAATCTTTTTTTTTGTTTTTGCTTTCTAACCCGTTATAACATTGTTCCCTCATCTATAACATGCCTGAAGTGGTTTTAGATGTCATTCACAGTGTTGGGAAGTAACTGAATATATGTATCGAGAATACGTATTCAGATTACAAATTTTGAGTAACTAAGTATTCCGGTACTACTCTGTCATTTAGTTGTATTCAGAATACACTTACTTTACTAACATGAAAGGATTACATTATGGTATTTGATCACACAATTCATGCTTCAAACTGCACAGTATCAGTGAGAAAAATAAACACTGCCTGTGTGCATGCGTGCTTTTTCCTTTTCCAGTTAATGATCAGAAATGAAACAAACTGTGAAACAAATATAAAGCATTTTTAATACTATGTTATGCTTTACACTATAATTTTAATGCAACTGTGCATGAAAGTATTTGGAATGTTCAGTATTCTGTAACTAAATCCATTTTCAAAGTATTCCTATCATCAGCTATTCATGTATGATTATTTTAGCGATCTCTCCTGGGCTCTATTTGAACCTCCTTTATGGTTAGCTATAAGATTCTGTGCAGTGCTCTACCCACAAGCCTTTGCCACCCATGTACCCACATGTGAATTCTCCATAAATATACAAAAGTTTTATACAAAATTGTACATAGCAACTTGACAAATGTGATGCGATGTGCAGTGCAGGGGGAGTGACTCAGAGCGTCAAAAATGAAAGTGAAACTTGTTCAACATATTATGGTGTTTTTGCAAACAGCAATTTCAAAACAGAAAAAGGTAACATGGTGATCTAAATATACTATGTTGGCAGTGAACACTAGAAGTAAAAAAATAAACTCTTTAATGTTTATTTAATCAGAGATGTCCCACTGAAATACAAAATCTGTTATATGATAGCCCCAACCCCAAAGAAGAACAGCTCAGACAAGGGAGAACAGGCTAGTGAAGGTTGTACAGGTATCAATGTTTTGAATTAGATCTGATGAGATACTTCACCTTAGATGGGTACTGCTACCGATACCTGAAAACTGTGTGGTATCGGTAGAACAAACCACTCGTTCTGGGAATTGAACCTAGGTCCTTGTTGTCAGGCAATAGTTGTAACAACCACCATGGTAACTGCTGAACATTCTGCTATAGAAATACATGCAGAACACCCCCAGCATTATGTCACTGAAAATATTCTGGAGAATTCTTCAAAAATTCTGCAGAATATTTTTGTTTTTTAATCTTTCATAAAATTATTTCCTTACAGAAACATACCTGAGTGTTTGGATTCTTTCAGTAGGGGTGTAACTCCATCAGCAGCACTGGTGTTTTACTGGTCCCTGACTGGTCTTCAGACTGAAGCCGGTTTGACTTTGAGCCTTTCCACAAACAGGGGATCCTCTGTTAAATCCTGTCCAGATGTTTCTCTTTTTGCATCGCTCGGCCATGTTTAAGTTTGTCACATTTCAGACTCTGCTTCACACAGTAAAGCTAAGCAGGGCTAATCCTGCTCCTCCTGCTCCTGACAGAACCAGACTTATTTAGACTAAACCAGTCTAAACAAGGACCAAACCAGTCTAAATAAGGACTAAACCAGAACTAAATCAGGACTAAACCAGTCTCAGTAAGGACTAAACCAGGATTAAACTTCAGGTATCCCAAATTTCACTTGTGGAGCTAAGCACCCTTAAGTGAACCAAGGTGTTTCTGTGGTGGTAAGAGATTGAACATTTTTGTAGAATTGAGCCTGATAGTTTAGTTCTGTCTAGTTTAGATCAAGATTCAACACATCTATGTGCCATTTGTGCAAACACAAAAATCCAAAAACATTTGAACACATGTGCAGGGCTCTTGGAGTTCCAATGTGTATAGATTGTCTCTTCCCTCCTCAGTCACAATCTTATGAAGCTGCCCCATGGCAGTCTGATGGAGATCTGGCTGCTCTTCTTCCCCTATAGTCTCTCTTGGTGTATTTCCATTGGGTCAGTACAATGGGACAGTGGTTTGAGGTGTTTAAGTTAGGGCTCCACCGATATGTATTCATAGAGTTCGATACAATACTGATATAATGGGCTTTGCGGGAACCAATAGTCAATATAACAACCGATATATTTAGTGATGTAATAATTCATTGTAAATCCTAAACTGATCATAAAGTTTAGGTTTGGCTCTAGATTTTAAGTTGCTTTATTTAGGCTACATTTACTGTTATCCTGCTTCTTTACAGTCTTATTTAAAACAGTAGGTAGGCCTAATAGTATTTTTGAATAATATACATGATAAAGGAATGGTTAGCCTAAATGCATGTGCGCAGTGGTAATTATTTATATTTGTAATATAAATGTCGACCATTCACACCTCTATTCACAGTTCATTTACATATGATTACAGGTCTAGTCACATGTATACAGCCACTACAGTCACTTTACTGTTGGCCTATGAACGCCCACTCAAAAAGCCGACATAAACAGAAAATATCTGCATTTGAGTGATGTTCAGACGTACCAAACCCGATGTACAGTTAGATCTATGGGCCTGAGTCTCTCCAGCCTTTGGAGCCTGTTACGTAAGCGTCTCTCCGTGAACTGTCTGTGATGGCTTCTGCAGAACTTTTCCATCTGAAAATCTGCAGGACTCTGGTCATTAAAATGATTCAACCCTACTCAAAGATAAACTAAACCAGGACTGAATATGTTAAATTATTAACACTGATCATCAACATTCCCTGGGGATGTGATGCTAACTGTAAGCACTGCTCCGTCTGAAGCTTAGTTAGTCAAGTTAGACCTTAATTGAGTTTTGTTGTAATACAACCTTACCAGAAAGAACTGACTTAGCTGAAACTACAACAGGGTAGCTGTTCTGTTAAGCAGGACCCGCTCAAATAACATTACAGTCACAAGCTAGCTAGTATTAGCCAACAGTTTTTCAGTTTGTCACTTTTACCTTTTTGTTGACACCTAAACATGACCATGAACACTCTGATCTCTGATGAACACTATTGATCATAAGCTCCTGATCCTGGTCGGATTTCCAAATATGGAACTCGGCTCCAAATTTACCCCTATAACTGCTAGCCTCGATGAGCTTCATTTGAGTGGAGCCGAACACTGTGGGTGAAGGTCAAAGCCCCTCAGTCCACTTCTTTATACAGACTATGGTTTCCCCCATCATCCTAAAAAAAAAAAAAAGAAACTATCGACAATCCCTCACTGAGGTACTCCTGATCAAACTCATCTCCAGATCTGAAGATGTGTCCACAGCTTCTGACAGGTTTAACCCAGCAGCACTGAGGCCACTCTTTGAGATGAAGGTGATAAAAGTGAAGGTGATAAAGGATCGGGTGAATACCACTATTATGGGACTTAGAACTCATGACTGCTCTACAAAATACCATTTATAAATATTATTCAAGATTTATTTAGTCTTAACTGCCAATAGTCAAGTTTTATAAGGCATCTTTTCTTTTTTTTCATAATCTGAAGAATCCTTTTCGAACAAACAGGGAATAAATGGAACTCAAATTCAACAGTGAAACGTGGCACAGACTGAGGCCAAACTTTCAGATCTGTTCCATATGTTTCCTTCATAATCTCACACAAAGACGAGAGGGAATAGACGGGTGGAGAGGGAGGGATAGAGACAGATGGGAGAAGAGGAGAGAGAGAGAGAGAGAGAGAGAAGAGACACAAGACACAAGAGGAGAAAGGGAGGGGGAGAGATGGAGCAGAAAAAAGAGAAAGACGGAGGGGAGCGAGTTGAAGGGAGAGAGAGAGAGAGGGGAGGAGAGACACAGAAGGGGGGGGGCAGAGAAGAGAAGAGATGGAGGGGATGGAGATTAAGAGATGGAGGGGGAGAGAGACAGGAGGGGGGGGGGCAGTGGGAGGGAGAGTGAGAGGGAAGGAGAGGAGAGACAAGACACACAGAAGGAAAGAGGGAGGGAGGCAGAAGAGGAGATGGGGTAAAGACAGGGAGGGGGGAGAGAGGGAAAACGGAGGAGTGGGGGGCACACGGGGGAGGAGAGTGGGGAGAGGAGAAAGGGGGAAATACGGAAAAACAAAGAGATTTGATGGGACAGAGGGAGAGAAGTAAGAAAGGAAAAACTTGGAAAGAAGAGGTGAGGAGGGGGAGTACAGGGTACAGAAGGAAGGTTCTTGGAGGTATAAACATTTACCAGACAATGCATGCAGTCTATTTAAGTGTTACATCAAGGTGGAAGGTATAGGCCTACTCCTCAAACCATAGGGTAGAGGAGGATACACAGAGAGATGGAGAGAGCACAAAAAAGGAGGGAAGGAGGAGATAGAAGGAGAGAATGAACAAGGAGTTAGGAGATGAAGAGGGAGGAGACAGCTGAGTGAGATTTAAAGGCTGTGTAAAATAAACGTGTCGGTTTTTAATGTGTGAATTTAATCGACCCTAAATCTTCCAGATCTGACCATAGACCGGAACTAAGCCAACATGGACTTGGGGAGTGATCCGGGACTAAACCATGACTGAATGAGGACTAAACCAGGACTAAACCAGGACTGAACCCGGATTTAACCAGAATTGAACCAGGACTAAACCAGGACTAAACTGATGCAGATTTCACACCAGGACTGGGCCAACATGGACCACTGGGAAGTTATCCAGGACTAAACCTGGACTAAAGCTGGACTAAATCAGTACTATAGGAGGACTAAACTAGGACTCACCTGCTCTCTCCTTTATGCTGTAGCGTCCTCTGGTGGTCAGTGTAGTAATCTCACTCACACAGTTTTGTTTTACAAATTAGGTTTAATTCAAATACAATAAATACATGGCACTTTTGAGCTGGTTTGTCAAATTTACAGAAAAATACAGTTAAAAAAGCAGAATACATTAAACATGCTCTGTCAAAATTAACTAATCATTAAGAGAAATGGGATAAGTCAAGATAAGATGGTATTTATAATTAATTTAACCAAACAAGAAACATTGAGTCCACTCAGATCTGATTATTACCACACTGATACAGTTTGAATACCAAACTATATTTAATATTTTTTTTTGCATTGATTTCTGTGTGGACTTGGTCTAGTGGTTCTCGGTGAAAGTCTGGCCATGGTTTAAGTGCACTGCCTAACCTACACTATTCATAGATACAAATGTTTTTAATGAGTTTAGATGAATAGATTTAAATAAAGATAAATAGTAATTACTGAAAGAATCAAGGAAACAAGTTGATAAATTTAGATTTAGATCTAGATTTTATAATCAAAACCAAGATTTTTTCATTTACAGGTGTCAGCTGTAAATGGTGTAAAGAACTGTCCAGTCTCTGCATTTTTTTTATGAATACATTTACAAAAAAGGTCCAGAAGAGGGAGCTACAACTGAACAAAAATTACACTATTTTACACTGAGGACGGAAGAGGAGGGGTGAGGATGAAGGGACATTTAAGGGGATAGCTTAAAAATGGCTTCTTAAAACTAGAAGAGGGTCTGGTCTAGATAGATAAACTGAAATTAGAAGAAATTTAAGAAATATAAGAAGAAATTAGAAATTGTTTCCTTTATCAGTTTTATGAATATTAGGAATGACCAATCCAAGCACCAACTAGTAATGATGATAGCAGCTTTTTCGTAGAGAGTGTTTGAGAATCAACAATTTAGTTAGGAATAGCTCTGTTTTTGTTCCTGGTTTAGTTTTCGTTCAGTCCTGGTTTAATCCTGGTTAAATCATCATTTAGCCCTGGTTCAGTCCTGGCTCAGTCCTGGTTCAGTTCTGATTTAGCCGTGGTTCTGTCTTGGTGTAATAAAGGTTCAGTCCTCGTTCAGTCATGTTTCAGGCCTTAGTCCTCAGTCTGGTCTATCTCCTGTAGTGCTGCATGTGGATAGCCTTGCTGCTGGCTGCACAGCGGAAGGTTCCAGGCCTGATCTCCCAGTATTTGACCGGGTTTGAGAAGAGGCTGATGGTGGTGTAGAGTCTGTGAGGATCCTCGTCTCGGACTGGACAGAAGTCGTTCATTCCAACACTACGAATCTTGTTACTGTGCAGAAAAACCACCTGCAACCAATCACATGAGAGTTAGAAAGGAAATTGACCAGTAGGAGATGAGGTCCCTAGTAGGGGTGTGCTAAAATATCAATACACCGATATGTATCAATATTATTAAAATCGATACGGTATTGATTCTTTGTTTCCTTGTATCGATATCGATATTCCCCCCCAGACGTTACTCTTTAAGGGTGAAGAGAAGCGAGAAGTAAGAGAAACGGAAATGTCAGAAAAAATGTTTCAACTGCCTTCCTCCCTCTAGTTAGAAACATGCATTAATCAAAAAGCACTTCAGTGTGTTTTTTAATCTTCAATAAATGGAAGATAAATGCACCATTTAATGTTTTTTGTTTTTTTTGTGAAAATTGGGTTGACCATTAAAGTAAGGTTGAAGGCCTTTATTTTTTTCTGAATCGTATCGTATCGATTTGAAATATATCGAATCGTATCGTATCGAAATGGCACTGTATCGAGATACGTATTGTATCGTGGACTGTGTAACGAAGTACGTATCGTATCGGCAGCTTCTTGGTGATACCCAGCCCTAGTCCCTAGACATGTGACTAGTGTAATCAGTAATTTTTTCCAGCTTATATACTTTTCATTATAGTCTTTTTGGGGGTAACTAGGATCGCTATAGCTCTAGACCAGACATGTCAAACTCAGGCTCGCGGGCCAAATTTGGCTCTTGATATAATTATATTTGGCCCACGAGACCATATCAAATATGTATTAGACCTTGCCCTAGGGCTGCCACACCAGTATAGTGCATGCACCACTAATACTACAAATCCCAGAATGCTTTGCAAATATGTTGGTGTTGACCCCCAGCACTTCTGTTGACACTCATTAGCATCTGCTACCTGCGGCCTCACTCAAATTTAATACACCCCTTCTGAAAAACATACAGATATTGTTGTGAAATTTTTCAATACATATTTTGTCTGGCCCACGACTTAGTCCCAGTTTTAAATTTTGGCCCTCTGTGAATTTGAGTTTGACACCCCTGCTCTAGACTCTGGTCCCACCAGTAAATTTGGAGTCTCACTCGTGTATTTGGGGTGTGAATTTACCTGTACCTCTGGGCTATGGTCTCACCTGTAGATTTGGAGCATGATATCACCTGTATGTTTTGGGGTCTGCCCTGTAGATTTGGGGCGGGGTCGCACCTGTAGATCTGGGCTGTGGTCTCACCTGTAGCTCTGGGGTCTCACTTGGGGAGTGATGTCACCTGTATGTTTTGGTGGTCTCACCTGAGATTGGGGGTCTCACCTGTAGATTTGGGGGCTCACCTGTAGATTTGGGGGCTCACCTGTAGATTTGGGGGGTCACCTGTAGATTTGGGGCATGATGTCACTTGTATGTTTTGGGGTGTGCCCTGTAGATTTGGGGCGGGGTCTCACCTGTAGATCTGGTCTGTGGTCTCACCTGTAGCTCTCGGGTCTCACTTGGGAAGTGATGTCACCTGTGCATTTTGGGGTCTCACCTGAGATTGGGGGTCTTACCTGTAGATTTGGGGTCTCACCTGTAGATGCTGCAGAGCGCTGAGCCCCGGTGGGATCTTCTTAAGCCGATTATGATCTAGGTGAATTACTCTTAGGTCAGGGACACTGGATAGGCTGCCATTCTCCACAGACTTTATCTGGTTAAAGCCGAGCCCTAGTCTGACCAGAGGAAAGAGACACAGTGAAAGTGAGAGGGAGGTTGGATCTACGGCTGCAAGATTGGTTGCAATCGAGTCAAAATCACAATCTGAATGGGCACAATTAGCAAAACACAAAGGCTGCAATTTTTGAAGTACCATAATTTCCTCCACAAACAAAATCTTCTATGATTCTGCATAAAAAACAGGTAACTGTGTAGCAGTAATCTGTAAAACATGTTCTGAAATGTGATTCTTGTATTAGTTAGGGTTCAGTTTTCAATCTTTTTGTACATTTCCCTGGATATGTTTAAAATGTGAACTGAGTAGAATCATATTAAAACATGAATCACAAATCCAATCACAATCGCAGTACTATTAGATATTTTTACCAAGTAGTTCAGCCTTAATAAGGTAATTATGACTATTGTTCTCAGAGAGAATTGAGTCTTTGGCCCATCCTTTCACTTGCTACTGTGAAACTGCTATACCTCTGCAGGCTCCTGTATCTGAGGAAGTCCTCCACCTCGACCTTTGAGATCTGGTTATAATCCAGGTTGATCTCATTCATAGACGATGGACAATCTGAAAACAAGGAAAAACGATTTCATGAGTTTCGTGATTTTCATTTTCATAATTTTGACTACATTTGGCGGGATAATACCTGTTGTAAAGATAAATGATAGTTTTAAACCAATCAGGAAGCTATTTCTGAGGAAAGGTTGTAAAATATTTTGAAAATTACATGAAGTAGTTCTAAACATATTGATGACATCACACTAGGAAGAATTCTATCCAAACGTTATAGACAATTTACATGCTAGAAACACATTTTTTATGACACTTTAAACATTATTTCAACAAATTAAAGGCTCTTTTAGCCCTAGGTTGCTATGTAACAGAATTCCATAGTGTGATGTCATAATTTCAAACCAGAAAGTAAAATTTTAAACCTAAAAAATGTCCAAACTGGGAATGAATTTGTATATGTTTTAGCCAAATCTTAAATATAGTGATATTAACTTTGTTTTAGTCAAATGAATAGTCCAACCTGTCATAGGCACTTAAATTTTGGTGTTCAGTCCTGCATTAGATGTAACTTAGTCCTCATAGTCCTCTTTCTCTGTTTTAGTCCTGTTCATTCTTGAATCAGTCCCGGTCTAGTCTCTGTTCAGTCCTGGTTCAGTCTTGATTTAGTCTCTGTTCCTTACCTTTGGGAACACTGGTGAGTTTGGCCTCAGACAGACCCAGGTACAGAGTGGCCATTCCGTTGAAAGCTCCGAGCTCCAGTCCACTGTTGGACAGAGGGTTGGCCCCCAGCTCTGGAAAAAAAAAAAACAACAATAATATGAGCTCCACTCTCTTTATGTCTGTAATTTTAGTAACCACTTGGACATTTCATTTGTAAATTTTTTTCCCCATACTAAATGAGTAGTCGCAGCTGCACAGTGTGCAGTCTAAATGAGGCGCCAACTTGCCCACAGACAAATCACGTGAACATCTTCACACACATGTTCATTCTTACACACACACACACACACACATTATGATGAACTTAGGCTGAGTGCAAAAAGAGAAAGCTTGTATGTCTGACCCAGTACGTTGAGTTTACGGAGTCCTTTGAAGGCATCCCTCTTGATGCGGCTAATCTTGTTCTCGTGGAAGCGCAGCTCAGACAGGTTTGGGGGCAGGTTGGAGGGCACTTCGGTCAGATAGTTGTAGGATAGATATAGCAGCTTCAGTCTGTACAAATCTCTGAAGGCCCGAGGGTGGATCTTAGACAAAGCGTTATTGTTCAGGAACAGGCCCTGGGGCAACAGCAAATATAATGTATAGATCAGTGTCCAGTTAGAGTAAGATTAGGCCTGTCACAATAATACATTTTAGTACAGTATAATACTACAGAAGAGAGTGTAACAAAATATTGAACACATCTCCTGACACAATAACCCTAAAGCATTATTATCTCCGGCAAACCTTTTTCTAAATGAAACAAATTGTACATAAAATGTGAGATTCAACACATAGCATGACTTTAGCAATTATCATCTGTAATATATGATACGTGTGAATTTAAAAAATAATACTTTCCCTCAAGCACAAAAAATATTGTCTCGTGGTAATTTATTAGTTAGGTCATGGGCAGCCCCGCTTTGTCCATCATAGTCACTAGCATCAAAGCTAGTGTTTAAATATCTTTCAAACCATGTTAAGGACTTGTTAGTTGTTGCCTTGAGGGGAATTTGTTTAGCACAAAGAGTACACCACATGAGACACAACAACACAACGAGACAATAAAAACAAATTCATAAGTAAATTTTTGCCAGATGTGAGGTGTCAGGCGTTTTGTCTTCAAGCCCCAGGGCCCAAACATGGCCCCCCATTGAAGTCAATGAGCTGCGCTTAATAGTGCGTGTCGTGAGTTTAGCTTTTAGTGGATAGGTACAGCTGGTCCAGCCCTGCCCATCAACCATTCTCAGTTGAGCTACCCCCCCCTGAAACTTCGCACGACGAGAGTGAGCAGAGCGGGCTCGAAGCAGACAAGGGAACAATAAATAAATTATAATGTTTATTTTTCCAGGGCGCTTCTGAGCCATGTTCCAAACCTGCGGCTCATTCATGACAGTTCGACTTGTTCGTATCGTTCACATGCTTGCTGATGTTGTACCACGAGACCGCTCTAACCAATCAGCGTTTTTTAAGACAACAGACCAATTTTGAGCTGAGAAGTTTATGATCTTAAGATAGGTAAAAATTGCCACAAAATTCAACCTTTGTGAAAACTGTAGGTGCCCTGTCAGCCGAACACAAGGGGTTTGTGATTACATTATGCTCTACGAGAAAAATCCTTTCTGGGCAGGAGGGATTTTTTTGTTGTAGTACCAGTGAGTGGCCACTAATTCAAGAGCCAGTCTGGAGCAAGACTTTTGGAGGGAATGGCCCTTACTACCCGCAACACTGATTTGGCAGGGAGCTGGCGCTTAGCAACACTGTCAATCAAACCCATTGCTAATGCTAGCAAGAGACCTTGGAGAAAGAATTAATATTCATATATTGGTTTATGGACAAAATAGTGAAATAAAAACACCATAATCATGTAGAGAGGGTTAATAATAATTACATTTTTAGACCAATAAGACGACCCTGATAGAGTTGAACCTGGGTTCGTTCTTACATAGACTTTAACCTGGTTTACTTCTTACATAGAGCCCGGTGAGCCCTTTCAAATCATCCTCCTTGATCTGGGTGATGTCGTTGTTCTGTAGATCCAGCATCACTGTGTCCGGAGGGATTTTCTCTGGGACTGAGATCAGACCTGCACACACACACAAACACACCTTGGGTCTCCATGCTTTTTGGGGACATTCCATTCACATCCATTCAGTTCCTGGAGGCAGATTCTAACCTTAATCATAGTCACTGCTCACATAACCATAACCTAAACACTAATCTTAATCTAAACTCTAACCTAGTTAACGCTGATTTTAAACCATGTTGTTGATCTAATAATAAATTATTTACGTCATGGACCTGATTTCTGTCCTCAGAAGGAAGGCAGGTCCCCTTGAAGCAAGTGTGTCCAGATTTTAGGCCCCATACAGTGATAACTATTTACACTAATCCCTTTCTAGATCTGAGGCTCCGCTACAGTAACCACATTTACAGACTTTGTCCTAAGAAATCTGCACTTCTTCTATCTGCTGCTCCTTTGCGATGAATACGTGACCCATATCTTTTTTATTGCAAAAATTTAATTGCACTTTAAAATAATCCTTGTTTGACACAAAACTGTATCAGATTTTTACTGTCTTAAAAATGTGAAAAACAGAACTAGGTCATTGTAGAACATTTTGCAGTGGTCCAAAGTTATCATCCTAATTATTCACCACAATTACCGCTTTTCACAACTTTCAGAAACAAGAGGAGGGTTTTGCTGTACAGCTAACAACTAGCATACTAATGGACACTTCCTAATTATTAAACAGTAAAATGCTTTCTAATTAGAGACAATGCTCAGACAATATATCTGTGCTGGGGCAAAATAAAAGTGCAAATACGTGGGACAAAGTCTGGTAGAGGACCATTACTGTTACACCCCGACCGAGGTTTGTATGTAATACATAACACATCTACCTGCTTCTCGGCAACATGCACAAACACTGGTACAAGTGTGTCTCTACAACTCAAAATGACTGCCTTCAGAATTTCCACAAAGCTAAAAAAAACAATGACGGAAAATTCTCTGTAAATGTAACTCCGGCAGCAGACACTTCCTCAAACTCTTATCCTAGCCTGCTAGGACACTGTTTTCATAATGTTACTCTGAAAATGTGCTCTATTCTCTTCTTTATATTTGTGCTTTGAAGGTTCTGTATTATAGAATACATTCTTGTGAACTTTAAGCCATGTTAAAATGTTGTTATCTCATGAAAAACATACTCAGAGTAGTGTTTTGTTTCAATAACATGTTTGCAGAAACCGGATTTATTAGTCTGTCTACATGTTCAAAGCTGAAAATGCTCCGTTCCACTGATGTCATGTAGTTGTAGTTTTCAAGTTAACAGCTACCTTTTACCTTTAGTTCAGTACAGACTGGCAATTCCAGGGCTGAAATCATCCAGATGATTTTAGTGAAGGTGTATGGAGTTTATAAACACAGTGGAGCACTTCCTGTATTATCACATGACATCACAAGGTGGAACAAGGGGTTTTCTGTTTGAGAGAAGAACTAAATATGCAAGATTTTTGTGTTCAACATATGAGTGAAACAAATCACAGCTCCAGGTATGTTTTTGATGAGGAAACGGCATTTTAACATTAGAGAGGGGTTCATCACAAACCCTCATTCATTCTTAAAAATGACTTCAGTGGACTTTGGAGTGCTTTGTTTCTGGCCACAACTGGAGGGTCTGTTACTAAAATTACGATGATTTGAATTGTACAGTTAATTGTCCCTGTAGAGAATTTTATCTGCTGTATTTGACCCAACCCTAAACTAGTGCAGCTGAGGTTAATAGCAGTGCAACACCGGGGGATCATTCTCCAGATCTCATTCTATCTTAGGGTCAGCTCCAGCACAGAACATGTTTTATGTTAATGGGGGAACCAGAGCAAACTTGGGCTGTATGATTACTCAAAACGAAATTGCAGTTTGAATGGATGCAATTAGCAATTCGCAAAGGTTGTGTACCATAGTTTTCTCCAAAAACATATTCTGCATTAAAGCTGCTAACCTTGTAGTTTAGATCTGTTCAAACATATTCTGAAATGTGATTCTTGTATTAGTTTGTCAGTTCATCCTTTTTGTTTTTGTCCTAACTTTGAACGGAATCCTATTATTAATATATAAATTGCAAAACTAATTGCAATTACACTTGTCAGAAAAAAACACAATTAGGTATTCAGCCCAAGCAAACCCAAACACGGAGAACATTCAAACTCACAGAAAGGAACCAAAGTTGTTGTTACATAAACAGCCACATAAAAATGAACAGTAAATTTAAGTTTAGCTTTGCAGAGTAGAGAATTGAAAATCTTCTAAAATGGTCATGATTTTTATGTTTTAATCCTTACAATTATATTGTGACCTAAATAATCACAATTATCGATTAACTGGATAATTTTGACATCAATACTTGGATCATCCAGCTGTGAGGTGAAACTGAAAGCACTATTCTAGATACCTTTGTCTGAGCACTGGACCACTCCAGGGGAACAGCGGCATCCGGATGGACAGTCTTCGTCATCATCGTCATCGTCGTCATCATCATCATCATCATCATCGTCATCATCATCATCATCAGCCATCATGTCCTCCTCCTCCTCCTCCTCCCCCGTCTCCCCTGTGTCCAGCTCCTGTCCCTGGTCGGCCATTAGAGTCTCATAGTCCCGGATTAGGTCCAGAACGGGCCGGGGATCATGTGGACTGGACCGGCCTAGAGAGAGAAGGAGCAGCAGGACCAGGACTCTCATCTTCACTCACCAAAGCACCACTGTGAGAAACAAGACCAGGATTAATCAGGGAAAACCTGAACTAACCAAGAATAAACCAGGACTTGAACCAGGACTACACTAGGAGTCCCAAACCAGGACTGAACCAGGAGTCCCCAACCAGGACTACACAAGGAGTCCTAAATCAGAACAACATTAGGACTAAGGAAATGTACAGAGAGACCGTTTATTTACCATCAGTACTGGAGCTGGAGATATGGACACTGTGGTATAGTAGTGCTATTTCCGTATGAAGAACTGCATCGGGACTCCCGTTTCAGAGACACAAAAAACTGTGCTGCTGTTTGTGAATGAGGCTGGGTTTGAGGCTCCATAAAAGAGTTTCCACAGAGCAACATGGAAAATACCACAGCACACTGCAACTAGTACTGTTAAATACTGGACTGAACCAGGACTGAATCAGGACTGAATCATACCTGATTTGAGACTAGACATCATCAGGTCTGGCTAAGGTCTGAAGCAGCTCTTGAATCAGGACTAAACCAGGTCTAAACCCTGTTTTTCAATGAATTGTATATTTTCCGCTTCTGCAGTCTGAGGTCTGGTTAATGATGAGCTCATGATGAAGAGCGAGACTGCGGCAAAAGCCACAGGAATCTGCCTCTGCAGCACATTCTTCACACCAAACACTGTAACCCCCAAAAACTTACCCCAGACACTCCACAAATGTACCCCCAAACATAACCCTCAAACACTGTAAGCCCCAAACACCACCCCTAAATACTGTAACTCCAAATACTGTAGATCCAAACACCACTGCAAATACCGTTACCCTCCAAACACTGTATCCCCAAACTTACCCCAGACATCCCACAAACACTGTAACCCCCAAAAATGTGCCCCAAACTGTAACCCTCAGATAACACACCTGCACTTCCCCAGACATTTCAAACACTGTAACTTTCAAACACTGTAAACCCTCAAACCTACTCAAAAATAAGCCCCCAAATATACCCCATACAATAACCCCAAACTTGCTTGCCTGATGAACATAACCTAAACACTGTAACCCCCCCCCCCCCCCCCCCCCCCCCCCCCCCCCAATCCCCCTTGTAACCCCCAATCTTACCTCCAAACACAGTAACGCCCGAACTTATCTCCAAACACTGTAACCTCCAAACCCACAAAGTTACCCCTCAACTTAACTCATATAGTAACCCATGCCCCTAATATCTTGTCACTCATCCTTTAAACATGTGAACCCAGTAAGCTCAGGAGTGTGTGGATCTTCAGGTTGCTGAGAGGTCCTGGTTCAGGTCTCAGTTGTTAATGCAGATGTGATGGTGCTCTCAGCTGAGTGTTCTCTGCTAAGAGAGCATGGGAGGTCTTCTTGAACATCACTAAACTTCAGTGACAGTAAACATGGATTTAAACTAAACTAAGCTAAAAGCTGATTCGCCAAATATTAATTAGGGTTTTAGCGCAAAACATTTCAGTGCCATCAGTGCGAATGATCATTTGATGCAAAAAGCCCGGTGCAGTCTTTACCTTTGTGATGAATACACTACCTAACTGTTCTTTACTTGAACTGACCAATTTTATTATCGCAGATTTTCATTTTTCAAATGTAGGAAATGGTTCAGAGCTGATTTGTTCATTGTGGGGCACAAACATATATGACTTTAAAATGAAAAGAAAAGCTTTTTTTTAATTTTCTGCATTTAGGTGCTTTGTGTCTGATTCAGCTTTGCTAATTTGACTTTTTGGCAGAGTGGTTGAATTTAAAGCAGGAAGTAAAGTATAAAAGTTGTAATGGAAGAATTTGGTTTCACTTCATTTGGTTTCATATGAGAAAGCTGTATGGACGTGTAACTAAAGACTAAAACAGACTAAACCAGGACTCAACAATCTAAACCTATGACTAAACAATGAGAGAATCGAAGCGGTTTTAAAGTCCAAATTGCCCAACACGCAGGTCCCAAGACCCTAAGATGATGGAGCTAATAATCGAGTCATTATTAGCTCCATTAGGGTCTTGGTCTTCTCTGCCGAGTAACCAAAAGACCATTCAAGAAGATGGCCAAGATGTTCCATTTATGAATATTGTAAATGCTATATATGTTTTAAATTTAACAATTAATTATTTTTCAACATTTCAATCAGAGCTTTTACAATATAAATGACAATGTTGATAGTTCTGTTTACATCAAAATGCTATAAAATTCAAATCAAAGTAAATAGTCTTACCTGAGGTGTCCTGTGTTCAGAGCTGCAGCCGAGTATCAGTTCATCCCAGAATCAGAACCAGGAGTTAGACAAACACCCCTCCTACTGAACCTACCCCCACCACCACACCAGACGGACTGAGGGAGGAGAGAGAGGAGTGGGGAGAGTTGGAGGAGAGTGGAGGAGGGAGAGACAGGGCAGAAAGTACAGGGGACCGAGACAGAGGAGAGAGGAGAGGGGGCAGAGACGGAGGAGAAAGGAGCATGGGCAAAGACGGGGGAGAGATGGAGGAGAGAGACAGGAGGGGAGAGATAGGGGGGAGGACCTTCCCCTGCTTAATTATACAGACTGGAAGAAGCAGGAGAGATGGAAGACAGAGAAGAGGAGTGAAGGGGTGGGGGTGGGAGAGGAGAGAGTAGAAGAGCTGCCTCATTATACAGTTTGAGAGGAGGGAGATAAAGGATCTACCCCGCCAGTACAGACTATAGGGGTCTTCCCTAGAGTTGTGAGGAGCCGGGCTGAGGGAAAGAGAGGAGAGAGGGAAGGATGGGAAACCAAGAGAGAGGAAGAAATATATGAGATATGTATGAAAACATTGTGAGGAGAGGGGTGAGAAGGAGTAAGGGATGAGGAGGACGGAGGGAGGAGAAGGGTGTGGAGGACAGAGGGGAGAAAGGAGTGAGGAGGAGAGAGATGAGTGTGGGATGAGGAGGACAGGGGAGAGGAGGGAGAAGGAAGAGGGATGAGGGAGGGAGGGAGAGACGCGCTTGGTGGCTGGGAGGTCTGATGTCATGTGTGATGATGTGAATGAACTGAAGGAAAGAATGAATTAAGCTGAACCACACGCTGCTCATGGACCAACAGATGAGACACAAAACCCACTGGAGCCAAGGCACGAGGTAGACGAGACCTGCTATGTTTGACTGCTATGCACACAGTGGCTAGCGCGGAAACAATTGATACTTTGCAGTGACATCATGCTGGGAGTGTTCTGCCTGTATGCCTGTGATGGAATGTTCAGCAGTTTCCCTGGTGACACATTAGCAAACATTGCCAAAAAAACTCAAGAAAAAAAATGCAAAATAGATTTAACACATTTTCTGGAGGCTGTGATCAGTACAAGTGTTCATGGTCCTGCTTATGTGTTTTGTGATTTTCAACAAAATGTGAGAAACCGTTAGCTAATGTTAGCTAGCATGTGACTGTAATGTTATTTGAGAGGGACTTGTTTAACAGCAGAAATCATCTCACCTGTTGTAGTTCCATCTAAGATGGTTCTTTATGGTCAGATTGTGTTAAAGCCATAGACTGTATAAAGAAGGTAGAATGACGTCACGCATAGCGTTCGACTCCAGTTAAATGAATGGCTAGCGGTTATATGGGTGAAATTGGAGCCAGGCTCCATATTTGGAATTCCGACTGTGAGTATCATAGCAACCAAAGAGCCAGTGAGTGAAGCTGTTGAAGGCCCTTGTTAAGTGCCCGCCCCCTGCTAAACCACTGGTGCGGGCGCTTAGCAATGCTGTCAATCAAACCTGTTGCTAATGCTGATGGGAGCGATCTCGGGGAAAGAAGGCAGCTGATTTGTCTGTATGTTCATATCTTGAGTTACAGATACAATAGCGAAATAAAAATACCAGGATCATGTAGAGTGGGTCAGTACACTCTACGTATATTAAGACCAAAATGACAAGCCTGACAGCAGCATTTATGGAGAGAGGGGCCAGTTTTCTAATGTAAAGTGAATTGGAGCCAGAGTCGAAGGAGCTAGAAGCGCAGACTATGATCACTTCCTATTTGGAACATGGTGGCTAGCAGATTAGCTATGTCCATTTATATACATGTAGTCTATGGTTAAAACAAAGCTCAGATTAAAGTCTAAGTTGAATAACTTAGAGAACTTCAGACAGAGTAGAGCAGGCATCATACCCCCAAGAAATGTTGATGACATCAGTTGCAAAGTATCAATACAGCAAAAGCTCCTGGGGCCTGGTGTCATACTCAACCAGGCTTGTCTGGAATTTTAGCTTCTCCTTATGTGAAGTGTAACAAGGGTCCAGTTAGGTACTCCTGAGCAGGACCAGACTCAGATCTGGTGATTTTATCATAGGCTACGTTCTAATTCTTTCTTACTTACCAGGGTGGGATAGTGTCTGTAGTAAATATTTTTCTTAGGTTTACATCAGTTAAGAGGTAGTTTGCGAAGAAATGTAGAAAACACAACGTACAAACATAAGAAATTACTAGAAGAATCCCTCTATGTCATCAACACAGAAAACTACATCCAAAATACAGAGACAGTTTACGGGCAAGGAAGACATTTTTCTGATAGTTTAACCCTTCATTTAACAAATAAAGGTGTTGTTATTTATTGCTATTAGGCAAATAAATCTTCTGTAATTTAGACCAGTTTTGGCCCTTTTTTGCATTATGGTTACTAGGTAACATTATTACATCCTCTCTGGATGCTTGCACCATCATCACACTGACATCTCCATCTTGTTTGGCTCAGTGAAATTTAGACTTACTGCAAAGTGCTTCTGTTCCTCTTGGACTTCTGTGTTAAAATATCAGACATGATTCTTCTCTATAATATTCGCATGAGTGTGTCTCTGGGGTTCACAAGGCTCTACAAATAATCAGCAGCGCCTCGTTAGTGCTCTGAAGTGTGAACTGCTTTAGAACACTCCACTCTCTCTCTGCGCTTGGAGACTCGGAAACTCTGAGTCCCTCTGGAGTGGCTCAAGCCAAACCAGGACATATTTGAGCCCCGCTTCAGTGAGCTCAGCAGAAACAGTGGAAAAGTGGACAGAAAGCTCCAGAACGCAAAGGGCTTTTACACAGGGGTGGGAGGGGGGATATGCAGGGAATGGTTGGGAGGGGGGGATATGGAGCAGAATTTGGGCAGGGGGAGTATGGGAAGAGGGGGAGCGAGGGAGAGAGGAGGAGGTTGTGGGGGGTACAAGGGAGGATGGGTTCACAAATGGGGATTGTGATGGAATGATATCATTGTCATAAAAATGTTCAAGACAATAATGGGGTGTCCAAGTATTTGAAGATGTGAGTGCTTAAGTCTAAGCCTTTTGCCCTTTTAGGTTTTCACAATCAGAATGACTATTCTGTTTGTAACAGACGTTATAATTACTAACAGTTAAGTTCTGTGCCTTGCATTTGGTACTAATTTAGGCCCATTTATACCTGGATTGGTCCTGATTTAGTCCCATAGACTGTATACACAAATGGACATAGCTAACTTGCTATATGTGTACCAAATAGGAAGTGAGCATGAGTGCGATTCATCTCCATCAATTCAGTTTCCAATTAATTTTCACTTGAAAAATTACACCTCTCTTTGTAACTACTGCTGTCATGCTCGTCATTCTGGGCTTAAAATGTAACCCACTCTACACAATCCTGTTTTTTTATTTCCCTAAATCAAGATATGAACATAAATAACAGACAAATATGTAAACTACAGGGTTTGCAGCTGTTTTTTTTTCTAAGAAGACAGGATATTTTTTGTAAAGGGCTTAACTAATTGCAGTATTTGAATCTGAATCTGAATCTTTATTAATGGCCACACAAATAAATTGGTGGAATTTGTTTCCAGTACAGCATTTACAAAGTTCACATCTGTGTTGTCAGACATACAGCACATAGAAGACAACAACAGTAACATCAGGACATACATGAGAAGTGTTCAGTTCATGGTTTGATTAAGAGTCCTTATGGCAGATGGAATGAACCTGTTATTGAATCTTACAGACTTAGCTGGCAGAGATCTGTAGCGCCTCCCTGAGGGCAGGAGGGTGAAGTAGAGATGTAGAGGATGGGATTGGTCTGAGGTGATCCGAAAAGCTCTTTGTGTGATGCGTCGCTGATATAAAGTCTATGGATGGAAGGGGGTGACCAATAATTTTAGAGGATTTATTGACAATACACTGTAGTTTTTTTTGTGAGTTTGAGTCCAAGTTACCATACCATACAATTATTGAGAAGGTGAGTATGCTTTCAATGATAGAGGTATAAAACTGTGTGAGAAGGTTGGGTCTGACTCTGAATTTCTTAAGCTGCCTGAGGAAAAATAATCTGATTTGCTTTCTTGTGAGTGTATTTTCCATTTGAGATTGTTGGAGATGTGTGTGCCAAGAAATTTGAAAGAATCTGTGATGGTGATTGGTTGAGATGAGATGTACACGGGTGATTTTGATGTGGCAGTGCGGGAGAAGTTGACAATTATTTCCTGGGTTTTGGATGTGTTCAGTTGGAGATGATTGTCTTTGTCACGGTTGTGGTGAAAAGGACTCAATAGCGGCACAAAACAGTGTCCAAAAACAGGTTTAATGACAAAAACAGAGTCTGCAAAAACAGGAACACAGATGAACAAACTGAAGACGAACCAAAGACAGGGCTAACAAATGACAAGGATCCAGCCACTAAACAGGGACTAAACAGAATATAAAGGCTGCCCCCCTGATTGGCAACAAGGAACAGGTGCGGAGCCAACCAGGAAGGTAGCAACTAAAAACAGGGAGGAACAAAGCTGGATCTGGAGTGGGGACGGGAACGAGAACAAGGAACAGGGACAGGAACCAGGGACCACCAGCGGGGCCAGAAAACAAAAAGTCCCAGGACCGGGCAGGGCCAGGAGCAAAAACAGAGCCCTTCCGGCGGGGCAAACAGGTGAAATCCAGATCAGAACCCCCCGGCAGGGCAAACAGGTGCACAGGGTCCCGGTTCGAAGGGCAGGGCAGGGCAGGCGGGCACTCCTTGTGCGCTGAGTCCATAGTTGGCTGGATCCTTCTGTCATGGTTGTGGTGAAAAGGACTCAATAGCGTCACAAAAGAGTGTCCAGGCAGGGTCAGGGTCCAGGCAGGGGTAGACAGGGCCCGGGGCAGACAGGGCCCGGGGCAAGACGGGGCCCGGGGCAAGACAGGGCCCGAGGCAAGACAGGGCCAGGGGCAAGACAGGGCCAGGGGCAAGATAGGGCCCGGGGCAAGACAGGGCCCGGGGCAAGACAGGGCCCGGGGCAAGACAGGGCCCGGGGCAAGACAGGGCCCGGGGCAAGACAGGGTCCGGGGCAGACAGGGACCAGGCAGGCCGTTCAGCACCCCCTGGTGGGGCAGCCGGGCAGGACCATCACATAAACCATCACAGTCTTGGCACCAAGTGACTGTTTGGGCTATCTGTTGACAGTAATATTGTTCATTGTTGTTTGTAATGTGTCCAATTATGGTTGTGTCATCTACATACTTAATGGTAGAGACTGAGCTGTGGGAAGAAATGAGATTGTTGGTATACAGAGAGAAAAGCCAAGGAGCGAGTACACAACCCTGAGGGGCCCCAGTACTAATAGTCAGAGGTTGGGATAGGAAGCTGCCCATCTTGACCCTCTGTGTCCTCATGTAGAGGAAGTTATAGATCCAGTGACAGAGAGAGGTGTGAATGTCCATGTCCAAAAGTTTCTTTAGGAGGTTAGCTGGGTTGATTGTGTTGGAGGCAGAACTGAAATCAATAAACAAAATGCGAGCATACGTGTTGGGAAACTCCAGGTGCAGCAGTATGGTGTGGTGGGCAAGGTTCATAGCATCTTCAACTGATCTATTGGAGCAATAAGCAAATTGATGTTGGTCCATTTGTGAGGTGGTTCTGCTTTTCAGGTGTGTGAGGATAACGCGCTCAAAGGATTTCATTACAACAGATGTCAATGCAATTGGTTTGTAGTCATTTAGACAGGAAATTTTGTTGGATTTTGGAATAGGAATGATGATGGAGTCCTTAAATGATTTAGGTATTAAGCACTGACAGAGAGACTGATTAAAAATGTAAGTGAAGATCGGGGCAAGTTGTGTAGCACAAAGTTGGAGAACATCAGAACTGACTCCGTCGGGCCCCGCAGCTTTTTTCCTTTTGTTCTTATTAAAGGAGGCTCTCACTTGCTTCTCCTGGATGGTAAATGGAGGTGCTGCAGAGGGGCTTAGAGATTTAATAGGGGAGACAGCTAGCTGATCAAATCTTGTATAAAACTGATTGCAATTTCCTAACTGTGACCATTCAAATTCTGATTACAATTTGATTAATCTGATGAATGATCTTTCACTATCAAGCGTCTCTAATGACTAACTAAAAGCATGAAACTTCAGTTAAAATGTTTGCACCCTCATTTCACCTAAAATAATGGCAGCTTATTAGTTTTGCACCTCTTTGAAACTTGAATGCCCCCTCAGCCAGTTTGGTCTGCACCCGGACTTGGTTTTAGCCACATTTAAGCTGTTTCACACAGAATTTCAAAGATTACAGAATGTTTCCTTGTGTGACAAAAAACGTCTTCGGTTTCATAATTTTTTCCAATCATGTTTTGTTTTCTCCTCACTCCTTTCCACTGACGTCTAAATCATGAGTCACATCACTGTGAGCGCAGCCAGAGAACATCAGAGCTCACCTGTTTAAAGTGTTACTATTAAAACACATGTACAAGCCTATGTCTGTCCATATACACATGTGCAGGTGAAGTATCTCTAAATGTCCACACACATGTACGGGTGAAGTGTCTCTGTCCACACACACACACACACACACACACACACACCCACACACATACAGGTGAAGTGGCTCTGAATGACTGATGGACAGTGTAATCATTGCACATGGGGACTCTGATATTCCCCACATTCATTGCTCTGTCTCAGCTTTTAGAGACTCAAGGAAAAAGTTACGTCGGCTTTGGCCCCAGTTCAGACAATAATCAGGCTATAAACGCCAGCACCAGTTTATCAGATCAGACCTTCATACATTTCTATGTAGATCCTTTTCAAGAATTTTAACACACTTCCAATGAACTTAAAAGCGCTTCCTGTGAGTCAATAGTTTTTACATCTTTACTTCTCTTTATTAAATTTTACTGAAAAGAATGCTTCACATGAGGCAATTTATAATGTGCCTTGGAATTCATAATGTGTCTTGGAATACACTGACTGTTGCCTAACACCAGTTCTACCATCCATGCCCAGGAGCCTCAGGGCTTTGGCGCGGTTCGAGGAGGTTGGTTGTGGTAAAACAGTGAATAACTAGAACTGTAGTCCTTTAGTCATTTAGTGGATTAGTTGGTTGATTTATCTTAGTCGAACATTTTTTTTACATTTATATTATAAGGATTTATATAGACTCAGCAAAAATGATAAGTTACTGAGTGAGTGAATTAGCTGAAGGCTGAATAAACTATTATTCACAAGTTGAATCTGTCTTTATATAATTACATTGTTTTTTTCTGCATAAATAGTTGTTTTTGCATGAACTCTCATGCAGATGTAGCGTCAAATACATAGATACGTAATAGTTGCAACACCTTTTGTCACACTCCCTTTTTAGTGAACTAATAGATCAACTGCACATGTCTTTAGTTGATTTGCTTGCACCTTGTCTCTGCAGCTTAATCCCAAATAGAGATATGTTTCATGTCATTGGGTTTTGTGTTTCCAACTTCACTATATGAAATATGTTAGGTTTAGTTTGACAAATAGTGCACGATAATGTTGTCCTTGGGGCTGATGATATAACAGAAGCAATGATCTCTTATCCAGGTAGAGCGTGGGCCGCGGTGACACAGGTAATTCTTTGATTTTGAGAATGATTTATTTCATTAACAAAGCACAAAAAACAGATTCAGAATTCTGAAATCTTCTAGGCTTTATTTAAACTTTTTGAAACATGGCAAAAGACGAAGTTAAAATCTGTCAACTGGACAAATTGTTGTAGGAGTGAAGACGTTTCACTGCTCATCAAAGCCGCTTCTTCAGTTCTGACCAGATTGCTGGTGACCACTGCCTTATATCTATCTGCAGGGAGGGACTAACTACATTGAAACTGGAAACATCTATTGTCTCTAGTTTCAGCTGGAGCTGGCACTGAAGAAGCGGCTTGGATGAGCAGTCTTCACTCCTACAACGATTTGTCCAGTTGACAGATTTTAACTTCGTCTTTTGCTATGGATCAGACCTGGACGACTGAGGGTTTACACAGATATTTTTTGAAACATGTTTTTATTAAAACATGATTAGTTTTACTACAAAACTGTGGTCTCATTGTTTTGGTCTGATTGTAGGTGGACCCGTTTATTTTCCTAATCTCTTGTCCTGGTTTAGACCAATTTAACCTGGTTTCTTGTTGTACTGGGTTTCACTTTGTTTTAGTTCTGATTGTGACCCTGTTTTAATCCTAGTTTAGTTTGGATTTCAGCCTTGGTTCAGTTTAGACCTTGGTTAGGCCCTCGTTTAGACCTTTAGACTAGCGCTGGTTCAGTCGCTGATTCAGTCCAGGTTCAGTTCTGGTTCAGCACTGGTGCAGGCCCTGGCTCAGTCCTGATTTAGTCCTGGTGCAGCTCTGGAATAGTCTCATTCAGTACCTTGTCCAGACTGGTTCCTGTTCTTTCTTAGATCATGGATTCCTTCTCTTTATTGCCTCCCGGTGAGAGTGTTTATGTGGGCATTCCTTCCACTGTACATTATTACAGAACATTAGCGTGAGTCTGAGGTCTGAGCTGTTTTATGGCTTTGGGAGAATTCACTCACTTTCCTTCAGGATCACACTCACTTTCCTTCAGGATCTCCCTCACCTCAGCTCTTTCTAATGTAAAGAGAGTGGTTCGGCTAAAAGTGAAATCACATTTTTCATTCAGTAGTTTTCTTTAAAAGACATGCAAATGTATAATCTAGCTTTGTTCAGACTATGGTGGCAAATACTTTCTAGAATAATACATTTCTTTCATACAATTTGGGGTGTTTAAAGTACGTATGAAACGTTTTGATGAAAAATTAAACTTTTTGGGGGGGTTGGATAATACCTGTATGTGAAGAAAAGTTGACCAAAAAATGTAAAAAAAATAAAAATAAAAAATTGAGGAAATAGGGAGTTTTATTTTAGACTGTTCTATATTGATGACATTGGGAGGATTCTATCCAAAAGCTTGGAGCAATTTACACATAAAATATTAGACAAAAACAAAATAAAGATTGAAAATTTGAAATCTAAAACACTGGCAAACTTTGAAAACTGTTTTTAAATGTTTTGTAAAATCTTAAATGTAATGATCTCAACTGTTATAGTAAAATTAATTGTCCGACCTGTCATAGGCACTTTAAGCCCTCTAACAGTGTATGTTTATGTGAATGGCAATACAGGCAGCAACAAAGTGAGATTTTGTTATGCCAATGTGTCTTGCATGCTCTTTTTAAACTATGTGGAAGAATTTTAGACTATGGGGGCACCATAGTCTCTTCTATTAATGAGAAAATACTGCTCTACAAAAGCCTCGCTATTTACACTGTATCTTGTCAGTCAGTTGCATTTTTAGTAAACTGTTCTACTGTTAGCCTTGGGTTATCTCTATTTGCATTTCCTCCTTGTTTCTGCCCAGTTTTGTAGCTATAATGCAAATGCACATCTATGCTGCATATAGAGGCACACAAAATGCTAAATGAAGTGCTTAGAAATGCAGCCCTTTGCTCAAACATAGACAGGTTGTAAAACACTTGGACTACACTACAGTCAATGAAGACTTTTTCCCTCTCTATCTGAAGTTCAGTATATATATATATATATATATATATATATATATATATATATATATATATATATATATATATATATATATATATATATATATATAACTCTATGGAAGAATTACTGTTTTTGAAAGAAATCTCCAAACTTCCAAACTTCTCTCATCAATACATTGAACCATATAATTGAACTTTTTTCCAGTTTTTGTTTCATCTGGATAGACCCAGTAATTACAGAGGTATAAACCATAAACCAAGTCAACAAATATGCAATCTGACAGTTAAACAGCAAATACCATCATAGAATTCTGACCTGTCCTCAGCTCAGTTTGAACTAGAGGGTTTCTAGAATATTAGATATCACATGTACACAACCTATTGACACTTTGAAGTGACATCACACTGGGGGTGTTCCTCATGTATCTCTGTGGTGGAATGTTCTGCAGTTACCATGGTGACACAATCCACATATTGGCAAACACTGCCAAAGGTTTAAGATTGTCTGAAAACTCAAGAGAAAATACAAAATGGATTTATACAACACATTTTCAGGAGCTTATAGTACAACCATGTACAAGCGTACATGGTTGTGTTTAGGTGTTTAATTTTCAACAAAAAGGTAAAAGTGACATACTAGCTAGCTTGTGACTGTAATGTTGAGAGAAACATGTTTAACTACACAAATCAGGTCACCTGTTGCAGTTCTAGCTAAGTCCATTCTTTATGTTAAGACTGTGTTAAAACAAAGCTCAGATCTAACTTGAGTAACAGAGCTTCAGACAGAGCAGTGCCTATAGTAAGCATCACACCCCCAGGGAATATTGATGATATCAGCTGCCAAGTATCAACTTACATTTTTAATTTCATACTAAATAAAATGCAGTATTGGTGGTAATAGTTCTGCTTGTCTATAGTCCGTCTCTCAAGATCTTCAGTCGTGGTGTTTTGGTTGCTGTTTCTTCATGCTGTGCTGAGGCTTGAGCACCACACTGGAGGAGGCCCTCACACACGAGAAAGCAGAGGGAGAGACAGTTTCTGGGTCGATGAAGTTATTGTCTAAACGAACTGCGACTAAGGTGCCCTCTCCATTCAGACCTGGATCACACAGGCTGTCCTCTGGTATCCTCCTGACCAGAAACAAAGACAACAGTTAAATCAGCCATCAAAAAACAGCTGTGTCTGCAAGCACTGGATGAGACCTGGTTTAGCTCTTGGTTAGACCGGGTTCCATCCTTGGTTAGACCTGGTTTAGTTCTTGTTCAGTCCTTTGCCAGACTTGGCTCAGTCCTTGGTTAAACCTGGTTTACTTCTTGTTCAGTGCTGGGTTAGACCTGGTTTTGTTCTTGTTCTGTCTTTGGTTATACCTGGTTTATTTCTTGTTTAGTCCTTAGTTAAACCTGTTTCAGTACTTGGTTAGACCTGGTCTAGTTCTTGGTTATACCTGGTTTAGTTCTTGTTTAGTCCTTGGTTAGATCTGGTTTAGTTCTTGATCAGTCCGTGGGTAGACCCAATTTAGTCCTTTGTTAAACTTGGTTTAGTTCTAGTTTAGCCCTTGGTTAGACCTGGTTTAGTTCTTGTTTAGTCCTTTGTTAGACCAGGTTTAGTAGCTGTTTAGCTCTTGGTTAGATCAGGTTTAGTTCTTGTTCAGTCCTTGGTTAGATCTGGTTTAGTTCTTGTTGAGTCCATAGTTGGACCTTGCTTACTTCTTGTTCAGAAGGTTGTGAGCTAGATTCCTGGGCTAGGCTAGGTATCTGGTTGGCTTATAAATAAATACTCCTACCGATAGCATAAGACTGATGGTTGAATTTGTGTTCAAATTGTAGCATCAAAATTACGTTGAACGCTTCTAGTTGGATGTCTTTGCATTTGAGGGCCGATGTCCGTCGGCGAGTGCCTTTGGATGTTTTGTTTTCCTGTTCTCTTTGTGAAATGGCACCAGTGAGACTATCCTCTATTCTTTTTGTTGTGGTGTGTGTGGCTCCCGGGACTTTCTCTTTTTCCACCTTCTTCTGGACAATGACATTGATACGTCACTGGAGCGTAGTTTCTGATTGCTTGACATGGCACGTCAAACGCCAAAAGTTTAGCTTAGAAAAAGCTATAAAAGAGAACGCTCAAGAAAAGGCCACGTCAAAACCAGATGGCCTACACGCTGTGTCCACCATAGACTTTGTTGTTAATAAGCACTGAGACCTTTGACTGGGACTGAGAAGTGCTGTGGAAATGTTTCTGCAGCTAAACTTGAATTTCCCTCAGGATCAGTAAAGTATCTATCTATCTAGACACATGTTCTTACTAAGACAGTTTCTTCTGTGTGTAGGATTAGTTAGTTTCTATAGTGACAGATCAGAGACTGGTCTGGACTCATTGGTGGTGAATCGAGCGTGTTTGAGGGCAGCTCTGTGGAGTCAGTGGAAACATAGAGATATGAAGGAAATAACAGGTTTGGTCTTTCCTCCAAGAACAGTCCTACAGCTGCTAAAGACATCAGCCCTCGAACAGGAGCCGAGACTCAGAGGTGCAGTCTGGGTCACAGAAACAGGCGGCTATTGTCTGTAGCACTAGTAGAGTGGTTATCCTGTCTCCACCTTTCAATAAGCAGGTTGTGGGTTGGACTTCTGATCTCTCAGAGTGGAGTGTGTATGTCCTCCCTGTGTTATTGTGGCAGACTGGTTATCCTGTCTACTCCTCTCAGTAAGGAGGTTGTGGGTTAGATTACTGATCTGTCTATGTGACCTGAGTGGTGTGTGTAGTAACAGTAATGTGTATGTGGTGCCCCCTACAGGAGCTCTGTTGTTTCTGTTTGCCCTGGGGTCTGCAGCTGTGACGTGCCTAAACAGACTTTCCCTCATTCCTCTAATAGTGACAGATTTGTTACATGTGTCTTAGTTTGAGAAGAATTTCCACTGAAAGTTTCCCACAGCCTAACAAAGTTTTCCTGTTCACAATTAGTGAGTGTTGCTTTACTGGTGAAAAACGTGTCACCAACCAAATAATGCCATTTTTGTAAAAATATGTGTAATTTTGAATCGTTTTATGTTTTCTAACCTGATTTTATTGTCGTTGAGCCTGAGAAAGTGCAGGTTGGTCATCTCATTGATGCCTGACGGGATGTTGTGGAGCTGGTTATGGTCCAAACACAGTTCCACCATAGACTGATACGTTCCAAAGAAGGACTCGGGTTCAAATCCCTCTCCATCAAGTTTGTTATAGGAGAGATACAGGTACTCCAGGCCTGGGGACATGTGTGCGAACACGTAACCTGAAATACAACATGGTACCGCTCAGGAACCTATCACCAGGATCGGTTAAACAGGTAAATAAGTGTCTCCCCCTGTTGGCCGTCTCTACAAAACCATACTTATATGATCAGCACTGACAGGCTTCTCTGAACAGTTATTCAAGCAACAGTTTCCAGATGGATTTATTTCTCTAGAAAAAGCAATGTACCCAAAGGTCAGATCAGATCAGTTTGTGCTGGTCTCAGGAAATGTGCTGTACAGATAATAAGGCTTACACTTAAAGCAACCATCTGTACGTTTATGAGACTTTTTTTTTTTTTTTTTTTAGAGTAGATGGCCTCTGTTCAGGCTGACCTCTGCTCTCTGGTCTTTTTCTGTCAGGCACACTATCAGATGGCAGTAATATAGATAGCATTTAGTGGTGATATGTGAGAATATGACAGGGCTTTAAACTTAAGCTGACTGAAGGATCATTGGACTGTGCAAATATAGGACAGTGCTTTACTCCAAAATGTAAAGGACAAAAACCGAAGAGAGGTACCTGGGATCCTTTCGATGTAGTTTCCCACTAACACCAGGTGAACCAGAGACTGAGGCAGGAATGAAGGAACAAGGTGCAGCTCGTTATGAGACAGGTCCAACGACTCCAGAGACCTGAACACGAAAAAGGAAAAGACAACAATAGATAATGCTAGAACATACAGCTCCAGAGACCAAAACGAGAGAAGTAAGAATAATAAGGCTGAAGTCTTAAAGCAGACCTTCTATGCAGAATCAACTTTTCAGAGCTTTTAACCGTGTTATAGTTGTTTCCTTCTCATTGACCCTCTAAAGTTGTATTTAGAGTGATTCATGCATGTTTGAGTAATCTTTTTTCTCCTGTATTCAAAACGCCACTGATACGATCTATTCCCGTTTTCACCGGTACAAGCCCACTGCTCTTTACTTGCATCCTTCTCCAATTTAATTTTATTAATCGTTGATACTTGTAGATTTCGGCAGCATCACATAGTCATTTTGGTGCAAAGCCTCCCACTGGGGTCCACAATTTTCCAACCCGGAAGTCAGCGGACTTGTTTCTTTTATTAAGTCTTTATAGCTCAATATTGTGATTTAAAATGTGCAAATTATAACACATTGATCCATGGGTGTCATAGATTATAAGTACAAAGACACAAGAACAATAGGTCTGCTTTAAGATTCTACAAACATGGCATTTTTTCCATAGTAGTAGCTGCAACGTATTTTCTACATCAGTATACATTTTTCTTGAGTGCGCTTGTTGTAATATGAAAAACATTCTGCGGTGGCAGTACCTGTGGTGTATCCAGGCGAGTGGAGCAATACGGCTCTCCTCCAGTTTATTGTTTCTTAATGAGATCAAAGTTAAACTCTGAGTTTGGTTAAAAACTGTCTCAGAAATTTCCTCGATCGTGTTGTGCTCCAGATACAGCTCCTGCACAAAATCAGTTTCATGTGTGAGTAGCAACCTTATGAACCTCAGGAATCATTAAAGCTAATTCAGTATTTCAATAATGTCGACCTGGGGTTATGGTATTTGAAACCTGTCTTGTGTTGAGGGGGCTCTTTTGAGTACCGTATTATCTGGACTATAGGTTGCACTTTTTTTCATAGTTTGGCCGGGGATGCAACTTATACTCAAATGTGACTTATATGTGAAATTATTAAAATATATAATTTCACATCTTTGTTATTGTCACACTGACAACTGCACGAGGGCACTGTAGGCTTGTTTACTAGTATAGCAGCCGTCTACTTCCGGAGCAGCACTTCATCTGCTTCCGGAGCAGGCGGAGTTGTTCAGAAGTGACACAAAGGATGAAGAATTCAATGGATTTAGTGATTTAGAGTGAGATCGAGAGTAAAATTCCTAGCTTGTTTTTATGCTTTAGTTATCTGATTAACTGTTAATATCTTATGTTAACATTCCAGACATGTATTCACTGTCTATGCTTCATGTATGTGTTACATATGTGTTTGGTAACGGTTGATTTTACATGTTACAGTTCACTTGTGCTGTTGTGTTTGTAATACCTGTAAGAAAATTTACTTGACTTGTTTGCTTTTATACATTTCATATTTCATTTCCCCTTATTTATTTCCCCTTCATTTATAAGACCATAAAGGTGATAGTTTTTCATTTGGAACAATTCAATTCAATTTATTTTTGTAGAGCCCAAAATCACGACAGCAGTCGCCTCTTAGGGCTGAACATGAGAGTTGATTAACCAACAGAATTAGAAAATCAACAGTGAAACAGAAACAGAAACAGACAAGCAAATTAGAAACAGACAAGCAACAGTACTGTAAATGTTTAAGTTATCATAAGTCTAGTTAAAGGTCACAAAAACTTCCTGTTTTCCGGTTTAGTCTTACCCGAGCACTATTTAAGAAACAATTGAAAAGTAAAATAAAAAGTTTTCGGTTCACCGCCGGTTTGTTAACTAGCAGGCCAAAGTGGTATGTATATTTTCCATGCGTTCATATGCAATTTTGTGGATGTATGTAATAAGAGCCAGAGCTTATGTTATATTTTATGTGTTTGCAAGTTCTACAGTGTAAGCTGTGATGAAGAAGTAAGACCACAGTAAACATCAGTGAAAAGAGCTAGTGTATCTCTCATGTTTGTGGACAAGCCTGCATGTTACGTTAGTGTAGCATATCTGATTAACTGTTAATATCTTGTGTAAACATACCAGACCAGCATGTTGTTCTCTATTTTATTGTTGTTATTATTATAACTAAAAATGATAAAATGTCTGTTCATGGTCTCAGATTTTGTAAAATAAATGTCCCCAAAAGTGTGACTTATAGTCCAGTGTAACTTAAATATGTTTACTCGTGTATGTATTTTTCTTCATTATTATGCATTTTTCACTGATGCGACTTATACTCTGGAGTGACGTATAGTCCAGAAAATATGGTAATGTGGACATATTGACCATGAAGCTGCAATTAATGACTATTTTAGCTTGTTGACTAGTCAGTGACTGAAGTCACTACTGTGTCAGAAGCTCTATTAGACTTTAATCTGAGTTTACTTTAACACAATTTAACCAGAAAGAGTTGACTTAGTTGGAACTACAACAGGTGAGCTGATTTGTGCTGTTAAACAAGTCTCTCAAAAAATAAAATTCCAAAACAAGACCATGAACACATGTATTGATCATAGGCTTCTGGAAATGTGATATTTAAATCCATTTTGTATTTTTTCAAACAATCTTAAAACTTTTAACAGTATTTTTGTGTGTTTTAGCATTTCTAACTATTACAATTATCAGAGTATGGCTGACTATTTTTCAGCTGTATGTTTGCGAGCTCCGTATGTGTAAAATAGAGGTTTCTGACCTGTAGAGTTGGAGGTAGTCCCTGAGGCACAGCCCTAAAATGGTTTCTCCCCAGTCTGAGGTACGACAGCTCCGACAGGTCCTTAAATGCACCATGACTCACGCTACCTTCACTGAGTCTGTTCCCCTCCAACTCCAGAGTAACCAGGCTGCTCAGACCTGGCACACAGACCTGGGTTAGTCCTGGGTTAGTCAAAGTCCTGTCGTGGTTAGGCATGTTAAGATAATTATTATATCGACTTATCATTCAATATATGATTGAACAATAGTGTCTCCATGGCCTAGCACCAAAGTACATCTCTGACTTGTTAGTGCCATATGAACCATCTCGCACTCTGTGGACTTTAGGGACTAGCCTCCTGCTAGTGCCCAGAGTAAACGGGGCATCAGCAGGAGGCCAGTCCCTAAACACTGAAATGCTGATTCCCCATGTTTAACTGAATCCCCATGTTTAGTCCTTGTCTAGTCCCAGTTTAGAGCTTCTTTTGTCTTAGTTTAGATGTATTTTATTCCTTATTTTAGACATGTTTTACCGGTAATTCTGATTTGGTCCTAGTTCAGTCCTCATTCAGTCCTTTGTTTAAGTAAATTTTATTCTTAGTTCAGTCCTTGTCCAGTGCAGGTTTGGTTGCGGTTTAGATTACGGATGCACCAATTTCAATACAATAGCTTTAAGTATCTGCAGATACCTGGTATCAGCAGAGACTGAAAATAGCATTTATTTCCTTAAAACAAAAATTGAATGAGCCCAAACTGATTCCAATGTGTTATGCTGCTGTTATTAATCCCTCAAATAACTACAGAACAACTTTGTATAAATAACAATTATGATTACAATTGCTTTTTCTTTCTCACTGTCTGACATGAAACTTTTCCTGTTTTAGGTCAATTAAAATGACCAAAATAATTTTTATTTGCTGAATGCCAGAATAATGAGATATGGATTTTTTTTCAGACAATTTTTCATTACTTTCTTCAAAGTCAGACGTTTACATACATTTCATTAGTATTTGGTACCATTGCCTTTAAATTGTATGACTAGGGCAAATGTTTTGGATATTCATCTACAAGCTTCTCACAGTAGTAGAGTAGAATTTTGGCCCATGTCTCCTGACAGAACTGGTGTAATTGAGCCAACTTTGTAGTCCGCCTTGCTCACACATGCCTTTTCAGGTCTGCCCATACAGTTTGAATAGGACTGAGATCAGGGTTTTGTGATGGCCACTCCAAAACACTGATTTTGTTATCCTTAAACCACTTGAGTTTTGCAGTATGCTTCAGGTCATTGTTCATTTGAAGACCAAAGCTTTAACTTCCTGGCTGATGTCTTCAGATGTTACTTCAGTATTTCCACATAATGCCATTTCCTCCTGATGCCATCTATTTTGTGAAGTGCACCAGTCCCTCCTGCAGCAAGACAACACCATAATACAATGCTGCCACCCCTGTATTTCACAGTTGGGATGATGTTTTCAAGCTTGCAGGCTTCCCCTTTTTTCCTCCAAATGTAACAATGCTGATTATAGTCAAACAGTTCAGTTTTGTCCCTGTGTGCATTTGCAAACTGTAATCTGTTGTTTTATGTTTCTTTTGAAGTAATGGCTTCTTTCTTTTTTTGTTCTATGCACATTTTGGACCAAAGCAAATTCATCTCTGGGAGAGTCATCTCTCTCCTTCCTGAGCAGTATGATGGCTGGACTTTCTTATCGTTTTTATACCTGTGTATAATTGCTTGAACAGATGAACGTGGCACCTTCAGGCATCTGGAAATTGCACCCAATGATGAACCAAACTTGTGCAAGTCCACAATTCTTTTCCTGATATGTTGGCTGATTTTTTTTGACTTTCCCATGATGTTACACAAAGAAGCAGTGTGTTTCAGGTGTGCCTTTAAATACAATCAGAGGTGTGTTTCTAAGTAACTCAGATGTTGTCAATAAACCAATCAAAACTTCCAAAGACATGACATCATCATCTGGGTTTTTCCCAAATTTTTTAAATGCATAGTAATCTTACTGTATGTAAACTTCTGACTTTAAAGAAAGTCATTAAAAATTGTCCAAATAATCCTTCTCTCATTATTTTGGCATTTAGTAAATAGAAATAAATTTAGTAATCCTAATTGACCTAAACGTTTAGTCTG
Organism: Periophthalmus modestus; assembly: GCA_019594935.1. Lineage (NCBI taxonomy): Eukaryota > Metazoa > Chordata > Actinopteri > Gobiiformes > Gobiidae > Periophthalmus > Periophthalmus modestus. The sequence goes on from JAIEZT010001368.1 coordinate 23,084,353, forward strand.
ATTTCATGTCAGACAGTGAGGAAAAAAAGTGCATGTGATGTTTTTATGTAGTGTATGTAAACTTCTGGTTTCAACTGTATATGTCAAAACAGGATATTGACTGAACCGATATCTGGAAGCTGATATCCAATCCAGCCAATTTTTTTCTGTATCGGCGCTGATACCAGTATTGGATCGGTGCATCTCTAGTTTAGATCTATTTAAGAGCTATTTTAGTTTAGACATGTATAGGTTCAGTCCTGGTTCAGGTCTGTTCAAGTTGTGGTTTCAGTCCTGGCTCAGTTCTGGTTGCAAACCTGGTTCAGTCTTAGTCTAGTCTTGGTGTAGACCCTTTTCAGTCCTGGCCCAGTCATGGGCCAGTCCTGGTGCAGACCTTTGAGGCTGGTCTCCTGGATGCTCTGTAGTTGGTTCTCGTTGATCTTTAGTTCCTGGAGAGTGGAGGGGATTCCAGGGGGAACAATCTCCAGGAGGTTCCCGTCCAGATACAGCCGTGTCAGAAACTTTAGCCTCTAAGGATCCACAAAACTGGTTATAGGCCAGGATCACAGTTTATTCTTGGAGCACCTCTTTGCACAAATCTTTAGTTTAATAATTATTTTATTCCTTAGATCGCCACTCGCAATCCCATACTATTCCTTATCTGCAGTGCTTTGTTTGTAATGTTTAATAGGGTTTGTAATAGGGCTGAAAGAAGTTGAAATAAGATTTAAATATTGCAATAATTGTTAACTAATTTAATATATTGAATAATTGTTTGTGAGGCACACCCCATAGGGAATTTTGTCCTCTGCATTTTGAGCAATTTCCTCAGGAGTAGTCAGCACCACAGTGCAGTGCTCGGGGCCCATCACCCAATCTTGAGCTAATCTTAGTCAGGACTGCCTCAACTGGAGGATTTGACCTATTGTGCATTTTTTGGGTTGATGGGGGAAACCGGTGTGCCCGGAAGAAACCCACCCAAACACGGAGTAAATGCAAACTCCACACAGAAAGGTCTGGGCAATCCGAGTATCGAATCTTGAACCCTCTTGCTGGGCAATCTGAGGGATTGAACCTTGAACTTTCTTGCTGTGAAGCATGCAAGCCACTTAGCCACCGTGCTACAGCTGTAAATATACTTCATCAAGATGTCCTCGAGCACGATCACTTTAGCTTTATCATGGTCAAATTTAGTAAAAATCTCATATTCACAGGCTTTTCCCAATCTAAACAACTACTTAAGACTACAAAGATGTCTGAAGCTCTGAATACCAAAGACTACAAAGATGTCTGAAGCTCTGAATACTAAAGACTACAAAGATGTCTGAAGCTCTGAATACCAAAGACTACAAAGATGTCTGACCCTGAAGGCGAGTGGGTGGATCCCTGCAGATGTAAGCCTGTTCTTCTTCAGGTTGATCCACTCCAGATTTGGGATCCCGTTAAAGGCCTCTGGGGGGATGCTGCTGATGTTGTTACCTGCAGAGCAGAGCACAGACAGATATAAGGGCCAAACACTGAAGAGAGAAAGTTTAGCTTGGGTAAAATGAGTGATCTCAATGGAAAAATTTACTAAACATGAGACTGTTAGCAATGTTTTTGCTCAAACCTGTTGCCAATGGCACCTAATTGGTCTGTTATTAATGTTCATAACTTGATTAAGGGACAAAATAGTGAAATAAAAACCCCAGGATCATGTAGTGTGGGATAATACAAACATTTTAAGGTCAGAATCACAAGTCTGACAGCAGCAGTTACAGAGAGAGGGGCCACCATTTTTCAGTAGAAAGCAAATTGGAGCCATAGTCAGTGGAGCCAGAATCGTGTCCATGTCCACTTTCAGTCGATATCATAATAAACCAGCTATAACTCCTCAGTTCTAGTGATAAAAACATTATAATGGTGTCAAATGTATTATTAATTTTAGGAACAAGAACATTTGCAGTATTTTTATCATTAAAGCAACTAAATGAAGTAAACAAATACAAGTAAGTCAATAATGGTGATTCCCTGCCCTCATCCCACTCTGGTCCCTCCTGCTCTAGTCTAAACTGGGGCTGGACACTGACCTTCGAGACTCAGAGACTTGAGCTCTGGGATGGATAGAGGTGGGAAGTGCTGCAGTTTGGCGTTTTCACACGACACTGTGACGTCAGAGATGTCACAGCCCTGAGGGAGTCCAGCCCGGTCCACAGATACGTCCAAGTCTGGGTCTGGGTCCTCAAAGATCTCCTCCAGGTGGACTTTGGTCTGGGTCCTCAAAGATCTCCTCCAGTCTCCTCCTGGTGGACTTTGGTCTAACACAGGTCCATCCCATTCTACTTTGAGTTTGGTCGGAGAGAGAATCAGAGAGAGTGTTGTATTAAATCAAATGAAAAAACAAGACAAACCAAAGTCTAAAGCAAGTCTAGCCCTGGACTAAACCTAGAACTAAACTTGGGACTAAACAAGGTACAGTCCAGGACTAAACCCAGGTCTAACCCAGGCCCATCCCAGGACTACTTAGACTAAACCTGGTCTATCCCTCTCACCCTCAGGTAGATCCTCTGTGGTTGGGGGAGTCGGGATGGGAGCAGGCTTGATTGTTTCTTCTTTGCTTTGTTTCATCTCGAACACGTCTCCTCTGAGCCACACCTGCACTTCCTCACCCGCCTTTCGAAGCTCCGTCTCTTCCTGTTCGCTCAGCTGCACCTCCATCTGTTTCCACTGTTTCTGATCATTTTTTACCTGGAAAATTCAGACATGTTTTAAGACTTTTACAACCATACTATTTGTTTTTGTTTTTTTTATAAGCAAACTCGAGTTTAGTTTGTTCACTACGAGTTTGGTTCGTTTTAGCTGGTGTGAAAGCACCAGTTTGATTTGGTGTCGATTAACGAACTGCTAGCAGACTCCAGTGCAGTTCGAGATGTGAACGTGATCCGACTTCAGTTCAGTCCAACTCGCATTTTTTGATCCAGACAAGCTTCCATATCGCTGAGCATGAACAAAACAAACTGAGTGTGACAATCAAAATTGGAGAAATAAATTACAACAAGACAGAATGTGAGGAGAAAATTAACTATTTCATGTAACTAGACAAAAATAAATTGTTTCTGAGACAGATCACTATGAACAGAGGCGTACACAGGCTCATAAAGTAATGTCCTGTGGCTCATCCTCACAACATTTACATGGCTTTAGCTTACTATGCTAGTCTAGTGTCTTCTACAGGTATGTATTACCTTTATCCACATATTTATATCCCGAAAAGTGGTAATATCCTGGACAGTGGTAATAAATTGTATTGTTCTGGTGTAGTCCTGGTCTTGTCCTGGTTTAGTACTGCTTTAGGCCTGTTATAGTCCTGGTTTAGGAGTGGTTTAGTCCTGGTTCAGTGCTGGCTTAGGTCTGGTTCACTCCTGGCTCAGACATGTCCTTGTTCAGTCCTGGTTCAGTCCTGGTTTAGTCCTGGTCCAGACCTGTTATAGTCCTGCTTTTGTCCTAGTTTAGTATTCGTTCAGTACTGCTTTGGTCCTGAGTCAGACCTGGTTTAGTCCTGGTTTAGTACCCGGTCTAGGCCTAGTCTAGTCCTAGTTCCATGCTGGTTTAGTCTTGGTTCAGATCTGTTATAGTCCTGGTTTAGTCCTTGTTCAGTCCTGGTTTAGTCTTGCTTCAGACCGGTTTTAGTCCTGGTATAGTCCTGCTTCAGACCTGTTTTAGTCCTGGTTTAGTCCTGGTTCAGACCTGTATTCTCAGAGCATGTTCTTTTCTCCTCTTTTGTTTCTCTCTCTTTCTCTTCTTTCTTCGTCGGGCCTCGTCTTTCCTCTTCTGCTGCTGCTCCCACTTCTCTACCACGTTGTTGGCTAAACTTTGCTCGCCGAACGCTAAAGGCATAACAGAGTTTAACAGATCAGGTCTCATTTCCAACTCACACTGTCCCTGTCACACATTACTGCAATAGGAATATGTGAATTAGTTAAAACAAGTTCAGAATATTAATTATAGATTTCTGGGCATGTTTTATTGGACTTATTTCAACAGGTCTCAGAAAAACTGTTACAATACTGGTGGATCGTGCAATTAGCAGATCTAAAACAAGGCAGGACTGTTCCATACTTATGATAAAAAAATGAAACAAATCTCGGAGACCTTGTGTACCAACAAAGGCTCTGAGAATGTTAAAAGGTATTATTTCCACAATATTGTTATCCCACAATATGGCATTAAATACATTGTACTGTGTATACCTAGATTTAAACTGGTAATGATTGCTATCGCGATTGCAAATTATGTTTTCTAGTCTAGATTGAGTGTTTCCAGATCCAAGAGTATTAACATTGGTAAAAAAAAATAAAATAAAATAAAATCTGAACTGCTAAACTGATCCAAAAAACGTATGCATTTCAGTACATGTCTATCGAGATCTAAACTACAGGGATATCAGCCTGGCATATATAAAGGTTTATTTTAAATAGTTATTTTGATTAAATTGTGATGTATTGTGCATAATCTGGGGTCTGGTCCGGTCTAGTCTGTCCCTGTGTGAGTTCAGCCTGAGTCACCGCCCCTCCCTCTCCCTCTGCTCCTGTAATGACTCCTGTCTCAGCCTAATAATTGTCTGTTCTCCTTTAATAACTGCAGCTGTGTCTGAGCCCTCCCTGTGATCTAAGCCCTCAGTCCACTGTCTGCTTTGAAACGGGTTTTAAGTCCACATTGGTCCTGCTTTAGTCCTGCTTTAGTCCTGTTTTAATCCTGCTCTAGTCCTGCTCTAGACCTGTTATCCTGTCTTCTTGTTGAAACCCTCTCATCTTGTGCTAGACTTAGCATTAGCCTGTCTGATCCTCACATTCACACTTTGTGTTTAAAGTCCCCCTGCTGCACTGACCTCAGCTGCACTTTGCAGTAGGACTAAATGATTTAAAAAAAAAAAAAAACATTGTGATATTGATTATATTTATGATTTGTGTTTTAATAATAGGATTCTAATCACAGGTCACATTTTTAACAGGAGCATTAACATTTGAGAGAAGACCAAAATCTGAACTTTAACTAATCCATGCATTTCACAGTATCTTTGTAGGGGTCTAAATTGAAGGGTTAGCAGATTAGACATGATTAGACACAATATTTTGTTGCTTTTGGAGGAAATTATTTGCACCTTTTGTAATTTGCTACTTAGGATCATTCTTATTACAATTTCAGTTTGATTGCAAAGTCTTGTAGCCCTACTCTCCTACCCTTCTGTCCAAACCACTTGTCAGAGACATGTGTGAATATGCTGTATCTAACAACTGCCATTTCTGCTATTATTAACTGGCTGAAACTCTGCTTCCACATTTGCATACTGCTGTTGTGTCCTTTGGCAAGGCATTTTCTCTTTCTTCTTTGTTCTGCTTAGTATAAATGGTTCTTTCACATGATTATTGAGTGAAATAATACACAATTAAAGTACCAGTGTGATAAAATATGTAGGAGTAAATGAACAGTGGCACAGTGAGATGAGCATTCAAGCACAAACCAGAGGCTACTTTCCGTTACATTTGGCCATATTTGTATTCAATTTGACCCATTAATGGCTATTTGGTTCTGACCTGGTTCTGTGTGGTACTGTAGATCTGGCTCGGTCTTAAACAGTTCCAGAATACTGTCCTGTGACTCTTGCCCGATTGCAGCACTGCCTTGGGATTGAGAACTACTGGGATCTCTCAGCGGAGGTTCTGGACCAATCAAAACACTTGGTGGGGGGACCAATTTCAGCTTCTGAGTCTTGTGTCGCTTCTCTTTGGGTTTACCGTCTCCTGAAACAAAATTTAAATATATATATATATGACAGAGCAAAGGGAGAGATTGAAGGTTTTCATTTATTTGATTGGGACAATGCATGCTAATGAACAGACATAGCAAGACGAAGTTCAAATCTGTCAACTGGACAAATCGTTGTAGGAGTGAAGACGTTTCGCTGCTCATCCAAGCCGCTTCTTCAGTTCTGATCAGATTGCTGGTGAACACTGCCTTATATCTATCTCCAGGGAGGAGCTAACTCTTTCTGCAGGGAGGGGCTAACTGTTGACAGATTTGAACTTCGTCTTGCTATGGATCAGACCTGGACGACTGAGGGTTTACACAGAATGAACAGACATGATACAACATTAATGTAAACACACCAGATTATAGCCAAAGACTAATTTCCATCCGTTGTCCCAAGGGCTGGGGTCACAAAAGGGCCAAAATAAAAATTGCACACTACACTCATTGCACAATAGTGCAATAGTGCAGAATAGCCTCAATACTTCATACCAATTTTGATATCCACAATAATTTAAAAACACTTTCCTTAGACAATAGAATGTGATTTTCAACATTAAATGATCTTATTATATTACAATGTGGCCTTACATCTGTGCAATCCTTCAATCATCCAAATAGGCTCCATAGTAAATTTCTAGTTCACTAGTTTTAGTATCTGATTTTTGACAGTCCTAGGTCAGGGTAGTAACAGGAAATATATTGCCTTGCTAGATTCCAGTGAGGTGCATTTGGCTTTTTCTCTGATGGTGTTGGGCCTGTGACACTTTCTTGGACCTGATACAGACTTCTAAACGGTTTGATGGGTGCTCATTTCTTTTGGAGGAAGTTGTTTTGCAGATTTTTCCGGAGGACATGAATGTGAGAGCAGTCCTGTGTTTAAGCCTGAGTCAGGAGCATTAGTGGATCTGCACCTGCTGCACCTGCCTGGGCCTGTCCTCCTCTGCACCCTTCACATAGCACTGCAGCTACTGTACAATGGAATAACTGGAGCCAGTTGCAATATATGTAAGAAGCTAAACCAAGAACTTTTAAAAGCGATTTTGTCTAAAAACTTACTATATTGAATTTTTTTTTGTATGTGAATAATAGCACCACGTGTGAATTTTCCTCATCCTCTCCTCTTATTGGCCTGCCTCTGTAAGGTTCTGAGTGAGTGACAGGTGGATTTAACCAATCAGAGAAGGAGGAGCAGGTAACTTAAGTTCTGTCTTAAAAGCAGATACTATCTTAAAGGAAGATACTAAGTTAGATGAATTATGATCTGGCTCCAAGAAAATCGTGACATTGATTTTGTGGCATATCACAAACACCTGTTTCTATCTACCATATCTGAATCATAATGTCTTACCGTCTCGTCTTCTCTTTGCTCGTCTCTTCTCTGTGTCCTTGGCTCCAGTTTGGTCCAGATTCAGAACCATGACCAGCAGAAGCAGCAGCCCCACTCTCCACCTCATGTTAAACCTGTAATAGTTGCATTAGGATCACACTCCACCTCATGTTAAACCTGAAACAGCATCAGTATAGAGCACTCGACCTCATGTTAAACCTGAAACAGCATCAGTATAGAACACTCCACCTCATGTTAAACCTGAAACAGCAGCAGTATAGAACACTGCAACCCCTGTTAACCCCATGTTAAACCCACCTCATGTTAAACCTGAAACAGCATCAGTATAGAACACTCCACCTCATGTTAAACCTGAAACAGCATCAGTATAGAACACTCCACCTCATGTTAAACCTGAAACAGCATCAGTATAGAACACTGCACCCCCTGTTAAACCTGAAACGGCATCAGTATAGAACACTCCACCTCATGTTAAACCTGAAACAGCATCAGTATAGAACACTGCACCCCCTGTTAAAACCTGAAACGGCACAGTGCACTCTCATGTTAAACCTGAAACAGCATCAGTATATTACCACCTCATGTTAAACTTGAAACAGCATCAGTGAAACTTGAAAGGGCACCTCAGTTATAGAAACAGCACTATAGAACACTGCACCTCATGTTAAACTTGAAACAGTGTATTTGAGAGCGACATGAGTCACTGCACCTCATGTTAAACTTGAAACAGTGTATTTGAGAGCGACATGAGTCTCCTAATTCTGGAAGTTTAATTTCAGGCTGAGACAGGGCTATTGGTAACTAATGTGACCAATGTGGATAATATTCTATCTGGTTTGACTTAAAGACTCTCAAATTAATTAACTGCACCTATTTGTGGGTTTCAACTTGTTATATGCAGCATTTTGAGGACTTTTCCCATTCACAAGATATTGTTTAAAATGTTAATTGCTATGGCAACCGTACTAGATTCTCATCATTCTGAAAACTATGGATAGAGTTGTAGGCTATTACCAGTACACATTGTCATTGCGTACCAGTAATAGGAGCCGGAGGGGGTCAGGTTCGAGAACCACAGGATCTCATCTCTGCTGTTTGCAGATGATGTTGTCCTGATGGCTTCATCGAGCCAGGACCTGCAGCAGGCACTGGGGCGGTTTGCAGCAGAGCGTGTCCCACTGGGAGGAGACCCCAGGAAGACCCAGAACACGCTGGAGGGACTATGTCTTTCAGCTGGCCTGGGAACGCCTTGGGGTCCCACCGGAGGAGCGGGAGGACGTGTCTGGGGTGAGAGAAGTCTGGGAGTCCCTGCTTAGACTGCTGCCCCCACGACCAGATAATCGGAAGAAAATGGAATGGCATTGTCATTGCAGATAGATTGCAGATATGGCCTCAATAAACCAAATTTAAATAAAAAGGAATAATAATAATAAAATAACATCTGAACTACGTTCAGTAGGAGCAATAACCTCTGTTTGAATGCTTTAGTGAAATCTGCAGCATTAGCTTCAGTCCACCAGAAGGAGGAGCACTATACTAAATGTGATATTGCCTCTGTTACTCGCAGCCACATGCACATCTAGATTTAAAAAGTTTTATCTCTAAAATTAAGCAAACACCTTCTGCAAACACTCAAACAGACACAAACACAACATAGTTGTCCATGCTGGACTACTGTACTACTACTACTACCCATTAAGAAACAGAGCTAAGATGATCTAAACTTTCATCTTAGCTCTGTTTCTTACTGGGTCCTAATTTAAACCAACCTAAAAGCCAATGCAAAACAACATTTAGCATGCACCATGTCAACACACTCTGAACGCCACCTCACTTATGAAAGCAGATTTATCAGCAGATTACTTATAAAATGAGAAACAGCATGAGGCTGTCAGAGGAGAGGAAAGGTGGTGGTTTGAGGAGGTTACAGTGAGTGTTGCGAAAGAAGAGTTTCCCAGCACAGAGAGAAGCTGGAGAGGAGCCGGTATGAAGACTGGTGCTTTCCCTGCCTCTCCTGCAACTCTCGTGTCTCTCCTCAAACTTTACAGCACTCCTTTTGTTGGTCGCAGAGCAGAGACATGTCTGTACTCACTGCACAAGTGCAAAAAGCACGTGTTTTCAAATGTGGTGCCCCTGTTTAACAAATTCCAATTGAGATACAGGGTCGAGCACCACCACACACAGGCATGTGCACGCTCATAGAAAATAATGGAGAATTTTGGCACGCATCAAAGCATTTCAATGTGCATTGGCCTTAAGACCCAATTAAGTGTTTTCTAAATCAGATTTGATCACAGCTTTAGAGAAATGTACATGTTAATGGCTCTTACCTGATGCTGCTGCTCTGTGACTCTGAGTGTGAGAAGCTCCTCTCTCCTGTGAGTGAGACTGGGATTGAGCTCTGCTTTTAACTGCACCTCCTCTGTCATTAACCCCTACACCTGTACCCACTAAAACTGGATTTTGTTAGTATGGAGTAGACTCGATACTCAATACCGATTCTGATCCCATGATGATAATAAAAAAAATACTCTTTCTTTAGACAATAGAAGGTGATTTTTAACATTAAATCGTAGTACTTTTATTTTATTTTACTGTGTGGTCTTATATCTGTGTAATCCCTCAGTCGTCCAAGTAGGTTCCATAGTGGTCCATGAGTGTATATTAGTCTGTGTGTCTTATACTTGTTCTGATACAGCTCAATATCATTCAGAATGAAAAGTTAATTTTTGTCCTGTGAATGGGACTTTTTTAGTATCAATACCTGCTCAAATTGGCATCTAGTTTTGAGTATAATTAATACTCAATTTTGAGTATTGATTAGTATCAGATTTTCTATACTTTTGACAACCCCACACTTCTGATCAGGATCCTGGCTCAGAGCTGGAGAAGGGCCCAGTTATGCTGATAAGGATCAGGAATGATTACTATATTTTATTCCACCTTTTAACCTTTTTATACAATGTCAAGCCTTTTTAGACAAATATGCCTTATATTTGTAAGGTATGGTCAGTGTAACATGAATTTAAAGCAACCAGTGTAATTGTGAAACATGTGGCATAGTTCTATTACAGTTCAGTTACTCTTTATTCATTAAAGCATAATCTTTTATTACTTAGCGAAATGTACACTCTGTAATTTCATGTGGTCTTGTCTCAGGTTTTACACTGTTATCTGACGTACAGTGGGTAATAATGTTGTGAACAACTCTTCATGTCATGTAGACGGGGGTGAAATCTGCTATAAATATCTTGATAGTTACTGTAACAAATAGCCCATTTGTTACCTAACAGTCAGCCTACGTTACAGGTACACACTGTTACCAGCTAGCATCCTTATTTTTTATGTTCAAATACACTGAGCAGGTCTGAGGTGATGTCACTAGATTTGAGCCAATTATGTTTTTTATTGACAAAACACAGGATGGCCATTCGAACTCATGTATTATGGACCTGCTTTAGTCTTTATTCAGATGACGAGAACATACACGCACATACTTTGCGGCAGGATTATGAAATTTGTTACAAATTCTATGGCCAAATGACTCAGAATTCGATACGTCAGTTTGGGGGATGGAACATTATTTCTGTTATAGCAGGTCATCCATTGGAAATACAGAGCTCTTCTTGGGCTTAATTTGAAGCTGATACATTGGGAAGGTTTTCTATAAACATAGGAAACTGTAATTCCATGCCGATGTGTCACAATCAGTTTGGTTGTGGAGAGGATTTGTCCTTGAGAATTTATTTTAATTTTTTTTCCCTCTATAAATGGTCTCATATATTCTTTGTTCCACATTTCATGACTATGTGACACTGAATGTAACTACCGCACCTCTTTTAACAGACTCATACAATTTTGCTTAAGATGGGTCCCAAAAAAGGGGTTTTGTGGGTCTTGAGCCTGAAGGGGGGCTGAGTTGAAACAAAAGTCCCCAAACTTGAAATGGTCCAATGTGTACACTAATGAAAAATAATAGTAAGAAAAAGGTAGCACAATAATCGTGGTGGAGGCGTCTGGCTCCAGGACTACAAAAGAGCCTACACATGGGGTTAAGAGACAGACAGGCGTCTGAGTATTAGATTAACTTTTGTGTTCGAGTTTTGTTCAGATTCTGTTGGATGTGAATTCTGTTCCCGTCAAAAACATAGTCTAAGCCCCGCCCCTGCAGCTGCAGTAACCAGTAAGATCACAGTATTCCTCTGAGTAAGAAAATGGAGAGAGAGTGGGAGACCAGGCTCAGATGGAGCAGAGCTCTAATTTAAATGGGCTTCTGAGCAAGTATATATAAATATTATTTTATTTATTTTTTCAAATTAGGAAAAGCTGTCAGAAGTTTATCCTTTGTGGGGAAATATACTTCAGAGAAACAGATGTATACAAAAGAAATAAAAATGTCACTAGTATTTCTGTGAGGAAGTGAACTGTCCAGTCAGAGCAGGTTAAACTCCAGACCAGTGTGAGTTACCATGGTTACCATGGTAACAGTTAGGGTTTAGGTTAACTCTGCGGTGGTCTCTGTTCAGTTTTAACAAACTCTGAGTGTGCTTCTTGCTTCATAAAACAGTCAGTGGTCTGTACTTTAAAATGAGAATAATACATTACCAGGGGCCACTCTTTCCTCTTCTTTTGAACTGGTTCAGGCTTTTGTTCTGGTTCTGGGTTTGTCCCAAATTTATCCTTCTTCTGTCTTGATTTAGTCCTGCTTTAGCCTTGTTGAATCTTGGTTTAGTCCAGGTTTAATCTTGGTTTGGTCCTTGCTTAATCCTGGTTTAGACCTGGTTTACCCTTAGTTTAGTCCTTGTTAATTGCGAATCTTGTTTAACTCTGGTTTAGTCCTGGTTTGGTCATACTTAGTTTTAGGTCTTGGTGCTGTCTAAACTCCTGCTTTCTCATGTTCCTGGTGTAGTTTTTGTTCTCATAATCCCTAGGAGAGAATCTGAACTCAAAGACTCAGGACTAACCGTGTTTCTGGTTGAGGACTAGATCTGGTTCTGATCCAGACTTGAGTGGGTTTTCTCTCAAGTGTCTGACAGGACCCTCCCTCAGGCTCTGGGGAGACATAAAACCGCCTCTTTTCTTCACACTCTAATTTGCACACTCTGTCTAATCTGCACATACACTACGACATGTCTGAAGGCGTAAATAAGGATGCACCAATCCAGCTTTTCAATTCCAATAGCGATGCTGGTGCTTTGACTGGAAGTATCTACCGATAAACAATTAAGATACGAATGTAGGGACTGAAAATGGCTTTTTTTTTTTTTTTTCTCATGACACAGCTGACTTAGATCAAACTATGTTATGTACCTGGTATTTATCCTAAGTCCAGCTTTGTATAAATAAAATTCAAACATTATGAGACATTCTGGGATGACATCGACTGGTGAAAACTCTTAATACATCCACTTAAAGGCCAAACCAGGATATTGGCTGAACCAATATCATTGAACCAATACTTGATCCAGTAGATATTTCTGGATCGGCGCCAATATTTGATACCAATATCTGTACTTCCCAAGAAAACAGACCTGGTTTATGTCTAGTTTAGTCCTAGTTTAGTCTGTATTTCAGTCCATGATATAGTCCTGGTTTTTATTTCTGTTTTCCATTTTTTGTGGTTTGTATAAAGTCTCAGATCAGAGGTGAGATGCTACAAATGTCTCACTTTGGTGTCAGCCATTTTCTCAAAACTAGAGCCAAATTTACAGTTTAGAGCATAAACATCTGAGAGGAGACTGAAATCTGCACATGTAAACTAATACTAAGGTAGAGGTCTAAACCACAGGGTTAGCCGGTTTTACAGATAATAAGACCTCATGTAGACATAGTGAGGGTATCTGACACACAGAGAGGACATCTGATACACAGGGAGCCTTTATGTCTCACAGAGGACAGGAGATGTAACCTGCAGGCGGTTTGACCACAGTTACCCTAGTATTGGTTAATCTTGCAGCCATCCCCTAAACATTATTTCTTTAAAATGTTTCTGAAGTTTAAAAAATAGTACTGAGCACATATTGTAATGTATTTTTGTGTGAAATGAACTTGAATCTCTTCTCTGCTTTTGACTGTTTTAACACTGACAGTTACAAACTACACAGAATCTTTCACTTTGATCATCTTTAATAAACAATCATCTCTGTTCTCTGCAGACCAAACATCCATCTATCGTGTCGTTCCCGGGGGGTCAGAGGTCAGAGGTCATGGTGTTGCATCACCCTGAACTTCCCAAGTAAGAATATTACTTCCTTTTTGTGTCATTAATGCTTTGTACTGCTGCCATCCCTGTTCTAAAGTCTAAACTGACTCTCAACATTCTGAAGTCATGTTGTTCAACAAAACACTGCTGTAGTTTTCTATACTCCTGAAAAGGGTTGGACACATGAACTGGGGTCCACCTGAATGAGACGAGATTGTGATTCATAATTGTATCATAATATCATATATCATAAAGTCTTTACATCATATAACTATCTTTTTTATTAATTCAAGATTATCTTTTTATCTTTCAGAGTTATTTTCAGTGAAAGCAATTGTGCCAAATAATGATTTTTACACCATCAATCAAGTATAATATAAACCACAATGAGGCAGATTGGTGGCAATTAAAATCTCCTTTATACATTCAATGTTTTATTCGGTGTTTATCTTGCTTTTTCCTATTAATTCATACATTCTTTTCTTCTTTTAGCTGTGTCTTTCTAGTCCACTGGTCTGTGCAGGTAAACAAGGACGGAGCAGTCAAACCCAGCATCAATCTGCTCCCAAAGATCCCACAAAACGGTAAGTCTTATTCAAGTCCTGGTTCAGTCCTGGTTTAGTTCTGGCTTATATTGTTATCTTATATAGATGTGTTGTTGTCTCCATTACAGCTCTACAGTTGTTCCAGACATCACCTATTGCGGGTGCTGCTGAGGCCTTCCACAGTTTGCAAAGAATTCTGGGAGTTGAAGGCGCTTTGGAGGCGGTTGTTAAGGCAATGTCTGAATCACATGACTCAGAACAGTAACCAATCACAGTTCAGGATCAGAAGAGCACCAGCTAGGCAGGTTTAAAAATCAAAATCACTCCAAGTACAATAATGGAAAAAATACATCCATAATTTTGTATCTTCTAATAATTGAGTGATTTTTGTGTTGTGTATAAACCCCTTTTTCAGAAAGTAAAATAAAACAATTGTTTGATGTTTGACTCGTACAATGATGAATATGGAAAACTCAGACATGATGTGTGATTAAAGAGGAGCAGAGCCAGAGAAGTAGAACCAGAGGAGCAGACAGCAGCAGAGTTCCTTTGGCACATCACAAAATGCAGGGCAGACTGCCTGCGTGCTGTTAATCTTAGAGACATTTGCTGTACTTTTATTTACTATTAGATGCCAACAGCGCAGCTTTTACAATTTAGTCTATGTCAAGGGTTTCAGGCAAATCTTTCCTTCCTCATTTGAAGGATTTTCTGATGACCTTTCCCCATGCAAAATGATAATAATAAATTGCTGATTTGAATTGTGTTATTGTTGCAACGACAGAGGACCATTGCCATGCACGAATACTTAGAATCAAAAAGGAATCCTGTATCTGTGAACAAGGGGAAAAAACTAAACGTACTCATTTACAAGAATAAAGTCTGGTGCCCCAGTTGTAATAAAAAGTACATTGACTTGAGAACATGAATATAAGAAGTTACACTCAGAAACACAATCTTTTAAAATGTTTTACTTACAGACTTGGTTATATTTATGTTACTGAAGACTATTGTGATAGAAGTAATATAAAAATACAAAACATGTGCACCTCAATACTGCCCCCTTCTGGCTGTAGTTTTAATACCTCCAGTTTGACATTTTAAAAAGTGAACAAGTTAAACCTTATAAAACCAGGTGAGAGCGTTTTCATTTAAATACAGTTTACAGATATTTTAATAATCATTATTTTTTTACGTGCAACAGTCTCAAAGTGCAGCTGTCTTTCTCAGTACCGTAAAACAGATTCTCATTCGTTCATTTGGAGGTCATGTCCCACCCCCGAGCAGTGGAGACTCCTCCCCTGCACCTCGATGAGAGACAACACCTTCCACAGGCCCATCATACAGGTGCGGGCTCTGGACCACAGCCTCGGCTCGTAGTTCGATCTTCTGCAGACGAACACAAAATAATAACAATAACTCTATGGATTTACAGGTCCAATATTACACATAATGGTTCTTTTTTTTTTTTTACCTTCTCAAAAACATACCTGGAGTAGCATTTTGTTTCACTCACACATCCTCACACATAATTAGTCTGTTTACATTTCCAAAGCTCAGAATCATCTGTTCTACCTTGTGAAGTGGTAGTTGTCATTTTAACAGCTACCTTTTGCCTTTTTGTTTAGTATAGATTGCAATTGTTGAGCTCAAATGATCCGCATGATTCTAATGAAGGTATATGAAGTTTAAAAACACAGTGGAGCACTTCATGTATTACCAGTGTTTTCTGTGTGAGAGAAAAATCTGCCTCAATATGAAGGGTTTGTGTGTTAAATGTGTGGGGGGAAAAAATCCACAACTGCAGGTATGATGATAAAGCATCATTATAACATAGAAAATAGTGTAATATGCACACTTAAGTTTATTATAAGACCATTTTGACAATAAAAGAAATAAAGGTGCTGTTACTTGGTTTGTTACCTGCATAGTTGATGTATCATTGTATTGCTACTGTTATGTAACTGTTATGTTAATTGCGAATCACTGTTAAATGGGAGTAAGAATGGACTGAAGGCTTGTGGTGCTGTAGTGTCGGTTCAAACCTGAAAGTCTCTGATGAAGGTGAGGAAGAAGCTAATGAAGGAAAGGGCCAGAGACCATTCGGACACAGTGCTGACCAGGTGAGCCAAGTAGCCCTGAAACACCACAAACACCACACATGAGACAGGACAGGGAAATGCCAATGTGGCACAAAACAATACTACCACCAGCCTCACATTGGTGTCCTCGTGATAGTATCGGTAACCAGAATTAGCCTTTGGGCAACAGTGTACCAGGACTAACCCATGACTAAACCACGACAAAACTATGAAACCAGAAGTAAAGCAGACAAAACCATGAAACCAGAAGTAAACCAGGACTCAAATATGACTAAACCATAACTACTATAACAGGACTGAAGCAAAACTAAGGCTGGATTAAACCAGGGCTGACAAGTGAACTGTCCAATCAGAGCAGGACAGTGGCTATATCAAATCCATAACCAAGTGCTTGAGCATAGTGTACTGAAGGACAGCACAGAGGCACTCATCCTACGGCTGCACAGGAGCCCCTTGAGCACTAGAGCGAAGAGGCCCAGATCTACCACACCAGACAAGACCCAAGGTGTAGGCTGTGCAAAGAGGCCCCTGAGACAATCCAGCACATAACTGCAGGGTGTGAGATGCTGGCAGGGAAAGCATACATGGAGGGGCATAACCAAGTGGCAAAGCATAGTGTACAGAAACATCTGTGCAGAGTACGGACTGGAAACCCCAGGTCTAGGTGCATGAGAAACTAGAGAAATACCAGGGGCTCAAAGAGCCAAGATCCTGAAGGACTTCAGATACAGACTGACAGACTGACAGAATGGTGATGGCGAACCAACCGGACATAGTGGTGGTGGATAAACAACAGAGCAAAGCCGTTGTGGTGGACATCGCAGTACCAAAGCGATGGAACATCAGGAAAAAGGAGCATGAGAAACTAGAGAAATACCAGGGGCTCAAAGAGAGCTGGAGAAGGCCTGGAAGGTGAAGGCCTCAGTGGTGCCCGTGGTCATCGGAGCACTCAGGGCAGTGACCCCTAAACTGGAGGAGTGGCTACAGCAGATCCCAGGAAAAACATCAGACATCTCAGTCCAGAAAAGTGCAGTACTAGGAACAGCAAAGATACTGCGCAGAACCTCAAGCTCCCAGGCCTCTGGTAGAGGTCCCGAGCGTGAAAAAGAGGGGATAAAAGACCACCCGCGGAGGGTGAGGAGGAGATTTTTATATATATATATATATATATATATATATATATATACACACATATATATATATATATATACACATATATATATATATATATATATATATATATATATATATATATATATACACATATATATATATATATATACACATATATATATAATATATATATATATATATATATATATATATATATATATATATATATATTATATATATACACATATATATATATATATATACATATATATATACATATATATATATATAATATATATTACATATATACACATATATATATATATATATATATATATATATATAAATATATAATATATATATATATATATATATATATATATACATATATATATATATATATATATATATATATATATATATATATATATATATATATATATACACACAAGTTATTTTATTATACAGTGTATGGTTTAAATGTGTGTTTTACAAACGCACCGTTTTTCTCCAGGAGTCCAGTGCAGTTTGTGAGCCACGTCTACTCCAGGCAAACTGCTGTACATGATCACAGAGGACACAAACACTGGGCTGTGATAAGGACTGAACCAGGACTATAATGACTGTAACTAGGACTGAAGGAGGATTAAATCAGGACTATACAGGACAGAACCAGGGACAGAGCCAGGCCAAAACTGGGAAGAGTAACCCAAATTTGAACTTTGGACAAAGTCTAGGCTAAACCAGGACTGAGCCAGGTCTAAACCACGTCTAAACCCAGTCTAGCCCTGGTCTGAAGGATACTGCAGATGATGGAGGAGAAGGTCCAGGCTGTGAGTATGAGGCGGGTCTTAAACAGGGACTTGCTGTGGACTTCAGGCTGCATCCAATACGAGACCAGAGTCTGGACCAGGATGTACAGAGCGCCTACTCCAAAGGTAAGAATTGCCCCCAAGAGATGAACAGGGAACAGCGCAGTCTTCTGTTTAGGGTAAAAGATCATACAGGATTAAAAAAGACTAAACCAGGATTAAACCTGGGAATAAACCAGAAATTAACCAGGATTAAACCAGGACTAAAGCAGTGATTTGTGATTGGTCCAAGGGGGTCTTTTCAGCTCTTCTGATTGGTTGACAGGAGTGATTGGCGTCTGACCTGGAAGTTGGCAACGACACACATCCCAAGTGAGGACAGGAGCCCGAAGAAGAGTCCTAGACGGTTTAAACTGAGCAGGCGAGAGTGAGAGTCTGAGGAGAGCACCTCCACCTGCTTGTACCGCACATATACCGTGAACACACCTGAGGAAAGAAACAGAAAGCATTATTATTGTGTTTTTAATTTATTTATGTTTTAATTGTAAGATTCTGTTCACATTTGAAACACACCTGAAGTCTGAACTTTAAACTAGAATCGCATGTATTTCAGAACATGTCTGCAGAGGTCTTAACTACAGGGTGAGCAGCTCTTACACAGAATAAGACCCCATGGAGACACAGGGAGGGCATCTGACACAAAGTGACATTTCAGAACATGTTTGATAGCTGCTATCCCTGTAGTTTAGACCTCTGCAAACATCAATAAGATAGGATATTTTGTTGTTAGCACAGAGCTGCTTAGCCTCCATGATGCCTTTTGAAAAGGAAGTAAAAATTAACTTCTGGAAGTGCACTCCAAGGTGGGCGGGACTGGTGAGCTCCATTGCAATTTTTGTAAATATGGTAAGCGCGACCATTCAAATTACGATTTTGATTGGATTGCAATATATCCTTCAGCCATACCCTGTTGTGTCTGTACACACACCTAAGGACGGCAGCCCATAGACACATTGCTACTGTACATGAGCGCCCGCTACTGGAGAAAGTAAGTGTGTGTGTATTACCTAAAAAGGCGGAGACATCGAGCATGATCCCAAACACACACCGCTCTGGAGCGATGGTCCCGGTGTCACTAAAACAAACAACAAGGTAATAAGAAGCGGAGGAGCAGGGTCAGAATAGCAGACTGGTGCAGGGGGTGTAGTACCTGATGTAGGGCAGCAGTGGGTCCACATGTCTCAGAACAACCGCGGTGATGTAGGCAAAAACGAATGCGCCTGAGGTCCACACTACCAGAGCCGCAGGCAGAGCGCACAGACCCTGTTCAAACCACCACATCTGAGAAAGGAGAAGAAGGGGAAGGGAGAAAGATGGGGGAGAGGGAGAAGAGGGTAGAGCGAGGGAGAGAAGAGAGAAAAGAGGGGAGATAGGGAGGAAGAGAAGAGGAGAGAGATGGGGAGTGGGAAAGAGAAGAAGAGAGAGGGGGAGGAAAAGGAGAGAAAGAAGAAGGGGAGAGGGGACAATAAGGAAAGGGGAGAAAGAGAAGAGAGTGGGGACAAAGAAAAACAGGAGAAAGGAGAGGGGGAGGAAGGGGAGAAAGGGGCAAATTTAATAAATTTTAAAAAGTATAATTAAACAGGAATGATTAAAAATAGAAGTGTATTCAATTGTCATGAACTTCTGTCCAACTGTTAAATTATGACTACTGTCTGTACGTAGAGGGGTCATTTGGCTTGACACATACAACGAAACATGAACCTTACTTTTCATTTGAAAAATAAGAGGAAATATTTCATTAAAGTCACACCAAATGGGTATGTTTCAGAGGAAGTGAAACTAGATGAATTTACTATACAAATGAACCATACTCACTATAAAACACACAAATTACATTCAACCACTACAGACTAGGCTAAAATCTACTTTAATGCCATCATTATATCGGCTTTAGAAATGATCCTGTCAAACTTTGCTCTTCTGACAGACTCGTGTTTTGATGCGGAGCTAATGACTTTCACGTTATCCGATTTTCTCTTAGAACAAGGCGAAAAAACCTCACCTCGAGCCCTGCTGCAGCTCCGCCGGGGTGGGAACACTCCGGGAGATGGCGGGGATCTCCGGTGTTCCCTTGAACCCGCTGTTTCGAGTTAAACCTGTGATAAAGTTTAATATCACGACACAGCCCGAGCTCAAAGCCAGCCGCTGTCAGGCACAGTTGCTCACTGCGCATGCTCTGTGTACGCCCTGGGTTTGGGCTGTCAGGCGCTGAATCCCACTCCAAAACTACTACACCGTCGGTATTTTAGTTTAAAGACTAAGTAAAATCCAATGACGAAACCTAGAGCCTTTCTGGTTTGTTCCTGAGTTGTTGTTTTTTAAATTGTATTTAAGTTCAAAGTTTAAAGTTTAGCCTTTTCAGAGCCGGAGATGCAGAGGAGAGAAGCGGCTCTGCTCTTAAAGTGCAGCTGGGCTGTGTACATGGTGTTTTAGTAGTATTGTCTACTATGCGCGGAAACACGGGAAAACGGTGCTGGGTTTCTTCCGTAAACTTGAGGTTAGTAATAAACGAACTGTGATTAAACTTCCACACAAAGCTCACCTTTAAAGCTTGTCCTATAGTCCGGAGTGGGATGTGTTCAGGAAATAACCCAAAAGACAGAAGCTCTGAGTGTCATGGTATTTATTACAAAAACAGAGTACACGCCAATTACTGACATACCATTCACAGAAAATTGGATGTATACATCTCCATACCGGAAAGTGAACTTGTGAACTCATTCACCTCTAAACATTCAGACCTTATCTGGCTAGAAGATGTACACATGGATCTAGGGATGAAGACCAGATACCACAGAACAAATATGTGATCCATACACCTTCACGTCCTTTCAGTCCGTGCATTAAGCCCTTATTTTGTGCTGCAGAGTTTCTGCATGTTGTTGTCTTAAACCTGATTGGAAAAGCGGGTATGAGCTATATTTAAACGTATCAAGTGTGCACGTTTTGGGTGTTTAAAGTCATATCCTGATTGCTAAATGGAGATGATCTCAGACCACGTGCGGTATTCATTCCAGAGATGCCATTATACTTTTATCTATCTGGGTAAATAAACCTCAAGCCTTGAGTCTGTAGTTTGAGGAGTGTACCTATCGTCCTTGGCTTGATCGTACATTTCTGACAAAGTTATATTCCCAGTCCCACAGCCCAAACCTTAACCACATTTTCAAAACCAATTTGACCTACAACAAAGTCCTAAACTTAACCAAAACCATTATAACAAGACACTAACCTTTACGATTTATGCTAATTATAACAAACATGTAGTCTCTAAAGTGTAAACAAAGAGCTGTAGTTTGATCAGAGGAAACAACCAGCTCTGACCTACTTTAAAATGTAATTAACTCTTTGACTAAAAGCCAGTTTGTAACTTTTAGCCCCAAAATGGACTAAAATAAAAGTAAAATAAAATATATCTATCTCCATGGAGAATGTTGCGAAGTATGGCTTTAACTTTCTATTTTAATGAATCTTGCAGGTGACATGCCACCTCCACAAATGTACATACCGTGGCTTTACGTGTAAATAAGTGTATTACTTTTTGAGTGTAGATAACATTAAAATCAAATTTTGTTTCTTTTAAAACCATCATGACCATCGAACCAAGAACTTTAATTTTTGAAAATGGTCATGCCTTTATAGTAACTTAACATTCATTGTGTCTTGTTTTTATTTCACAGAATCTGAAAATGCTGTCGGAGTCAAAGGGCTGTTTAAAGTGTGAAGAATGTGATAAAACCTTTAAAAACATCAGAGCGCTCAAAACTCACTGTCATCTGCACAGAAGGACTAAGCACAAGTGTTCAGTCTGTAAAAGGGAGTTCTCATACGCTAAAGTGTTCCACCTGCACCTGAAGAAATGCTGGTAGGCCTGTCACAATAAGTACCATATCGACTCACTGTTCAGTATATGAAAGATGGAACAATACTTTTGGGGGGTCAGTATTTATTGTGAATACTTGTTTTCTTGTACTAGAGGGAATTTTTATTTTTCTGCAATATGATCAGAATTGAGCTTAACATTACACATTCTGATTACTAAAGTGTTGCATTCTGCTATTTATTTATTTATTTATTTATTTATTGCAGCTCAGGTTTATTAACATGTTTATGATACTCTCCAGCATAGGCGGAAATCACGGGGGGGACGGGGGGTCCGGGCCCCCCCCCCCTTTGCTGACTAGTGTCCCCCTCTTTCCTCTTACTGTCCCCCTTTCCCCTTGCATTAGCACTTTATTTAAAAAAAACAAAAAAAACCCATAGTGAATTATACCAAAACCTACATGTCAGAATGTATACAGTATCCACACAGTTCACCAGGCCACCCCCGTGATTTCCACCTATGCTGGAGAGTATCATAAACATGTTAATAAACCTGAGCTGCAATAAATAAATAAATAAATTGCCAGGTTATAGCATGAATGCTGATTTGCACCTGCAGTCGCTGAGCAGACTGATGGAAATACTGAAAATACAGATTCAATGTATATAGATGAATTAATCACAAATGAATTAAACAGATATTACCGAAGGTCACATTGTTCAAATACTGTCCTAAAAAACAACATACAGCAAAACTCATAAGCGCGCGCGCGTACACGCACGCACGCACGCACGCACACACACACACACACACACACATTCTACTAATATTAAAATATTATTTTAATATTTTAAGATCAACAACAACAAAAAAATCTAACACAAATAAAATACACTTCCATTAAATACTCATAATGTATTTTCCAAAGCCACGTGAAGCCACAGTATATGAAAGAACAGCACGCGGGTTGCCGATCCCTGGTTAATATTTAATTCTGGAATCGCATTTAAATTCAGCAATCACACTTCAATTTTTTGACGACTAACTGCAGAACTGGGACATGGCTGTGGAAGTGTGGAGGGTGTGGGAGGGCATCCATGTCAAAGGAACAGCTCAGAGCACACAGACTGATTCATGCCAGGGACAGAACCTATGACTGCTGCGCTCATGGGCTTCAGGACCTTCTTCAGTCTGAAGCAACACCAAGACCTGCACGGGGAAAAAACAAATCTACAGCGAAGAGTAGTAACTGGAGTAACTTTCACCAGACGAGAATGCGGAATAGAGAAAAAGATCAGGTAGGAGATACCAGGACAACTGGGGAAAGCAGATCCAAGCCAAGTCTAAACCAGGACCACCAGGGCTAAAGGAGAACCGAAGTCTAAACCAGGACAAAACTAGGGCTAAAGAAGAACCAAAGACCAAACCAGGGCTAAACCAGGGCTGAAATCTAAACAAGTCCAGGACTAAACTAGGGCTCAAGAAGAACCAAAGCACAACTAAGCCAAGTCTAAACCAGGGCTAAAGAAGAGCCGAAATCTAAACCAGTACTAAACCAGGGCTAAAGATGGACTGAAGTAGAATTAAGCAAAGTCTAAACCAGGGCTAACTAGGGTTATAAAAAGGCTGAAGCAGAAATAAACCAAGTCCAAACCAGGGCAACTATGGCTAAAGAAAGACCAAAGTCTAAACCAGGGCTAAACCAAGGCTAAACCAGGACTAAACTAGGGTTATAGAAACGCTGAAGCATAACTAAGCCAAGTCTAAACTAGGGCTAAACTAGGAAGAAGACCAATGAAATAACTAAACTAGTTACACTAATTATGATTTTTGTGTGGCTCATTTAGGATTGATCAAGTTTACATTTTATTGGTGATTATTGTTGACTGTCAGGTTCTAGAATGCGATGATGTCATAGATGTAATAAAGTTTTCCTATTGATCACATTGTACTTTGCCATGAAATATCTGAAAGGTAAATTCACAAATGCTGAACCTGCTAATTTCTATTAGAGACAAGACCCAAGAACTCACTATATATTACAACAATTCTGCATTAGAACTATATTCATTTTAGCTGCTCCCATCTGTATTAAATAACATTGCTGTATTGATACTTTGCAGCTGATGCCAACATCAACATTCCCGGGGTGTGTGATGCTAACTGTAGGCACTGCTCTGTCTGCTCTGTGATGTCACTGCAAAGTATCAATAGAATGATGTGATGTCATCTGAAACCCAGATGGATTGTACTGCCTAACTCAAATATGCCTTTTATTTTCACAGCAAATACAAACTGCACTGCAATATGTGTGGAGTCGAGTTTTCTCACAGAACCCAGCGCAGATGGCACCAGTGCGACCACCAGGGGGCGCTGAGAGGAAGTAAAGGCTTCAGGTGTGAGCAGTGTGGGATCAAATGCCTCTCTGTAAAAACCCTCCAAAAACACCTAGTCCTACACTCACCTGCGCGGCGGTACCAGTGTTCACAGTGTAGCCGCAGGTTCCACAAGAACCGCTGTCTGAAGAACCACTTAGCTACACACCAAGCGGAGAAGCCCCACATGTGTGACGTCTGCGGGAGGACATTTGCTCTGAAGGCACGCCTCAAAGATCATCAGCTCCTGCACCTAAAGGTCAAACCACACCCCTGCTCCAAGTGTGGGAAGAGCTTTATCAGACCATACCTCCTGAAGGAGCATCTACAGAAGGAGCATCCTTGGAGCTACAGAGAAGATGGAGAGAAGAGTAGAGCAGAACACGGGAGCCAGGGGATTGAGAGACAAGATACTCAACATAGGTATCAGAGGACAGGGTCAGAGGAGTGGAGGATGCAGAGGAGAGGATCAGATGGAGCAGAGGGTGCACAGGAGAGGGTCAGATGGAGCAGAGGTTGTAGAGGACAGGGTCAGACTGAGGAAAGGAGAGGGTCAAAGGCGCAGAGGAGAGGGTCAGAAGATGTAGAGGGGAGGGGCAGAGGAGCAGAGGATGCTGAGGAGAGGGAGAGAGTAGAGAGGGAGGAGTGTATAGAAGGGAGCGAGGGGGAGAAGGAGCAGAGGGCTGTGTGGTGCGAGCGCAGACAGGAGTATAAACAGGGCAGAGCTTTCGAGTGCAGTCACTGTGGAAAAAAGTTTACAAAGAAGCATCGTCTGATCATCCACACCTGCACACACAGCGAGGAGGGTGAGCGATACAGGTGCGACAGGGGTAGGTGCAGCCGGAGCTTTGCCACTGCGGCCGAACTGCGCAGACACCTGCAGTTTCACAGCGGCCCGGGAACGAAGAGACAAAGATTCCAGTGCAGCCAATGTGAACGCAGCTTCAAAATGCCCCAATATCTGAAGCTTCACCAACGTATGCACACAGGGCCCAGGCTTCACGGGGCAAAGAAGAGTCCACTCAGACGACACTGCTCTGAGGATAACCAAAAGGCACAAGGTAAGACCCAGAGACCAAGACACAATTGCCCTTTGACATGTGTAGTCAATTACTGCTAAACTAATTCAAGAATCCCACGCATTTCACAACAAGTCTGTACTACAGGGTTAGCGGATTTTAAACAGAATAAGATCCCATGGAGATACAGGGAGGTTTAAAGAGGACATTAGATTATCTTAAGGACCTTTGTGTTTGTTGATTATAAACATTCAAACTTTCACTTTGATTCACTAGAGAAGTGATAATTATTCAAAGTGAATAATATTATGAGAGATGGGACAAAACAAAATTTTCATGAGACACAAGACTGGATCCACAAGAACAAGACAGGATGGAGATTTTGAGATGTATTTATTCTGTTCACTATTTTGGCCTTAAACATTTTAATTTATAGATTTAATTATTGATACTTTACAGCTGATTTAATCAACATTCCCTGGAAGTGTGAAGCTAACTGAAGGCACTGTTCAATCTGAAGCTCTGTGACTGAAGTTAGACTTTATCTGAGCTTTATTTTAACACAATCTGACCAGAAAGAACTGACTTAGTTGGAACTGGTGAGATGATTTCTTGCAGTGAAACAAGTCTCCTACACACAAAATTACAGTCACAAGCAACAGTCGCACTCACCTTTTTTTTTTTTTGCTGTTGTTGCTCATATTGATTACAGGCTCCTGAAAATGTGTTGTTTAAATCTAATTTGTATTTGTGCCTTAGTTTTCAGTGTGATGTTACTGCAAAGTATCAGTTCTTTGCTCTAATTGTAGTGTAGCTCAGCAAAATTGACCCTTTTGTCCAATCCAAATGTAAACTCATGCAAAAAAGATATTTTTTCCTCATGTGCACAGTAAAATTTTTCTTGAGTGCTTATTGATACGTTGCAGTGACATCACACTGGGGTGTTCTACATGTATGTGTATGGTAGAATGTTCATCAGTTACTATGGTGATGCAATGAACACTTTAGCAAACACTTTCAGGTGTTTGATTTTACACAAAAAAGTGAGGTGACTGAGAACCTATTGGCTAATGCTAGCTAGCATCTGACAAACTTGTTTAACAGAAAAAATCAGCTCGCCTGTTGTAGTTACAAATTAGCCAGTTCTTTTAGGTCAGATTGTGTTAAATTAAAGATCAGATTTAAGTTTAATTTGAGTAACGGAGCTTCAGACAGAACAGTGCATTCTGTTAGCATCACACCCCCAGGGAATGTTGATGACATCAGCTGCAAAGTATCAGTATCATCACTAATTATAAGACACTGGCTTGTCCAGGTGACGCTGACGATCGTGAAGACCACACCTATTACAGAAGTGACCCAAGCTTTGACCCCCCAGGACTGCACCTCCTACTGCAGTTTGAGGGGAACTACCACAGACACAAAAGTGAGGACAGTGACAATGAGTCCGGCTCCACTCTGAGTGCACCTGTGGACATCAGCGTGGATCACACCTCCCAACTCCAATTGGAGCATCACCAAGGCTCAGACCCCCTTGTAACATACGAGCCAGAACAGGAGCTAACCCTCAGGAGGCAGAGACAAGCTGAAATCCACAATGTTTCTTTAAACGATTCTCTGCAGCTTCAGAAAGACACGTGCAAAAACCAGTGCGACGTGTGTGGGCGGAGTTTCAAACAGCCGCGTTACCTGAGGGAGCATAAGCGACTGCATCTGGAACACAAGCCTCACACCTGTGCAGACTGCGGCAAAGGCTTCGTCAAGCCACATCTTTTGCGTGAGCACCGAACCCGACATCATGGCGAGGGAAAGTGGGGAAGGAGGCGTTTCCTGTGCAAAGACTGTGGTGTTCAGGTGAATCTGGGCTGTACCGCGGTAACAAATGTCTTCTCTGTGACAGACTTCACTCACATCAAATGCTTTATGAAAAATCACACGTTAATTTGACTATAAATAAAATCATTTCCCATCTCTGCCATCTCTTTATTAAACATTTGCTTTCAAGGAAAGAGCAGATTAAATTTGTGGATGTTGTGAATAGGCCACGAATTTACTTGGTGTGAGAGTACAGGATGCAGAAGGGTCAGAGAAGTTGGTCAGAGGATGCAAAGGAGCGCAGAGGATTCACACTGTGCAGTTTGTTGATGAACGACTCGGATGCAGACTTTGATTTAAAAAAGGCTTTAACTTAGAGAGAAGCACAGACAGCAAGTGTATTTACAAAGGCCAACGCAATGATTTACAAAAACACAAAATGAGACAGACAGTAGTGGAGTGGTTAGCACCGCGTCTCTGTAATACTCCTATGTACAATATTAATGACATTATTTGATTCTTCACACATTCAGAGGCAGAAGCAGGTTCAGTCTGCTCAGGGCTGGACTCAAGACAGGAGAACACAATACTTTCAATGGCAATGTTCACAGCAGCCAGTTTAGTTCTGTTTCAGTTCTGGTCAAGTCCTGGTTTATTCCTGTTAAAAGCTGGTTTTAACCAGTTTTCTCAGTTAAATGCTTTGCCTAATTGAAATTTGGGACAAACATAAACCAGGATCAACAAAACAAAGGGTTTTGCGCTTTAGTCCTGGTTTAATACTGGCTTTATCTTTGGCTCAGTTCTTTTTGTCTCAGTCCTACAGTTTAGTAACAGCACATGGTACATTCTGGTTAAGTCCTTCAGTCATTTAGTCCTAGTTTAGTCCTCATTAAGACTCTGGATTGGGCTGAATTTTAGTTTGGATTTAATATGATCAAACTGTTTATTTTTTTTTTATTCTGGGTGTGACTTAAATTCAGGTTTAGGTTTTTACTTTATATTTTTTTTAACCAATTCTCATAGAAAAGTTATATTTGTATCTTACAGGTTTTTGTAACAGGAAGGGGAGGACATTTTGAAATCCTTAATAATGAGGAAACAGAAGATGAGGAGTGTGGAATGGCAAATTTGAGCTCAGATGAGTTCTTTCAGAGAAAAGTAAAAATTTAATGAGCTTTGGATGAAATAAGAAGTAACATTACTTTTAGCCCAGCCTTGAGCAGATTCTATGGAGTTCTTTTGACAAACAACTTAAGGAGAGGCAGCAGTGAGGAGTCACAAGGAGACTAGGAGAAGAGAGCAGACGAGAGGAAACAAGGACGGAAGGAGGTAGGACACAGCAGGGAGGAGTGTCTTTCCCCAATTTGAGTCGAATTTGCGTCAAAATTCTATTTGCGCATGCCCAGATGCTTCTGCGCAAATGCACAAACACTTGTCACTTACTAAGAAAACACACGGACAAGCTACATGTAATAGGCCACCTATATTTATTATTCTTTAAACTTTTGTTTATTTTAAGTTAAATCTGAGCCCGACAACATTTAACTGTTAAAAAGCTCAAGAAAACAGATGATTGCAGAGAAACATCGAGGCCAACTAATTTGAGTCTAATATTTTATGTCTTTGGTTATTACAGCGACAGAATTTTATCCATGTTTTTATAAAAATGAACATTATGAAACTTTCTTTGTGAACTCTAACTTAAATGTATGGTGAAGCAAGGTTTCAACTGACAGAAACATTTTTAACTCCTTCTGGAGTAAAATTATGAGAAAGACTAGCATGATTGACGCAAATTTGGCAAATGACTCAAACTGGGGAAGGAGGTAAGGAAGCAGATGCATAGATGTGACGTTACAGTGCCTCTGCTGCCCTTCATTTGAGCAGTGGATTAAATTACATTAGTTTTAATATTTGGATTTTCCTCAAACAGTTAATTATTAAACTTCACATCTCAGAGACTTTAGTGAGTTGATGCAAAACAAACTATTCCAACCAGGACTTTTCAGGGCAATAATGACTCAAACTATCAGGAGGATGGTCTAGTCCCATAGAAAGTCCCCAGAACTTTAACACAAAGTCTCCCTCATCTAACAGTACAATTTTCAGTAGAGGCAGAACCAGAGGAGGGCACTGTGATGTCACAAGGACAGAGGAGATGGACAGGTTAGGAGGTAGTAATCGAGGAGGTTAGGAGAAAGGAGAAGAAAGAGAAGGCGAGGACAGAGGAGATTAGGAGACATGAGAGGAAGGAGGAGACAAGGACAGGGCACAGGAGCCTTGTGTCAGTGGTGTGCTGTAGGTGGCGCTGTGGAGCCGCTCTTGATCTTGAAGACGTGGATGTGCAGGTGACAGGCGATCTGGTTACACACACTGACGCAGTATCGCACCAAGTCAAACAGAGACAGGACCTGAGCAGAGAATATATATACTCAGGTTAATGTGGAGCTAAACACTAAGGCACTGTTTCACTACTAAACTGTGTATATGAATAGATAGTGAATAGTTTGAATAGATTTGTCTAATGTTCCTAGTCATTCTTTAACAATTGTAATGCAAACTAGGTACATTTGCAGCTTTTTTTTAGTTTTTTTTTTAACAAAAAGATTGTGCATTGCGATCTCAAGTACTATGTAACACCACACAGAATTGCCCTAATTATAGCCAGGTGTTTCTAATTACAAACACCTGGCACCAGGGGCGGAGTTTGGAGTGTGGATATCTGGTAGACCATTCACACTGTTCCTTATACCTCTAGACACCATCCCTCATCCTCCCTCACTCTCCTCTTTAGTCCTCCAGACCCCACCCAGTTTAGCAACTCTATTTGAAATGTGGTTGTGGGCGGAATTTAGGTGTTTAGTCACACTTTAATGTGAGAACAACACAATGACAGGTCCTGTGCAGAGAATGCACACTCAGTTGGGACAGAGGATGGAGGCAGAGACAGATCCTGTGAGGAGCCCAGAGCTTTGTCAAACATTTCACAGCGTTTTACTTTGGACTGAAGAGCTTCTGACAGCCTCCAATCTAAGGTTTCCAATAGGTTAAAAGTGATTTCTAATTTTATCCTAAATGTTTCGCAATGTGTTTTATAGGTCCAACTGATACTTTATAGTGACATCACGCTGGGGGTGTTCTACATGTATGTCTATGGTGGAATGTTTATAAGTCACCACGGATACACAATGCATACATTAGCAAATACTGTCAAAAGGTTTTGAGGTTGTCTGAAATCTCAAGAAAAAATACAAAATGGATTTAAACAAGACAAGCAGAAGCCTGTGATTAATATGAGTGTTTTTAAACAAAAAGGTGAGTGTGACTAGCTGAACTGTTGGCTAATACTAACTAGCTTGTCAAAGTAATTTTATTCGAGAGGGACTTGTTTAACAGCATCAACTCACCTGTTATAATTCCAACTAAGTTCTTTATGGTAAGACTGTGTTAAAATAAAACTCAGATCTAGTCTAACTTGATTAAATGATCTTCAGATAAAGTAGTTCCTCAGTTAGCATCACACTCCCAAGGAATATGGAGGACATCACCAGCAAAGTATCCATAAGTACATGTTGGTACATGTTTTAGATAGACATGTTTTAGCTTCTCCAGACCTGAGCCTGGTGCTGGTCAGGAGTACCTAGCTGGAGGTCAGTTCTCACCAGTGCGGCCCACAGCACAAGGTACTCATCGATGAAGCTGTTGAAATACTGATCCAGGAACAGCAGCCCGGGTCCCAGGAACGAGAAGTCGTGGAGGTGCATCTCACTCTTGGTCATGTGGGCCACCTGAAACAAGGTGATTTAAAGTGCATACCACAGGTTAGCACTTCACTAAATACAGTCATTAGGCAAGATTTTTTTAAAATTTCAAATCACTTTTTTTTTTCTACTTGGTGAAGTTTCTAATTTTACTTCCTGGTTGGATATGGGCAGCGGATGTGACATACATAGAGATCATTCCATAACTGTTACCTAGCAACCATAATGTTAACAAGGGCCAAAACTTTGTCTAAATTATGTTGTCGTGATTACACTAATAATAATTAAATAACTACACCTTTATTTAGTTAAATGAAGGTTTAAACTGTCTTCATTCCTTGTGTGTAATCATCTTGTATTTTAGAACTTGATACATGAGAGACAGGGATTTTTTTAGAACTACTACTTCCTGTATTTTTGTACTTTTCTTTTGTACACAAACTGGCACTTTAAATCTATGATAAATATTTATTATCCCACCAAACCATGTCAGAATTAGAGAATACAAAAGATAAAACCTCTAACATGCAATTTAAGAGAAAAAAAAATGACTATAAAAATATAGTTATAAGAGCTGCAGAGCCTCTGCACAGTTTGTTTTTGTCTCTTTATAGACACATATTTACTTGTTATATTTCATTTTCCTCATATTTATCTTACCACCAGTTTGTTGGTGATCTTGGCTGACACGAAGCCAAATGCCAGGATGTAGAGGCAGGGGTGTCTCTGGAACAGTCCTATGGCAGATTTCTTATAGATCATCATGGCCAGAATGATCACGGTCCCGATGTGCAGGACTGGCGACAGGACGCTGGTGCCCTGAGAGATAGGTGCAGAGACAGTTAGACAGCACATTGTAGAACCCCTCTAGTTTAAACAGAGCTGGACGACAGGTCAGAATTCTCAGGAGGAATTTACTGTTTAGCGGCAGATTTGTTGACCTGGTTTATGGTTAATATCTCTAATTAGGGCCTAGCCACATGTGAGAAAAACTGGCAAGTTCAAAGTCTTGTCTGTCTGTGTAAATAAATTAAAGTGAAATTATTTTTTTTACAGTAGCTTCAGAAAGTGGTGCCACTATTAACATGATTGAACTTTTGAATTGGCAATAATCAACATGCTGCCAGTTCAAAGGAGTTTAAGCCATACGATTAATATGACAAGTTTATGGGCCAATCCCAAACAACTAATGATAAGGTGCAACTACTTGAGAGTACCGAGTCTACAGTGGACTTGGACTACACTAGGAGGAGCTTAAACTTCAAGGATATTGAACCATCATCTGAGTTAGCCTCAGTGCTGCCCCCAGTGGCTACAGACTCACAGCAATGGTGGAGCCATTCTTGCCCACTCCTCCGGTGAAGATCACTCTAAAGTAGTTGGTGCAGGAGAAAATGGCTCCTAAGAACGTGAAGAAGGCAGGAATCATCTTCATCTGAACATTCAGCAGCGGGATCTGAAAGAGACCTGGTTTAAGACCCATAGACTGTGTATATATACAAAAGGACATAGCTAATCCACTGGCTCTTTGGTTGCTAGCATACTCGTAGTCGGATTACCAAATATGAGACTGGGCTCTAGATTAGCCGCTATTGCTAGTCCCAATGAGCTTCATTTGAAGCAGAACACTGTGGGTGACGTCACACTCCCTCAGTCTACTTCTTTATATTATCTATGATTAGACCTAGGCCGCAGAGCGCCCTCTGTGCCACACGCAGGACTTATAAAACTCCTACTAAGCATAGCTTCCTTGGCGTGAAGTGAAGAGAGTTTGAGGAAGTGTTTGATCAGGAAAATATCCGAAAATAGGCTACATCATACAAAATAATTACATCCAGATTTGCGCATTTAAATAAATGCTGGCCAAAACTCCAAGAACTGTTGTTTATTCCACTCATTATTCTCAACAATAGTATGCATTTGAAGTACCGTAGACTGCCAGAAGGCTGTCCCTCCCACAGCAGCGAGGAGATACACGGAGATGATGAAGATCTGCACCTCGGCTTGCTGTCAAGTCAATGCTGCAAATAATGTGTGTGCCTGTCCAAACCCAAACACACTACACAGAATCTACATTACACTGAGTCAGGGTCTTTAAAGCGGGGGAATTACACTTCTATGGGATATTAACTGCTAACACGTAACATATTTAGATCACGGCGTTACCTTTTACTGTCTTAAAAATGTTATATTTACCAAAAACACATATTAACATGTTTTATAAGTTTCACTTTAGTTTTTGACACTTTGAGTCTCTCCTCCCTTTTGCTCCCTCGCAATAAGCATGCATCAGCATGCATCCCACTAATGAATCTACTGTACATTGCCTCAGGCTTGTCCCATTGAAGTATTCAGTTTTATTTCACGTTTTTGTAAATTTATAGGGAATTGTCATGTGGGAGCATGGGTGAAATAGGCTTATAAGTGGAGCCTTCTACGGGCTCATACTGCTAATCGCAACAAGAGTTCAAATAGGGCCCAGGAGAGATCAAACATACAAGGATGACATCTGACATCTTCAGACATAGACTATGTCCCAATTCGCCAAATGCATACCCTTCAAAGTACCATTCGAAGAACCCGGCCGAAAATGCATAATCCTCAGTGTATCCGCCATCTTGCCGAAATGGGACAGGCCTACACCACGGACCGTACTTCCACCGCTGTCTGTGCACGTATGTTACGTACGTTATTTTTAAGTCTTTATTATTTAATAGAAGAAGAGTCAAGGTGTCGTCGTCGCAGCCGTTTATTTCTGTTGAGCTTGAATCAAGTAAGTAATTAATATTTCTCTTTGAATATCAATAGGCAAATATAAGGTTCAAGGTGATTTTTTCCTAATGTTAGCTACTACATAATTTTAACAAAATATACCTGTTAAAACGTTATAACATTCATAGTCTATAACCAGAGAACACTGATTAGTTGTGGGATATTGCAGTTTAACGATTCGGTATTTGGGCAGGTTTAATTTGATCTGTGGTTAAACCACTTTAATACCAGTAGAGGGGATTGTTTACCTTCTATGCCATGCCAGTTGATTTCATTTTATTTTTGTAAGGTATTTTCTAGCAGTGCAGCGCTACATTAAACTAATATCTTAATTTACTAACGCTAAGGTAAATGACACACACACACACACACACACACACACACACACACACACAGTGACCCTAGAAAAGCTGTCACATGCATCTTAGGACTCTCTTCTGTCGTTTCCGTAGATTCCGTTGCTTCATTGTTCACTTTACCTGTGCAACTCATTAAACTCTTCTGACTTTATATGTTTCAGTCTCTCGGTCCTCTTTGACTCTTACACCAGAAACAAACATTCTTACATTATTCTTATTTTTGCAGTAATTATTTCTAATGATAATAATGTATTATTTATAATAATAATAATAATAATATTATTATCTGGGAATAACTGCACACAACTTTATTCAATGTAACTTATTTTCTTTCCCAAACCAGCCCAGAAAAGTATACTGCAAAATACACCTGAGTGCGTCAGAGCTGCACAGGTTTTTAATCCTCAAACACACTCTACAGATCTTTACTCAGATTTAACTGTTTCGTGTCACATTGTTGTAGGTGATGTAAACCAGTATGAACTTTTAAACGTGTATTGTGAAGCGGACTCCATTTTCTTCTATTTTTTGCTTAGGTGCGGTGCATGATGGGATATAGCAGTGCGCGAAGTGTGCGTGGATGCATGCTTCATCTACAGTCGATCTCCATGGAAACACAGGGGAAATTTTCGTCTGCACTCGTCGGGTGCGTTGAAATGGGACAGCACTTCTCGCGCCAGAAATTACATAAAGGCCCTCGACACACACTTCAAACTGTGATTTTAAGAGCATTTTGGCGAATTGGGACATGGCCATATTCTTGATGAAGGAACAACATTACAACATGTAGAAAGCTCCAAAAAGTACATTTTGCAGAATAGACCCCCTAAACTCTAGAATAAACTTGTGTCTCCAGAGTGGAACTCACATTCCGAAGCGCAGCGTTCCCGACACGTACGTCTGCCAGTGTGCACAGTAGAACATGAACATCCCAGAGAAGCAGCAGAAGAACATCCAGTCCGGGTTTGTGCCAAGCTGCACCGCGATGCTGGTGCCCAACACAACGAACACTGAGGAGAGAGCCAGATGCCCTACCGTTAATACAGCATGAACACCGAGGAGTCAGATGCCCCATCGCTGTGTTGTGTTAGAGGCCCTGTGTGCCAGATGCCCTTCCTCCCCGTGCGCCAGATGCCCTTCTTCACTGACCTGTGGAGAGGGAATCACAGCCGTGGTCAAACAGCTCCCCAAGTGGTGAGCTGCTGTTGGTACGTCGCGCCTGTTTCCCGTCGATGGCGTCGAGTGACTGGTAAATGAAGAGCCCTACGGCGCAAAGCAGGTATGCCCAGAGAGGAGCCTACGACACAAACCAATACTATGTGTTGACACCAAAAACCTAATGTTGTATATCAGGTAGTTCTAGAGAGGAGCCTATGACAAGCAATACTCTATAACCATTGGGGAACACCTCTACAATGCTAACCATTTATATCTAATAATCAAAAACTAAATTAATAACTAACTAGTTTACAGAGACAAAATAGTACTGTATAATCACTGGAGAACAAACTCTACATTGGCTGCGGTAAAATGCAAAACAAAATCTGGACCTTTAAGATTAATTGAATGATAAGCAAAGCACAAATCTTCCAGCTCTCAAAGGACCATGAGCTTGATTTTGCCATTTATCATATAAGATTTTGAATGCACATGTAACTGGAGCCATTTTTAACTGGGCTTATAGCTAATAACTAATCAGACAGACCAAGAGACAAGCCTACAACAAACACAGAGGATCAAACTGTGTTTAAACAAAAAACATTCATTCAGTGAGTAAGAACAGTTGATGTCAACACTAGGACCGATGGCAGTTCTAAAGATGACTCACAGCTAGCGGCCCAAACATGTCAACAATGTAAATACATCTGTATTGACAAAAAACAAGTTCTTCATTTTAAACTGTGTTAATCTATTCACTAAAGTTTACTATCAGAATAGCATCATCAATCTGACAGTTTCAAGCTGATTAACTTATCAAGCCTGAGTCAAACCAGGACAACAAATAACTCTTTAGCTGTGTCAGATGCCTTGTCAGTGTGGAACATCCCCGACCCTTTATACTGGGGCACCTTGTAATCTTTATAAAAATTTACGAATGTCTGCACATTTTGTCACTTTTTAAAACAAACTTTTGCTAATCTTCTAATGGGTCTATTTTCCTGCGCTCTGTGGTGGTGGTGTCACCATACTTACCTGCTCCGTTGCTGTGGGGCAGTAGTACACCAACACCAGCGTCGTGAACACGTTTGTGGCCAGTCCCACAATGGTGATGAGGTTTGGAGCGATCCATGAAGGAACTCGAGCCACCAGCCACTCCCAGTACCTCTGCATCAGCGGCTCCAGCAGCGAGCGGCCCGCACTGCTGTACCTAAGGGAAAGAGAATGTCAGACAAGCTCCTGTTTGCTCCTCCTCTGGCCCTGCACCCTCCTCTGGCCCTGCTCCCTCCTCTGGCCCTGCTCCCTCCTCTGGCCCTGCTCCCTCCTCTGGCCCTGCTCCCTCCTCTGGCCCTGCTCTTCTTTCAAACCCTGATGGATAGTGTTTGTGGGCATTTACCTGTGCTCCTCGAGCCTCTTGAGTTGGTGCCTGGACAAAGGGGGAGAGGGCAATTCGATCAGTCTTCGCAGCAACCCAGGGCCTAAGCAGCAGCTCTCCATAGTGCCCCCTGTGGTCGCTGAGGCTCCTGGGGGCCCCACCTCTCGACCAGGGGCCCTTCGAGAGCGCAAGCCCCCTCCCTGCTGCGGCTGGCCCAGGCCGCTCATACAGCCACTCTGATCAGGGCTGAGAGAGGGAGAATGAAGGGGGACAATAGACCAAGAGGAGAGAAATCAGGAAATAGAGAAAAGAGAGGAGACAGAGGGGGGGCGGCGAGAGAGAGAGTGGGGGAATGGAAGGACAGAGAAGAGGGGTGGAAGAGAGAGGGAGGGTAGCGAGAGGGAGGCAAGGGGGGAGAGGACAGGGGGAGGGAGAGAAGAGAAAGAGAAGGAAGCGGGGAAGAGGTAGGGCAGAGAAGAGGGCAGAGAGAGAAGAAGGGGAGGAAGGAGAAGAAACAGAAGAGAGGGGGAAAGAAGGGGAGTAGGGAAGAGAGAGCGCGCGTTACAATTATCACACAGTTGAGTATGTTCAGTATAATGGTGAGAAGGCTTAACTGAAAATACACATTTGATTATATTGTAACTGTGATACACATCTCAAAAACTAAAACCAACTATCCCTGAATAAAGATGAGCTAAATGATACAGCCCAATGACACAGACCCGGGTTACACAAGGACAGCGTGTTCATCATCGCGGGGCAAAACCGCTCATCAAAAACTATTTTAATCTGTGTCATGGCCAATAACCCGGGCTAATCACTGCACTAGACTGCTCCTCGTGTTACAGTTCCCTTGGAATAAACTATTTTTGTCAAAAACTCAGAATCTAACTAGTAAACAACACGAGTGTTTGTGAAGTTAGCAAGATGGCGACCGCGGAGGGGCACTTCCTGCAGCACGGAGCTCCGCTTTAACCTCCTCTAGAAACACACTAGAGAGACAAAATGTCACCCGCCTCCGAGTGTCGGGTCTGTGTCCATCCTTTACCCCGGACACGGCGCAGTACGTCCTGAAACAAAATATAAAACCGCTTTCGAGAGCTGTGGGTCGGCAGCGATGGCTAACCCGGAGCTAACTGCGGCTCGTGCTAACAGATGTATTCGCTACAGAGGGCGAGCAGCGGGGAGACTTCAGGACTGTACCCGGACAGAGAGCTCAGGAGCGGCGAGACTCAAGACCGTCCTCGGACAGAGAGCTCAGGAGCGGGAAATCTACCTGAACTGTCCCGGTAAAGAGCCGAGAAGAGGGGCCAGAGAGACGTGTCACCGGGACGAGGCTAAAGCTCTGACCGGGAGCAGAAAGCGAGCACCGGGAGGAGAGCAGACCTGTGTCCGGGGGAGAAAACGAGGAGCTGGCAGCGCCGGGAGAACGCGGGGGCTGCGGGCGGAACTCGGGCCTCTCTGCGGTGAATGTCCAGGGAGAGTCGCGGTGCTGGGGATAGATCGGTGCTGACCGGGGCTGCAGCGGAGAGCTCCCGGTGCCTCTGCCGCACACACGGACACTTGTGCCGCGGATCGGCTCGGGAGCCGGGGCAGGAGCGCTCTCTGCCGAACTGGAGGAGCTCTGTGCGGAGAAAGGTTCCGCAGTGTTCGCGGGTTTGGCGGCATCTGCTGGAGAAATGGATACTACTCTTAAACACAGGTAGAAAAGATGTCTGTGTAATCCCTCTGTCGTCCGGGTATGAGCCATATAGTAAAAGAAAAAAAATAATTCTGTCAACTGGAGAAAGGTTTTAGAGTGAAGACGTTTCGCTGCTCATCCAATCAGTGTACAGTCTAGACTACATTCGGTGTTGTAAAGCCCGCGGTGAGTGTTATATTGGAGAAACAGTCACTCCATAAGAGAATGTACCAACACTGTCGGAAGAGCAGCTCTGGACCCAGTCTGTTGTGCACCTCCGTCTTAAGGCCACTAACCACTCCTTTGAAGATGGTAGATACAAATCTTAGCCAAAGAAAATAAATGGTTTGAGAGGGGGTTAAGGAGGCAATGGGGGGCTTAGGATAATTCCATCGTCAGAACCAAATCTAAACAGGGATAACAATAGCAACAGCCACTTTGGTAATAGGTGTGAGATCAACCGCATGCTGTGCATGGTTGTCTTTTCTTTCACGGGTGACAACTGAGAAAACGACATACACACAGGTTCACCTGTGCAGACAGAGGCAAGAGGACCACTAATATTAAGTTGATCCACACTGCTTCATCAGGCAAATGTGTCAAATAGCAGCTCAGCTCTCCATTTATACAACTATACCGAATTAGAGTGCTTTTTACCCAATTCCGAGCACTTTTACTGGACCGGGGACTGCATATTTGGCCTGTGGTCAGGTCATTGGTGTGTTGTTATAGTCACTTTTGCCGTGGTTCTGTGTTGGTTTAGTCTCTTGCATAGTGGTTGCTTGACCACTATGGAAGAGACTAATAAACTCTAATCTCTTAAACCATCTCTATATTGAACCACTCCTGGACAAATGAGGGATTACACCTGTCATTTACCAATTTGAGTCAGAGCCGAATTTGCGCCAAAATTGGATCTGTGCATGCTCAGATGCTTATCAAGTAGAAAACAGATTGATCACATCATAACAGGGAAAGATGGAGTTTGACACATTTTACACAAGAAACACATGTTTGACCCTTTAAGGATTCACTCAACCATATAAAAGTGCTTTCATGCTTATATTTGTCAAATCATATTTTGGGTATACATTGGAGGGTACCACATAGTTGCTAGGTAACAGTTATGGCATTCCCTAGTGTGGTGTCATAAATTCTAATCAGGAAGTAAAATTATAAACCTAAACAAATCACCAAACTGGGAGAGCAGCAAAGGATGTTTGACATGTTGCACAATCCTGAGTTTGACTAACTAATAAAACATGTTCAAAACATTTATCTGAACAAAGACGAAACAAAGACGTTGGTCTGACTCATTGCACCCCACCTCAAGTCTCCTTCTGCCTCTCTCCTCTGTTCCTCTCCTTCACTGCTCCTGTCTCCTCGCTGTGTTGTTTTCCTGCAAAATTGAGGAGAGGAATCAAGTAGAAGGTAGCGAGGAAAGAGAAAAGAAAAGAGACGTGGCCATAGCTTTTCATAGAGATCATTTACAGCAATACTCTTGCTCGACAGAAATCAGCACTAAGCCCGACTTGTGCTTCACAAGTGTGATCAGATCTGTGTTAACTCTATGGAAACCGCCTCAGAGCCTCCTGATGGATCCATTCTCATGTCATGATATCGACATGTCATTAGTTAAAAAGTCATAGATAAAATTGTAAAACCTCCCAAACCATATTTGTAATTTATCTCTTCAGTCCGGCTGTTTCCCAAGCAAAATGAAAATTGCAAAAGTGATACCACTATTCAAAAATGGAAATAAACAGTTTCACAAATTGCAGACCAATTTCACTGTTGCCTCATTTCGTTGACAAACATCAATTAATAAATGACAATGTGGTTTCAGAGCAAAAAGCACCACTTCCTTGGCAATAGTTGATGCAGTAGAAGAATCACCAATGCACTAACCAAAAGAAGCATGCTGTTGGTATCTTTAAAAAAAACCTGCTAAATAAACTTGAAAGATATGGTATCAGAGGAGTAGCTGGGACTGGCTAAGAGATTACTTAACAGGTACTTTACCCCCTCTTGTGTGTGTGTGTGTGTGTGTGTGTGTGTGTGTGTGTGCGTGTGTGTGCGTGTGTGTGTGTGTGTGTGTGCGTGTGTATGTGTATATATATATATATATAATATGCACACACATGTATATGTGTGTGTGTATATATATATATATATGTGTGTGTGTGTGTATATATATATATACATATATACAATATATATATATATATATATATGTGTATACAAGAGATATATATATATATATACACACACACACACACACATATATATATATATATATATATATATATATGATATATGTATATATACAAAGATATATATATATATATACAAGATGTATATATATATATATATATATACAAGATATATATATATATATATACAAGTGTGTATATATATATATATATATATATATGTGTATATATATATATATATATATATATATATATGTATATATATATATACAATATATATATATATATATATATATATATATATATATATATATATATACAATATATATATATATATATACATATAGTTTTTTTTTTTTTTTTTTTTTCAACTGAATAGGAATCTTAAACAAAGCATTTATGTTCT
Organism: Periophthalmus modestus; assembly: GCA_019594935.1. NCBI lineage: Eukaryota > Metazoa > Chordata > Actinopteri > Gobiiformes > Gobiidae > Periophthalmus > Periophthalmus modestus. The sequence continues at coordinate 23,125,061 of JAIEZT010001368.1, forward strand.
AATGGAAGATAGGGGTGGGATTTAGTTCACCCCCCCTGTGTTGATGGGACAAATGTGCATCATTAACTAATATTAGAATAACTCATGTTTTATGCTAAATGTGGAGCCTAAACATAGAGTGTAATCTGATAGTTATGATATACAGTGCTTGAATTGGCGGACACATTTCTCACTTATCATAATAAATATTCAGCTTTAAATGAGGGAGCTTTGGATGTGGTATTTTCAAAGAGCTGTTCTGACCCAAAGGCATTCTGTCCCCTCTGTCTATGTGCTGGGATCTTTGTATTGAATAGAATGGGTTAGTATTCTTTTCTGGACTCAAAGAAGCATTGTGCTCTGCACTATGTAAAACCTTCTTGTGCTGCACATCTGTCTCATGTTTCTGAATGTCTCTCCACTCTTCACCCATCTCTGACTGCGCTGTTGTATAACCCCACCAAACAGTCACTGTTCTAGATCTTCATGAATAAATCCTTTGGGTCCCGTTTGAAAATCGGACAAGTTTATTCCAAACATGACAAGGCGGTTTCACAGGAAATATTAAATGTGACGTCATCACATGACCAGAAATCAAAAAATCAGTCTGTACTATCCATTCATGAGCAAGTCTGTGACCCGTGCAATCAGGAGCCAGTTTTTGCCCCGTACAATCAGGAGCCAGAGTCCGTGTCCATGTCGTCGTCGGGCTCCGAGCGGTAGATCTCATCCAGCACCAGCTCTGAAACAAAAATACTCCTTTAGTACACATTCTAGCATCTAAAACGGTCACATCACAGGGCTCCAGTCTTGGTCGGGTCCTGGTCAAGTTCTAGCATACTCATGCTCTTCTTCAGCATGGGGCGGTACAACCTCCCCATGCTGAGGAAGAGCAGCACTTCTCTGGCTTGGTCCTGGCTTGGTCCTGGCTTGGTCCTGGCTGTAGCAGGTCGGTCTCACGCTCACCCTCAGCGCAAGGATCACTTGGTTGTACAGGTGTAACACTCCTGACACCCCTGGTGTCTAGTCCTTGTCTTGTCCCTGCCTAGTCCCTGCCTAGTCCCTGCCTAGTCCCGGCCGGACTAGGCAGGGACTAGGCAGGGACTAGGCAGTCCCACTCCTGACACCCTAGGTGTCTAGTCCCGGCCTAGTCCCGGCCTAGTCCCGGCCTAGTCCCGGCCTAGTCCCGGCCTAGTCCCGGCCTAGTCAGGTCCTCGTCTTACCCTGGCTATAGCAGATCGGTCTCACAGTCTCCCTCAGCGCAGGGATCACCTGGTCATACAGGTGTAGCACTCCTCTGACACTCTCTGTGAAGCTGCTGTGGTTCTGCAGCAGCCAATGAAACAGCAGCACTGTCTCCTGTAGAGACCCTATGACACGCCCACTCAGGTGTTCAGGTGTGGGCTGGGTCTGTGCAGGCGGGGCCTGGGAAGATCTGAGGTCCAGCCAGAGCCGATGTAGAACTAGTACAACACACTGCACCATCTGGAATCAAAAAAGTCAGTCTTAAGTCAGTCCTGGTTCAGTCCTAGTTCAGTCCTGGTTCAGTCCTGGGGTCTCATGTATGAAGCGTGCATACATATAAAAAGAAAACCAAGTTACTTGTCAATAAAGTTCCTCACGCCTGTGTCCTCTGCTGCAGTGTCTCCCCCAGAGCCCCTGTCCGTGTGTGTCAAATAAACCCACTCATTATTGGCTTGTGTTTAGGGAAATCTCCTTCAGGGCTCACTTTGTATTGTTATTTTATGATGAAATGAAGGTGTTAAAGGGGTAAGATGAGAGGTGGGATCATGTGTGTAGATTTCTGCTGCAGGTGCAATCTATGAGGAGGAAATTACCTGCTGGAGCGGACAGAGGGTTTTATAAAGCCAACTATTTTTCACAGGTATGCATATTTTGGGTTTTCTTCCTACTTTTAATCCACATACTGTTTTATAAATGAGACCCCTTGTTTAGTCCTGGTTCAGAATGATACTGGCTCAGTCCTGGCTCAGTCCTGGTTTACCTCACTGTAGCAGGGGCAGTGGACGTTTGTGGATCTGTCTGAACTCTGAGTGAGGATTTGACTCAAAAACCGGACCACCTGAAAAAGACCCAGAGCAAATGTTAGTCCTGGTTCAGGCCTGGCTCGAATCAGTCATATAGGTCTGAGGTCACATAGTAGAAACCCTCTAGTTTAACCTGAGCTAGAGGACAGGTCAGAATTCTCAGGTGGAAGCTGCTGTTTAATTGTCAGATTGTAGATTTGTTGACCTTGTTTATGGTTACTATCTCTATAATTACTGGGCCTATCCATATGAAACAAAAACTGGCACAAAGCTTAACCTCTTCTCTGTCAGATGAACTAAGGAAAAAGACACTGCCCTCACAGTAAAGGGGGTGCTGGTGGTTTTACCTTAAGGTCGAGTTGCACCCAGTCTCTGTGAGTCGCCTCTGGATCAGATCTGCTCCGAACAAACTGCAGTAACCTCAGGACTACACAGGGCTCTGCAGGAGAACAAGTACTTTTACTATTACTGCTACTGCCGCAACTATAATAAGTACTTTTACTACTGCTACTCCCACAAGTCAGATCTCTGCAGCACAACCAAATACTTTTTCTACTACTATGTGAATTACTACTAGTGCTGCAGGGGTCTGAAATAATACTATTGCTACAGTTGCTACTGCTACAACAACTACTACCTTTTCATTAAACTCATTAAAACATGTTTATTCTGTGTTCTGTCTCTGTAGACCACAGTAGGTAGTCTGTTTACAAAAGCCCTATTCACACAGGAGTAGTTTTACCTAATGAGCTTAAATTGTAAATTGTAATAATTTTGAACACTATCACTGTTTCCATGTCTGTGTGAATCATCCATGTTCATAAAAATGTCTAAAAATTCCACAAAATTTTACCTACTGTAATTCTGCAAACTCAGAGGTCCTCAGGTCATTCTAGTCCCGTAGTCCCGTATGTCTGTAAACTCGCCTGTTTTTCGTCATTGTATTGAAGCCAATAGCAATTCAAAATGTCTCTACGGCCCATTTTAGGTCCAGATACAAGCTAATTTAACAATAAGAATTTGCAATATCCTAATCCAGTAAGTGCTTTTTCTACAATTAAAAGGTAAAAAACATAAAACAATCTACAGTAAAGGCGTGACCAGGAAGTACAGCCCTGTTTTTGTGGAAACAAAGAATTTAGCAGCATGGAGGCTCTTTGGAAAAGTTTGTGTGCGTTTGCTGCAAAGTTTGGAAAGTTTGGATCGAGGGGCTTTATTAGCGTGAATCATAGACTGTATAAAAAAGTGGACTGAGGGAGTGTGACTTCACCCATAGTGTTCGGCTCCAAATCAAGTTCATCGAGGCTAACAGTTATAGGGACTAATTTGGAGCGAAGTTCCATATTTGCAAATACGACCATGAGTATCATAGCAATCTAAGATCCAATCCAGAGTGAGGCTGCAGGTTAAATATCCCTTCCCACCCGGACCACTTGTTTAGCAGGGAACGGACGCTTCACAATGCTTGCAATCAAACCTATTGCTAATGCTAGTAGGAGCAACATTGGGGAAAGATTTGTCTGTTATAAATGTTCATATCTTGATTTATGGACAAAACAGTGAAATAAACCCAAAGATCATGTAGAGCGAGTCAATATGAACATTTTAAAACCAAAATGGTGACGCTCACGTGGCATGAACAGATTAACAGAGAGGCTGTCACTGTTTCGTTAGTAATACATTACAGGTGCATAATGCTAAAAACAAACTTAAAATAGAAGCAACGTTGGCGACATGATCAATTAAAAGGTTGTTGTGTTTCAGTATTTGTCAGTCCAACATTTCCAGAATAAAGTCCGTAAAAACAGGTGGATTATTGACATGTTTTATCCCGTATGAATGCACACAAAAAGCACAGACGTCGTGGGGTAATTTCAATTTTACAGATGCCCCCACGTAAAACTACTGTGCGAACAGGGCTAAATATAAGATACTTCATATTTTGTGATATTTTGAGGTCAATCCTAGTTTCCCCATTAAATCACATTATGTTGCATTTCACTTTTGCATTCAGGATTTTAGAATGTTTTTCTTTACAATTTTTTAAAGGGCTGATAATGTCTATAGTATAAAAAGTACAATTATCTGTAGTATCATAGGACAGTACCGTGTTGAGTGCAGAGCTGCAAGGTCAGGCTGAGATCACTGAGGGCCATGAGGACAGACACACACAAACTCACAACATTTAACCTCTGATCAGCTGATACACAGGAACACACCTCCGAGAGAACACAGCGCAGCCTGCAGGACATACACACAACAACAGAACTGGGTTAGTCCTGGTTCAGTCCTGGTTCAGTCCTGGTTCAGTCCTGGTTCAGTCCTGGTTCAGTCCTGGTTCAGTCCACCCTGGTTCAGTCCGCCCTGGTTTAGACCTGTCCTGGTGCTTCTCTGGGCTCTTCTGGACCAGGACTTGCAGAGTGGTTAGCGCTGCACATGTGACCTCTCTGTGTGGAGCTCTGCACAGTCTGAGGACACAGGGCAGCAATGGAGTCTGGGAAATGGAGTCCACAACCTGAAATACAAAAGAACAAATGTGCAAACAGGGGGCAGCAGAGAGGCTAACCACTCTACCACACACAGGCTTACCACTCTGCCACATACAGGCTTACCACTCTGCCACATACAGGCTTACCACTCTGCCACACATAGGCTTACCACTCTGCCACAGGATTTTACCTTTGCTTCTGTTGTGTTTTTTTGACTTTCCTCCAACAGAACAGCCTCCACCACCTGTTCCAAAAACATACACATAGAGTATATTGTCTTACTAATTAACTAACTACTGCTTAAAATGACCTCAAAATGTGACTTAAACACAGTGCACACATTAGCAAACACATCCAAACACGTTAAGGTAGTCTAAACCACAAAATGGATTTAAACCGCACATTTTCAATCGCCTGTGATCAATACGAGTGTTCATGGTCCTATTTAGGAGGGAATTGTTTACAATACAAGGCATCAAATTGCATCAAATGCCTTGCTTGGTAAGTTAATTCAGTTTTCTTTTTACATAGCAGAGATGTGTTCCCAGCTACAAATAATATTTTTTAAAATAATTTTATCCTCAAATCAGTAGACTTAAAAATAATTTAGGCTATATATTTCTAAACAGTCGTGGTGTTTTACTTGGCTCATGAAAAACTCTGAATTTCGGCGAGTGAAGCTCCGTGCTTCCTGGAGCCTCACAGGCAGAGATCCAAGTATTGTGCAGCCAGAGCCAAAGCGAAAGACAGGTAAAGAGGTCTGGGCATGAGATCATTTTGGATCATGGATGCTCCACGTTCTTTGACTGCATGATGTTAAATAAGGGTAGACAAGACCAGAGGCGGTAGGTTCACTGGAGGTGGCTCAGTGAGGCCGTGGATGGCCCTCCCTGGCTTCTGCGTGCTCACTGTGTAAGAGCAGGCTGCCCGCTAGGAGCAGCTGCTGCTGTTGCTGCTATGTCCTAGTGGACATCAGGACTTTGAGCAGCGCACACAAACAGTTTGCAAATGATGATTGTATGGGATACTACTGGGATATTTTTACAATGCAGGGCAAGTTCACAAATGTCTTGCTGGAGCTGTGAGTTGTAGTGTGAGGAGTACCCCAGGTTTAGTCTTGTGTGGGTGAGAGATGGGTCGGTCCATCGCGGGAGGCATACGGAGCACTATTCATGCTGTAGTGCGTATTATATTATTTGTGAATGTCTGACGGCCCAGAGTATAGCCCAGGGAACTGTGGTACCAGGGCAACTGCGGTATGAGCGAGAATCCTGGAGCAGAATCTAAAATTTATGGACCTGATAGAATTAACTGAAAGATTGTGGAAATTCTCAGACCACAGGAAGCAGAGGATGCACCCAGACATGGTTTCCTTGACAAACATGGACTTTACATGATGAAAATTATGGTTGGTTTCTGAGTAAGTCCAGAGTGTTCCGCTCCTCTAGGGGTGCAAGACTTGGGTGTAGAGCGGAAGAGATGACATCCCCAACTGAGCAGTTTGCAGCATTTGCCTGAGCACCGTCCTGGGGATGTCAGGACCCAAGGTCTTCCAGGTGTTGACTCTCCTCAGGGTTCTCCATGCATCTTCGAAGGAAAGATAAAGTGCATTATCATTCTCTTGAGACACAGTTTACTTAGCGCGAGTGCTGGGTAGAGCCTCAAACCTCCCGAAAAAGTTGTTGAGTTCATTGAGGAAGTTGGCTTCACGCTCACATGCATTAGGGGCCATCTTGTAATTTGGCATGTACTTCTTTCCACATGTTACGGGTCTTTCAAAGACTCATTGAAGAAGTGCTGAACTTTGTCCTAAAGCCGGCTCGGCCCTCTCTCTGGGTTGAGCAGATTCTGCACCTGCTCCTCCATCTTGGTTCCTGTCAAGGGGCATTGTGGGACAGCAGAGGTGCATGCTGGTAGGGTTTGTGTCAGGAGATCAGGAGAGCGAGAAGAGGTGACAGTGGTGGAAGAGAGAGGAGAAGGAGGAAGAGCAAACAAAAGTTTACTATACACAAGAGGAGAGAGAGAGAGAGAGAAAGAGGAGGAGAGAGGAAACAGAGGGGACGAGGAGAGAAGTGAGAGAGGGAAGGAGGAGAAGTTAACTCATCCTCATGCAGGAGAGTCCATCTTGTAATTTGTGATGGCCTGTACTTCTTTCCCCATGTTAGGGGTGTTTCAAAGGGTCATTGAAGAAGTCCTGAACTTTGTGACTTTAGAAGCTACTTTAGTACATTTAGAAAGTCTGATGACATGGTTCAAATCTGCTCTGGCAGTCCTCAATGCCTCCTCATCACCAGATTTGAATACTAAAGGTTATTTATTCTCCACTAGACACATACATATACGCATGGAGGCTTCCTCTTTGTTGTTCTGTCAGTATTTTGGTCCATCCCTACAGAACATGTGGAATTTTAACAATGGAGTGGCAGAGATGTGTTTACAAACAGTCCTGTAATGCCTCAGACCACACTCTCACCTGCTACACACTTTTCATCAGTGGTGGGCCGTCAGGGCCTGCAAGGCCTTCTCTGCTGGCCTAAAAAAATATCTGAATCACAGACTGATGTTAATTATATTTTTTCCATGAATACTTATTAAATAATTCCAAATTGTCTGTCAGCTTCCTTTCATTGCTTTTCCCCTGGTTGCGCTGCTTCCAGATGTGTGTTTTCATATTTAAGCATTTAACCAATCACATTTCAGCCATTATTTGTTGCCAGGGTCAGAAATCTACCTGGAGGCCTTCATAATCAGTTCTGCGGGCCCTGTAGCACAAAATAAGTGTCGGAAAAACTGTTGCTTTAACCAATCAGATTTAGAGTTGGCGACACCGAGGCCTTCTAGCAGGCGTACGGAAACGCCAGCGTTTTCACACCCTATGATTGGATAGTGAGAGAGTGTACTAGCCAGAGCGAGCAAACTGCAGCCGTGTCTCAATTCACCAAAAATTCACCGAAGTGCCCTTAAATGCGCCGTTCGAACGGCGTATTTAAGTGGGGGGGGGGGGGGTACTTCGACCTGCACTTCGAACAGCACATTGAACGGTGCATGTGGTGAATTGGGACGCGACATCTGCATCACGTCTGGATGATTTTGAGTTTTGTTTTTTGCTTCACACATTTAATGGCATTTTTGAGCATTCAGACGTGCTCTTTTCAATACTACAGGACAAAAAACTGGATGTACAGTTTTGTCTGGCAAGGGTAAAGGAGTTTTGTGACACTGTTGAACGAGAGAGAAGTCGATACGAGGAAATCTCCGAGGCCACTGAACGCAGCGCGGGCGCCCCGAGCGAACGAAGAGGTCAACCGCAAGACCCTCGCGGACAGACAGGGCTCGACTTTCAGCATTAGCTTCGATGGCGACAGAAAAGGACTTCTTGATGGAACTGAAACGCACGGATAATCTGTACGACAGGGTAATTGAAATCTTCTTGAGGAAAGAAAGGAGGATGGATTTTGTGTACAAATAAAACGGATTTTTGGTGAGTAAAATGTGGCTATATTCCTAAATAATATTGCAGTTTTATGAGGTTATTATCGATGTTTTTTTGTGTGTCGCAGCTGTAGCTGCAGTCAAAGTTTTATAGCCATAAAATAGTTATTGAGGGTTGGATTGATTCAGACGGAACACTACTGAAGGCCTAGGTGTGAAATACACGGCCCGCCACTGCTTTATGGATCATTTCATGGAGGCATGTATGCAGGAATTAACATTAGTTGTTTCCTTCTCATTTACCCTCTGAACTTGTATTTGGAGTGATTTGTGCATATTTGAATAATCTTATTATTTATTTTCAAGACATCACTTTGCCGATCTACCTCCGTTTTCACTGCCACAGTACAAGTCCACTTCTCTGTACTTTGTTCTCCAATTTTTTTTTCTTGATTGAGCAGTGTCACAGTCATTTTGGTACAAATTAAAAAAAAAAAAAAACAAGATCCATAGGAGGGGCAGACAGCATGCAGCGCTTTGCTGCAATGACATTTACGGCAACCTTTGCAGCCGCTGGGCACCGTAGTTTTTTAATTTGCAAGTCAGTGGACTTGTTTATTAAGTCGTTTTAGATCAATATTGTGATTTAAAATGTCCACGGGTGTCTTTAACTCTGAAAATGATGTGTATCAACCTTCATTCGGGGAGAGGGAGGAATATGCTACAAGTGAGATTTCTGCACTTTTGTGGTTACTTTTGTGGCCTTTTCATGTCTCTTGAATTATTGTGACTATTTTTATCAAGACAATGCAAAAATATCATGATATATTTAATTTTGTTAGTATCACTCACCATAAAGTCATTTGGTAATGGTTTATGTATGAAAGCAAGAGGTTCATTCTTGTTATGAGCCTGGTCAGGATTACCCATATGGTGTGAGTACCTCTGAGCTGTGCTGTAGCAGAGTGGTTAGCGTCCTCAGAGCCACCAGACCACTCTCCTCAGGGCTGAGTCGGCTCTGCACCTGCTCCTCCATTTTGGCTCCTGCCCTGTGGCATTGTGAGACAGCAGAGGTGCATGCTGACAGGGCTCCATTTGTGTCGGGAGATGAGAGCAAGGAGAGGTGAGACTGGAGGAGAGGGAGGAGGAGGAGCGCACCAGGAATTGAGCTGGAGGAGAAACAAGACTTTAACATACACAAGAGTGGAGTGAGAAAGGGGGAGAAAGAGAGAGAAAGGGAGAGAGGGAGAAAGAGGGAGAGAAAGGGAGAGAGAGAAGAGCACACCTGGATTTGTTTTGTTTCCTTCACACATTTAACACACAAACACAACATATTTAGGTTCTTCTTAGAGTTCTTCTCTCAAACAGAAAACACTCTGTTCCACCTTGCGATGTCATGTTGTAATACAGGAAGTTCTCCACTGTGTTTTAAACTCCATACTTCTTCACTAGAATCATTTAGATAATTTCAGCATTTGTCCTGCAATTGACAACCTCTATTGAGCTAAAGGTAAAGTAAACTGTTCATTTGAAAATTATTGCTACATGGCTTCACAAGAGCAGAACAGAGCATTTTGAGCTTTGGAGATGTAGACAAACAATAACAATAAACAGTTACTCAAACATGGGTGAATGAAGATGTCTGTGTAATCCCTCAGACACCAGCTCTGATCCATAGTAAAAGCCAAAGTGAAATCTGTCAACTGGACAAAAACTCAGATTGCTGGTGGACACTGCCATATATCTATCTGAAGAGATTGAGATACACTGTGAATTTAGCATATCACTAAGTGTGAACTTAGCCTTCTGGTTAGCTAGCCAGTAGGCTTGTTTAGGCTGAATGATTATGCTAAGTAGGTCTCAGGCTCAGTTCACACTTAGTGTAGCTCAATAGACCTAGCCTACATACAGAAACAATAAACAATAGCCCCTTCGAGTTTCAGTGTAGTTAACCCCTCCCTTCAGATAGATATAAGACAGTGTCCACCAGCAATCTGAGCAAAAATGCGGCTTGGATGAGCAGCGAAATGTCTTCACTCCTACAACTTTTTGTCCAGTTGACAGATTTATCCTCAGCGTTTATGTGTGAATAAAACAAAACACGACTTCAGGTATATTTTTGATGAGGTAGCAGCATTACACAGCTCACAAAAATACATAGGACCTTAAATGTAACATACTTGAAATAAATGAAATAAATTCATAGACATGTGTATATTCCTGAGGGGTTTCCTGTATACACCTGTGGGTTTTGTTGAGGCTCATCAGGTTCAGTCCAGTTAAAGCCAGACTCTGGACTGGACTCAGACCACTTCCTGAACTGATGACATCACCACCGACCAATGAACTGCAAGATCAGAGAACAGTCAAGACCTGGTTCAGTCCTGGTTCAGTCCTGGTTTAGACTTGGCTCAGTTGTGGTTCAGTTGTGGTTCAGTCCTGTTTCAGTCCTGTTTCAGTCCTGTTTCAGTCCTGTTTCAGTCCTGCTAGTTTTGTTTCAGTTCTGGTTTAATCCTGGTGTAGATCTGGTTTAGTACCTGGATGGACTCAGGAGGTGACACAGACTGATTCTCTGCGAAACAGGCTGCAGCAGGAGGCCAAGCAGGGCACCCCCTATAGAGAAGGTGACAAATCTTTTTTTTAAATATGTGGGTCAGATACCCTCTCCATGTATCAGATGCCCTCCCCATGTCTCCATGAGGTGTAAAAGATGCTAACCCTGTAGTTTAGACCTCTACAAACATATTCTCAAATGTCCCTGTGTGCCAGATGCCCTCCCTCCCTGTGTCTCCATGTTTTTTTTTGTGTGTAAAAGTTTAGACCTCTACAAACATGTTAATAACTGCATGGGATTCTTAGACTGAAACCTGAACTTTAAACTTGTCCCTCAGATGTGAATGGTCCTGGAGTATGAAGGTACAATTGTTCCAAAACGGTTGAATGTGTAAATGTTAATTTGTACACTGGTAAATAAAAATATTTATTTTTTACACTTACAAATATTGTTTTACAGGTACAACTTAGTAATTGTACAAGCACAAATCTGAAAATTACAGTTTCACGAGTTTTGAGACATTTGTTGCACCGAGTTTGTCCCCCCCTCAAAATGATTGGTAAGTGCAACGGTCGACTTGAACCCAAAGACAGCAAGAGTACGGGGCTAGAGGGCACCAGGGGTTCTGTAGCAATGGCTAAACTGGTTGATATACAGCAAAGGAGCCCAAATTCAGACAATACGTCAGTTTTTTGTGATATTATGATGTGCATTATTAACATTTTAATAAGTTATATATTGAAGTAAACTGAGCAGATGAAGCCAGTGTGACTACAACAGTGTTTACAAGTTTTTCAGAAAACAAGATTAGAGCATTAGTTACGCCTGCTAATAAGGCTAGTGTGGCATTAGGAATGGTTACAAACATTAGATCCTCCATTTTTAAGGATTTAGGGATTCCTACAGGCAATCATTACAGAACAGAGCAGGTTCCATGTAATATAGCATGGGGTTTAATTAACAATGTGAAAACATGACATACATTTAAGTTAACTTCATAGGATCTGAGTACAGTACAGTACAGTACAGTACATTCATTAATTCCTTCTTTCCATTCATAAAAAACCTGGACCCGCCCCCTTGCCCAGGAAGTCCATGATTATCCATGACCTTATATGCACCCAGCTTCACCCAGGAAGTCTTTAGAAATAGTTCATAAACTAAAGTAAAAAAACAAAACAGTAGTCACACCCTCTTCTGTGCCACAGCTGCACTCTTGCAGAAAGAGCAACAAATCACCTGAAACATACAAGCCTAGAGTGAAAACTGGCAACGTAATACCCAATACACACGTCCCAATTTACGCACTCACAGCGCACAGTCTTCTTAGGCCAGTAAGTATGGTGACATACTGCCTGAATTCGGATTTGCTACTCATTTGCTGTGTCAACCAATTTAGCCGTTGCTACAGCAGCCCCGGTCCCCTCTAGTCTGCCTTCTTCAGGTTCAAATCATCTGTTGCGCTTTCAAAACATTCTATGCAACAAATGTCTCAAAACTCGTGAAAGCGTAATTCAAGTCATACCTGTAAAATTAAATCTGTAGGTGTAAAATGATATCTGTAGGTGTAAAATGATATCTGTAGGTGTAAAACAATATAAGTATAAAAAATAAAAATTTTATTTACCAGTGTACAAATCAATATTTACATTCAAATGTTTTGCAACAATTGTACCTTCATACTGGAGGAGGATGAGGAAGGTCGGACCTGGCTGTGAGGCTCTGGGTGCTCGGAAACACAGGAAGGGGTCTGCGTGTGTCACTTCCTGTCTGCGACTCTTTGATGGCGTCTTCAAGGGTGTGCGATTGGCTGAGGCAGGCCCGGGTGCGCTCCGACTAGTAAGGACAGGTGAGGTTTTGACCTGAGCGCTGAACGACTCTTTAGTGATGAAACCTCCAGAGGGCGATATTGAAGGTTTGGGACTGAAACAAGAGGTCAACGATCAGAGGTCAGAGGAGAGGGTCAGATTATCAAAGGAACAGGTCAAAGGAGCAGAGGAACGGGTCAGAGGAGCAGAGGAGAGGGTCAGAGGTCAGAGGAGATGCAGAGAAGATGCGGAGGAGGTCAGACCTGTTCCTGCAGAGGGGGGAGCTCCTTCGGTCGCTCAGTATTTTGCTCCTTGCATCGTTGAGTTCTGCCTCCTTAAACTGCAGCTGAGACTCCAGACTCTGCACCTGGATACCACAGAACAGTCAGATATCCTGCAACCTCATCACTCTCTGGAGGTGAGATACTTGCAAACTCTGCCCCTGTACCGCCTGGCCCCTGTACCGCCTGGCCCCTGTCCCGCCTGGCCCCTGTCCCGCCTGGCCCCTGTACCGCCTGGCCCCTGGCCTCTGGCCTCTGGCCTCTCTGGTCTCTGGTCTCTGGCCTCTGGCCTCTGGCCTCTGGTCCCTGGTCCCTGGTCTCTGGTCTCTGGTCTCTGGTCTCTGGTCTCTGGTCTCTGGTCTCTGGTCTCTGGTCTCTGGTCTCTGGTCCCTGGTCCCTGGTCCCTGGTCCCTGGTCCCTGGTCTCTGATTCCTGATTTCTGGTCCCTGGTCCCTAGTACCTTTTTGAGCAGCTCCTTCTCTCTCTGGCTCTGCTCCCTCTGATGGTGGGTTTGGACTTGGACTATCTTCAGTCTCTGGATCTCTGCTTCTTGTTGAGCCGCTTTCAGAGAGTCCCTCAGAACCCTGATCTCTCCAGACTTCAGCAGCATGTCCTCCTCCACCTGTTCCAACTGAAACATGCAAACATGTATGATTTAAACATGTCCTCCCCTACCTGCTCCTCCAACTGCTCCAAATTAAAAATATACAAGCGACCTTTATGCCAAGTTATAATGCTGTTACCTTCTTAAAAACATACCTGGAGTTGTTGGTGTTGCGTTGACTTTCATTCACACATGTTTGAGTAACCCATTATTTCTAGTCTGTCTACATCTCCAAAGCTCAAAATGTTCTTCATGACATTGTGCCATGAAGCAGTAGAACCTTTTACCTTTTGTTCAGCAGAGACTGGCAAGTCCAGGGCTGAAATTATCCAAATGATTCTAGTGAAAGTGTATGGGGATTAAAAACACAGTGAAGCACTTCCTGTATTACATTACATTATTATAGGGCGACAGTAGCTCAGTAGGTTGAGTGTTTGTCCACTGATCCGAATGGGCGGTTCAAATCCCGCTCTCTACATAAACATCATTGGTTGAGTGGTTAGATCCACTGACTCGAAGGTTGGCGGTGCAATTCCAGCCCTCACAGATGAATGCTGTCGTTGTGTCCTTGGGCAAGACACTTAACCCACCTACCCCAGCCCTTGGGACAACGGGTGGAAATTAGCCTCTGGCTATAACCCGGCGTGTTTACATTCATGTCATGTCTGTTCATTAACATGCACGGTCCCAACCAAAAAAAATAAATAAAAGCGTTTTCCGTTTCAACACTGCCTAAATATGCAGGGTTTGTGTGTTAAAAATGTGTGACTGAAACAAAACACATCTCCGGGTATGTTTGTGATGTAATATGGCCCCTTTAAACATGTCTTCCTCTACCTGCTTCTCAAAACGTTTGTGATGTAATATGGCCCCTTTAAACATGCCTTAAACCTGCTTCAACAAAACGTATGTCAAATTAAACTCTGAAAATATTCCAACTATAAAGAGACAGGTATGAACAGGTAAAACAGTCAAGATTTCATAATGTTTTAAATGGTCAAATATAATGAAACCACAAGGGTTCATCCTCTTCTCCAATAACACTTAAAATATGAAGAGGGAAAAACTAAACATTTTAAACATTATAATAATAAATACAATTAGAAGTTGATTGAGCCCCAGGTTTAACCCAAATAACCTTACCTTCCTTTTCAGCTGTGCGTGTGTCTCCAATTGTCGGTCTGACCCCAGCACAACTGGAGTCCCTAGAAAATACACAAATCAGAAATATATACAAATGCCCAAATACATATAAACACACACACATGATCCCTCTCAAACAAACCCACAGACTCAGATTTGAGTCTCATACAGCTCAGAGTGCACCAGAGGGCGCTCTCCCCTCACACACAGATGGCTAACGACATGTTAGGCATATAGACTGCATTGAGGTAATTATCCTTCAATTCATTCACTTTTAAGATGAGCGTTTCTCGCCATACTTTAGACTACTGCATTTTAAGTATAATTTCTCCCATCTCTATAATAGTTCTGTCAGTTTAAACCTGTCAGTCAAAATACTGCAGTAATGTATTGGAACAACAAATTACACAGCAACCCAAAAGCAGCAAACTTTAAATAAATAAACTGAGCAGACTTAAACCACATGGTTTAATTCTGATGCCAGAAATATGGTTAATGTCAAAGTCTTAGGGACTTATTCTTCTTTCTTGTTGCAGTAAAGTATTATTGCCCAAGATCACAAGAATAGATTGAACTGTGTGTGTTTGCATGTGTGTGTGTGTTTTTGTGCGTATATGTGCGTATATGTGTGTATATGCGTGTGTGCGTGCGTGTGTGTGAGTGTGTGTGAGTGTGTGCGAGTATGTTTGTGTGTGCGAGTATGTTTGTGTGTGTGTGTATTAAACCAGGAATGAACCAGGACTGAACTATGTCTAAACTCACCAGTGAAGCTGTTGTGCCCTTGTCCGGATGCTGCAGTCGCCGTTGCTGTGGACACTCCTCCCGTCGCCATGGTGATGGCCTGTGATGCGATGATGTCAATCTCGTTGAGGTCGTCCTGAGTGAAGTCCTCGTCAAATGGGTCCAAGTCCAGAACCGGCCCCCGACCCCGAGGACGCTTGGACGGAGGACAGGTCATTCTGAAGAAACACATTACACTGAATCCAAGCACACTAGAGTAATGTTATAATAGATATGAAGAAGATAGTGTTGTTACATTATTAAAATTTCAAACTCGCTTTCAATACCAATGTTGCTAAAATTAAAAAAAAAAACAACCTTCTTCTTTAGACAATAGGCTGTGATTTCCAACATTAAATTAGTAGTAGTACTTTCTTTTATATTACCATGTGGCCTTATACAGTATCTGTGTAATGGTCGTATACTACTCTACTACTCTTGTTCTGATAAAGCTCAAGATCATTCTAAAGCCATTAAGAAAAGGTTAATTTCTGTCCTGTGAATGGGACTTTAGTATAGATACCTGCTAAAATTAGTATCTAGTTTTGATAATAGTTTTAGTATTGATTAGTGTCAGATTTTCGATTTTTGAATACAATATCCACTGATACGAAAGAGGTCAGGCCATTCTACTGGTTCAATGTATGATATATACTGTATATCGAGTACTGTAATGTGCCATTAATATGAAGGAGAACAGATCAATATGGAGAAGCATAACTTATAACATACAGTCTGCATTGTTAAACCTTTTAAAGATTTGCTTGACCATTTGAAAAGTTCCATTATCGATTCTGTCCTTTCTATGTAGGATCCAGAGTGGGCTTTGAACCATTTTTTCTACAGTTATAAAGTAATGGTTGATTAGCATGCCCCTCTTAAAACTGTCAGGGTGAAAAATAGAACCAACCCGTAGATTTCTAAGGAAGTGTAGCAGAAATGCAGCAGAGAAATAGACTTTGGGATAAAGCAAAAATAACCCTTACTGGATGAGTTTTAGGTAACAAAGAAACCGTGTTACTACTATGGTTACAATGGCAAAGTCTGGTTATATTTTAGCCGCTACTGATAACTCTAGTGGCAATGATAATGCGTTCTAGAAGGTAGTGAACTCATTAAATCCCAAGTCCACCACACTTCTTCCACCCATAGTTAACAAGGAGAGTAGAAATATGTTCTCTCTTAAACAGATTAGAACAAATGAAGTCTTAGATCAACTAATACACTTGAATCCCAAAAAATCTCCTGTTGCTGAGAACCTAAATTTACAATTATTAAGTCTTAGTCCACCAGTAATTTTATCTTCTATCAACCATATCTTTAACTTTCTTGACTGGCAACATTCCATCAGTGTGGAAGCCAGCACAGGTTGTCCCTCTTCATAAAGGTGGTGATAGAAGTAACCTTAATAATTATTTTTCAAATTTCAAAATGACCAGGTCTGGTGAAGATTTTTGAGTCTAGTAAACTCTCAGTTGCATGGACAAGAAGCAACACTTGCATGGCGCTCTTTGTTGACTTGTCCAAGGCCTTTGATACTGTAAAGTCGAATATTTCCCTAAATAATCTTGCATCCGTTGGTTTTGATAAGGTTTTTCTAAATTGGTTCACCTCATACTTTTCAAATAGATCACAATCAGTAATGGCAGATGAATACACATCTCCATGGTTAATTAAAAAGGGTGTTCCCCAAGTTTCAATCCTTGGCCTCTTATTTTTTTACTTTGTATATTAATCATATTTTCCCCACAACTTCCTATTGTACTATAGCAAAAGACAAAGTTAAAATCTGTCAACTGGACAAATCATTGTAGGAGTGAAGACGTTTCGCTGCTCATCCAAGATGCTTCTTCAGTCCTGTAGATCCCCATCTACAACTCCATCCTCAGACCCAGAACAGTGAGAACAATAGCAGGGTCATTAAGGTCTGAATGCGGTGGCTCCAGCTGAAACTAGAGACAATGGATGTTTCCACTTTCAGTGTAGTTAGTCCCTCCCTGCAGATAGATATAATGCAGTGGTCACCAGCAATCTGATCAGAACTGAAGAAGCGGTTTGGATGAGCTTTTGCTATGGATCAAACCTCGACGACTGAGGTTTTACACACATATGTTTCCTATTGTACTGCCCATTTTAATGCGGATGACACAATTTTGTATTCTAGCCCACCCACTGTTCAGGAAGCTATATTCAAATTACAAAATCGGTTACTAATAAATCTAAACCTGGTCCTAAATTCGTCAAAAACTAAAGCTATGCACTTCACCAGATCTCATGTCACAGGCTTCTACAATCCCATCTGTGCCTCATTGAACAACCAAATACAATTACCTTTGTATTTGGTTGGATAGCAGGCCATCTTTTAAAAGACACATTCACAACCTTTCACAAAAACTTACAATTCAAATAGGTTTTCTTTACAGGAATAAAGACTGTTTTTCATATTAAAATAGGAAAACATTAATTCAATCTACATTCCTTTCTTCACTGGATTATGGTGGCATTATTTGTGGTCAGGCAGAAACAGTACCTTAAAAAAAATCTTGATACTATTTATCACAGCGCACTTTGTTTTATTACATTTGAGTAACAATATTCACCACTGTGATCTATACAGCAAGGTTGGCTGGACCTCACTGCAGAGCCACAGACTTATACACACTCACATCTTCATTTACAAAGCTATACTTGCAAAACTTCCACATTATCTCATCTCCCTGATTCAACTCAATTCTCATCATTACCACGCCGGGTCTCTGGGGAGACTGACCTTATCAGTACCACAAATCTACAAGGTAAACTGGTTTTACAGGGTAAACTGGTTTTAGATTTTATTGCCTTCATTTACAGTCCACTCTCTGAACAAACCCCAGTTCAAGGGGCAACAAATAATACGTCAAAATTGAAATACTGAACCAAAAACCGGGCTCACCTGCTCTCAACACACTACAGGCGCCTCTAACCCGGGTCAGATCTGAGCTCTGCTGTTCGGATGGAGTTAGCATGTAGCGCGTAGCATGTTGCTAACTCTGAACTTCGGGAAACAGCGGCAGATATCGTACTTTTAGCCTTTAAAAACACCAAACGGAGTGGGCAACTGCAGACGCGGTGTCTCCAGATCCACGGGTCTATTTTTACTCCGTTTTTACGGGTAACGTGAACATAAAGAGAAAATAAATTTGTTAATATGAGAAACACTAAATGAAAATGTCAAAAAGTGAAAGATCCCGGCCCTGCTCACATCCTGACCAATCAGAAGCGACCCTCAGCTACAAGGACCAATCAGAGGCGAGCAGAGGGCACGTCAATGGGGCGCTGTGAGGACAAACTGAACGAAACGCGCGAATGAAAATATAATTATTGGAAATGCACAAATTATTTCATAAAATCATCAAAACGGTAAAAAGAGTTTACATACTATGTTCAGTTACAGTTTGATTGAAACGGTGCAAAAATTGTGATTCTACAGATGGACAAGTTTATATACCTATTTAAAAAAAGCTCTTGTTCTGTCCTGGTTTAATCCTGGCATAGACCTGGTTCAGTTCGGGATTATTTGTGGTTTAAATCCTATATTACACAAAATTGACTCATATGCGCTTTAAACCATGTTATACTGTTGTTATCTCATTGAAACATACCTGGAATTGTGTTCCAGGTATGTTTCATTCACACATGTGTGTGTAGTCCTTTATTATTAGGCTGTCTACATCTCCAAAGTTCAAAATACTCTTTTCCACCATGAAGTGGTAGTTTTCAAGTTAACAGCTCCTTTTACCTTTAATTCAGTACAGATGACCAATTCCAGGGCTGAAATTATCCAAATGATTCTAGTGAAGGTGTGTGGAGTGGAACTCTTCCTATATTTCCACATGACATCGTAAGGTGGAACAGAGTGTTTTGAGTTTGTGTGTTAAACATGTGTGAATGAAACAAAACACAATTCCAGGTATGTAAACAATATTATAAAAAATAGATAGTAAAATAGTACAATATGGGCCCTTTAAACCTGTTATAGGTCTTGTTTAATCATTGTTTAGTCAAGGTTGGGCTTTGTCCCGATGTAGTCCTGGTTTAATCCTGATATAGACCCGGTGTAGACCCGGTTTAGACCAGGTTTGGTCTCAGGTTTCTGTCCATCTCCATCTCGTCTCGCAGCGCAGCTCTCAGCAACAGAACCTCCGTGTTCCATTTTTAGCCGCGGCTCCGTGCGTAATGCGTGCGTGTGCGTGTGTGAGCGTGCGTGAGTGTGCGTGGGGGTCTGGCGGCGCGTGTGAATGGTTTATCAGTGTCTACAAATTACACCGTTTTTAGCTGCACATTTTGTTGATGCCAGATTTAATGTGTTAATGATAAAAGAATAATGTACTGGCTCCGTGTCAGGTCCGGGATTAAACCAGGACTAAACCAGGGATAAACCAGAACTAAGCCAGAACTGAACCAGTCCATTCTCTGGCATTTTCATCAGAAATCTCCGAAAGTCAAATCCACTAATGTTTTGTGTTTTGTTTTGTTTTGTTTTGTTGTTTGTTTGTTTGTTTTTTTTTCCCCCTGATCATTTCTATCAGTAACAAGGTCCATTCTCCCACTATATTTCTCGAACCACAGCACAACATCTGTAGATGAACTAGAGGGTAACAGAGCTGGTTTAGTCCTGGTTTAGACCTTGTTTAAACCTATTTTAGACCTGGTTTAGTCCTGGTTTAGACTTGGTTTAGACCTGGTTTAGTTATTTTTCTTGAAGTGAACCATAAATGGGAAAAACACAGCACTTTTATTTGACGTGGAAGATGCAGTTGCCATGGAAACAGCAGAGACTACAGTTCCCATAATGCTCTATTCTGCATCTGTAGTCCTTTTTACCAGCACGTTTATTTATTCGTACGATAAAAAAATATACTTACCTCAAAGATCTGTGAGGGTTTGACCCACACTGCATGAGAAGGAGAGAAGGGGGTAGGAGCTAGGATGCAGCAGCAGAGCTCGGACACAGCCGCACTACAGTAAAGGATGCAGGAGGAGGGGGTAGTGGAGGGGGGAAGGAGCTAAAACACAAACATAGGAAATAGGAGATATAAGAGCTAGGAGACACAGTAAGGAGCTAGGAGACACAGTGAGGAGCTAGGAGACACAGTTAGGAGGTAGAGGAGGAGCTAGGACACATAGGAGCTAGGAAACACAGTAAGGAGCTTGGAGGCGGAGGAGGAGGATGCAGTGAGGAGGATCTGCGTTTTTCGTTGGAGCTGATTTTTCGTCTCAATTTGTTGTTTTTGGTTTGGTTGCCGTTGACGATGGGCTGCTGGCTCTCAGGACCGTGGAGCGACCAAACGGTTAGAAACACCTTTGTTATCCACCATCATCCCTCCATTCCTCATCTGTCCCTCATCCCTCCATCTCCTCTCCTCCTCATACATCTGCTGCTCTGGCTCCATTTTGTTCGTCTGCATCACGCTCTGTGCTTCACATCTTGTTTTTCCTCCATCTCCCTATTCTCTCCATAGTTCGTGTGTAGGTGCATGCTCTCGTTCTGCACACTCTGTTCCATTGCATCAAAAACCTGTTACATCTGAACCCACATTCAAAACATCAGTCTCATCCTTCTCTCCTCTGTCTTTCCATCTCTCTTCGTCTCCATCTCTCCCTCACTCCTCTCCTCCATCTCTCCATCTCTCTCTTCCTCTCGCGCTTCTCTGTGTTACATCTGGAGTTCCCCATATTGAAAACATGGCCATATCTTTCATCCTCCCCACCCCCCTCTCCCTCGCTCCTCTTTCCCCCCTTCTCCGCCCTCTCCTCTCTATCTTTCTCTTTCTCCCCTCTTCTCTCCCAATCCTCTCCTCTTTCCCTTCATCTCTCTCTGTCTCTCTGTCTCCTCTATGTTTGACATCTGGAGTTCTCCATATTGAAAACATGGCTATATCTTTCATCTTCCAACCGTCGCTCTCTCCCTCCTCTTTTTCTCTTTCTCCTCCTTCTCCTCTCTTTCCCTCTCTCCCATCTTCTCTCTCAATTTTCTTCTCTTTCCCTTCATCTCTCTCTCCCTTGTCTGTTTGACATCTGGAGTTCCCCACACTGAAAACATGGTCATCTGTGTGTGTGTGTGTGTGTGTGTGTGTGTGTGTGTGTGTGTGTGTGTGTGTGTGTGTGTGTGTGTGTGTGTGTGTGTGTGTGTGGGTGGGTGTGTATGTGTGTGTGCATGCGTGTGTGTGTGTGGGTGGGTGTTTGAATGCCTCATAATTTTGTTTTTATTGCAGAATCATTTTAAAAATAAACCCTTAGAACTGGTTTAGACCTGCCTTTGTTCTATTTTAAACCTGGTTTAGACTTGGTTCAGTCCTGGTTTAATTCTTGTTCAGTCCTGGTTTAGTTTTTGTTTTAGTCCTTGTTCAGTCCTGGCTTTGTCCTAGTTCAGTCCTGATTTCATGTTGTCCTCACACTTGTGAATAAAGGTCAAATACAGAATCATCTTAATCTGTTTTAGAACCAAAGTCTAAAACCACATGATATTAAAATTATATAAAGTTACTACTGAAAACTGAATAGAGAATTGAGATTTTTCTTTAAATTGGGGGTGTTATACAAAATCTATAGTTTTAAGCTTTCTACCATGTTATAACATTCTTCCCTCATCAAAAATGTGCCTGAATAGGTTTTAGATATCATTAATGCATGTTTGAGTAATCTAGCGATCTATCCCGGGCCCTATTTGAACCCTCCTTATGATTAGCAGTATGAGCCTGTACAAGGCTTCGCCCACAAGCCTACTTCTCCCATGCTTCCACACAACAATTCTCCATAAATATACAAAAACATGATAGAAAACTGTACACAGCAACTTGACTTGGTTGTGTTGTGATGTCACTCTGAAGGGGGAGTGACTTAGCACAGAGAGCAAAAGGGATGGGGGGACATAGAGCACCAAAAATGAAATTGCATATGTTAATACGCTGTAAATAAAGGAATAAAAGTAAATATAAAGTAAAGCAAATAAAAAGTAACATGGTGATCTAAATATGTGTTAGTATGTGTTAATACCCCACAGGAGTAAAATACCCCCTCTTTAATATAAAAATCAACTTTAAAATGAGACTCCAAGACTAACCCTCCTGAGATTAAAGGTGTGCTGTATAACTTTTCAGTGGTTTCTCCAACCTGCTCCTTCATGGAGATGTTTAGTTTAGTTTAGAGTACTGCACAGTATAGTATTAAATTTGTATATTACAGCAAGAAGGTCTCTGGTTGGACTCATGGTCCTTTCGGTATGGACATTGCATGTTCTTCCTGTCTCTGGCTGGGTTTCCTAATGCTCCAGCTAAGTTAGTCCTGACTAAGACTAAGTCAAGATCTGGAGATGGGTCCTACTGCTCCTAACAGTTTTAACCCAGAGAACCTGAAGGAAATTTCAAATGCAGAGGCCTCT
Organism: Periophthalmus modestus; assembly: GCA_019594935.1. NCBI lineage: Eukaryota > Metazoa > Chordata > Actinopteri > Gobiiformes > Gobiidae > Periophthalmus > Periophthalmus modestus. The sequence goes on from JAIEZT010001368.1 coordinate 23,147,599, forward strand.
TTCTGTTAATTTGTATTTGACATGTACTACAGTAGAGCCCTGTGCAGATAATATTTAGTCCAAGTTCAGTCCTGGTTTCGATCTAGTTTAGACCTGATTTAGTCATGGTTTACTCCTGGCTCAGTCCTGGTTTAATCCTGGTTCAGTCCCGGTTCAGTCCTAGTTTAGTCCGGGTTCAATCCCGGTTCTGTCTCGGTTCCGTCTCGGTTCAGTCCTGGTTAATACCTGGTTCACTCTTGGTTTAATCCTGGTTTAGTCCTGGTTCAGTCCTGGTTCAGTCTTGGTTTAGTCCTGGTTTAATCCTGGTTCAGTCTTGGTTTAGTCCTGGTTTAGTCCTGGTTTAGTCCTGGTTCAGTCTTGGTTTAGTCCTGGTTTAGTCCTGGTTTAGTCCTGGTTCAATCTTGGTTTTGTCTGGTTTAGTCCTGGTTCAGTCCTGGTTTAGTCTTGGTACAGTCCTGGTTTGACTCTGTGATTAAATGTGAGGTGACAGGACGAGGACACAGAGCAACTGAGGGAAGGACAGGGAAGGAGACGAGTAGGTAGGATACAAGAAAGAAGGACACACAGAGGTAGGATACAAGCAGAAAGGGGACAAAGAGGTAGGAAATGAGGAGGTAATAACCAGGGAGGTAATAGCTAAGGAGGTAGGAGATTAAGTTAGGAGGTTAGACAGATAAACTTATCTTGTGCACGTCAGAATAGTGCACGTGGGGTTAGTGCACGTCAGAATAGTGCTCGTGGGAGTGTTATGTAAGAGACTGAGAGGAACTCACAGTTTCACAGCACCAGTGAGAATGAGACACTAAAATCATCCTCCAGTGTGTCAGATGCCCTCCCATCCTCCTGTATCCCAGTGTGTCAGCTGCCCTCCCATCCTCCTGTACCCGTGTGTCAGATGCCCTCCCATCCTCCTGTACCCGTGTGTCAGATGCCCTCCCATCCTCCTGTATCCCTGTGTGTCAGATGTCCTCCCAGCCTCCTGTACCCGTGTGTCAGATGCCCTCCCATCCTCCTGTACCCGTGTGTCAGATGCCCTCCCATCCTCCTGTACCCGTGTGTCAGATGCCCTCCCATCCTCCTGTATCCCTGTGTGTCAGATGTCCTCCCATCCTCCTTTATCCCAGTGTGTCAGATGCCCTCCCAGCCTCCTGTATCCCAGTGTATCAGATGCCCTCCCATCCTCCTGTATCCCTGTGTGTCAGATGCCCTCCCATCCCTCTGTATCCCTGTGTGGCAGATGCCCTCCCATCCTCCTCTATCCCTGTAGTGTTAGACTGAGATGGGGGCAGGTCAAATGTCTCTGCAGATGTTGTTGTGTCAGATGCCCACCCAGATGTTATGGTGTAGTTGGAAAAATATAGTAGAAGAATGGACCTTGTCACTGATAGAAATGATCTGGAAAAACACATTTGTAAATTTGTCTTTTGGACATCTCTCATGTTCTGGTATGTTCATTAATTTAATTACATTTATTTTTGTAAAGCCCCAAAACACAACAGAAGTTGCCTCTTTAGGCTGAACAAGATCATTGATTTAACCAACAGAAAATTAGAAAATCAAACAGTGAAACAAACATTGGTCTATAACAGACAGACAGATTAATCAATATTGCCAGGAAATGAACAAACAAACAAAAAACTGTCCCAGAATGTCCCTTGTCCTTACACCCTCCTTTTGCAGGAACAATTTAAAAAAGAGAAATCTTGAGGAGGACCACAGTGAAGGAGAAATCCATTTCCATGGACTAAACTAGGACTAAACCGGGATTAAACCAGGACTAAACCAGGACTAAACCAGAATGGGCAGGCTGCAGGTGTGTCCAGGGTTATGCTTTTATTGCCTGAAAATCAAAATACACACTTCTCCAAATTAGCCAATTAGGAACATGCATGGTCCATCTGTATCAAAAGAAGCATGACTGCTTATGAGGAAAAAAGAAAGGACAAAAATATCACAGGACTGAAAAACATGGCATGAGTTTTGCAGAGCGAAGCACTAACCTCTGTTCATATGAGGAAATGCCATTTTGTTTGTAAATGATGGGCGACCAATGAGCACTCTAGTTCCCCATGCTTCACTGAAATAAACAAATCTGATCAGAGGATCATGTTTGGTTCTGACTTGAGACACGATGGAGGGGGAGATATCCTTTTGTAGTGACACTTTCCAGCTGATGTCATCAACATTCTTTGGGGGGTGTGATGCTAATTGAAGGCACTACTCTGTCTGAAGGTCTAGTAGATTTTAATCTGAGATTTATTTTAAAACAATCTGACAAAAATTTGCTAAATTAGTGGAAATATAAAAGGTGAGATGATTTGTGCTCTCGCAAATAACATTACAGTCGTAAGATAGTAAGTAGTAGTAGCCAACAGTTTTTTCAGTTAATTACTCTCACTTTTTTGTTGAAAATCAAACCTAAGCAGATCATGAACACTCGTATTGACATAACGCTCTTTTAAAATTTTCAGTGTTTGTTTGCTAATGTGTGCATTGTGTCTCCTCTGCTGAACATTCCAGCAAACAGATACAGTTGAAACCAGATGTTTACATACACTATATCAAAAGACACACGCTTTTTTTCCTCACTGTCTGACATGAAGTCAGACTAAACTTTTCCTGTTTTAGGTCAATTAGGATTACCAAAATTATTTTTATTTGCTAAATGCCTTTAATAATGAGGAAAAGTCAGAAGTTTACATACAATTCATTAGTATTTGGAACCATTGCCTTTAAACTGTATGACTTGGGTCAAACCTTTTGGATATCCCTCCACAAGGTTCTCACAATAACTGGCAGGAATTTTGGCCCATTCCTCCAGACAGAACTGGTGTAACTGAGCCAAGTTTGTAGTCCACTTTGCTCGCATATGCCTTTTCAGGTCTGCCTATACATGTTCAATAAGATTGAAATCAGGTCTTTGTGATGGCCACTCCAAAACACTGACTTTGTTATCCTTATACCACTTTGTAACCAGTTTGGCAGCATGCTTCAGGTCATTGTTCATTTGGAAGACCCATTTGTGCCCAAGCTTTAACTTCCTGACTGTTGTCTTGAGATGTTGCTTCAATATTTCCACATAATGTTCTTTCTTCATGATGTCATCTATTTTATGAAGTACACCTGTCCCTCCTGCAGCAAAACAACCCCACAACATGATGCTACCACCCTGTATTTCACACAATGTAACAAAGCTCATTATGGTCAAACAGTTCAATTTTAGTTTCGTCAGGGCATGTCTCCAAAAATTAAGGTCTTTGTCATTTGCAAATTAATCTTTTTTACAGCTTTTGCTGTTTTTATGTTTTTTGGAATAATGGTTTCTAAGTGGCCTTTCAGCCCATGTTGTACTTGTTTTACTGAGGATAATGACACACTCTCACCAGCTTCAGCCAGCATCTTCAGAAGGTCTTTTGCTTTTGTTCTTGGGTTGATATGCACATTTCAGACCAAAGCATGTTTATCTCTGGGACACAGAACGCATGGTGTTAATACCTGCATATAATAGTTTGAACAGATGAACATGGGACCTTCAGGCTGCTGGAAATTGTACCCAATGATGAACCAGACTTGTCCACAAGTCCACAATTCTCTTCCTGATATGGAATGATATCTTGGCTGATTTCTTTTGTATAATTAACTCAAATGTTGTCAAAAAATCAGAAGCTCCCAGTGACATGACATCATCTGGGTTTTCCCAAATTGTTTAAATGCATAGTAATCTTACTGTATAGACAATTTTTCCTAACTTTGATGAAAGTAATGAAAAATTGTCTAAATCCTTCTCATTCATTATTCTGGCATTTAGCAAATCGAAACAGGAAAAGTTTAGTCTAATTTCATGTCAGACAGTGAGGAAAAAAAGCGCACGTCTTTTTATATAGTGTATGTAAACTTCTATTTTCAACTGTACATGTTGAGCATCTCCAGAGTGATGCCACTGCAAAGTATCAATAACACATACAATCTGGACTTGACAGGCAAATGTTCTTGTGTTCTGGAGACAGTGGCTTCTGCTCCGTGTGAGAACACATGTAAATCCGTGCTCAGAGAGTGTTACGACCCAGCTCAGCTAGGGATAGGGGAAGTAACAAACAGTGATGGAAAATTGTAAAACTAAAGTTATAATTTATTTTATAAGGAATGTTAAAGTAAAAACTAACAAAAAGAGTAGTTCAGTGTACAACTTGGAGTAATACAGCTAACAAAACAAAAGTACAGAAATTACAATAACAAAATAAACCAGTCTCAGAATTAGTCAAAGGACTACAAGTGTCTCAGTTTAACAAAGTTACACCCGACACAACCCGACACAACCTGACACAGAGCAAAAGGGACATGCTGGTCATTGACAGAAGGCAGCAGCCAGGAGTGCCAGGGGCGGGTCCTTTTAAGGTGTGGCAGCTGCAAATGAAGGCCAAAGGGTGGCCAGGCTCTAGGGCGTCGCCAATATTGAATAACTTTTATTGTTATATTTTAGGGTGACTTCTTCATCAGATGAAAAATAGCCTTTCTGGCTAAATCTGGTACATTTACAGAAATGTTCATTGATGTGCACTGTCCCTGTCAAATAAATCAAATAAATAAATCAGCATATAAGGCCAGCCAATCAACTGCCAGCTTACGAGCAATGCACCGATCGCAAGGGAGGTCTGTTGGTTCAAAGCTTGCATACAGAAACAGGGGTCAGCACCAGGGACACCACATGGCTATAGGAGGAGCTGGAGGCCTGGGGCCTAGACAGCACATGCATGAGACTGACAGAGGCAGATGTGGTCAGTCTCTGTAGTCACACTCACACTGGTTTATGTTTGAGTTTCTTTATTAAAATGGGACACAACTTGCCTGGCAAATACAGACTGATATCTCTCTGTATTTTTTTATACAGATTGACATCAGTCTGGTCACCACTTCCTGTGTTATGTTTCAAACCAGAACCAAATGTGATCGTCCAATCAGATTAGTCTATTTCAGTGCACATATGAAACAAAGGAGCTCATTGGTCACCCATCATTTACAAATGAAATTATATTTATCTCCCCTCAGATTAACAGAGTTTAGTGCTTTGCTTATTGATTCTGTGAAAATCTGCCATGTTTTTTAGCCCCATGTAATATATTTTTTTCTTTTATTTTTTTTCAAATATCACGCCCATTTGAACTCAGGGAGACACTACTGAAGTGACTCCTTGGGGTCTCCTCTGTGGGTGCTCCTCTGTGGGTGCCCTTCTCCCTGAGGGGTAGGGAAAAGTGTTTAAACATGTTTTTTGTTGTCCTGCAGGTAAGTGGGCGGAGCCTGACTCATCTGAGCCAACGGGATGCTCTGCAGATTCTTGCTGCTGCTCAACATCCAATCACAATGCAGATTAAGAGCCAGAGGCGGGGCCAAAAGACTGACCACGCCTCCACCTGGGAGCCCCTCCCCCTGGGCCTACAGCACCTGAACCTGCCCAGGTGAGACTGGACTAAACCAGTACTAAACCAGAACTAAACATGGACTAAACCAGGACTAAATGAGGACTAAACCAGGACTAAATCAGGACTAAACCAGTGATTAAGCCAGAGACTAAACCAAGACTAAACCAGGACTAAATCTTAACAAAACCAGTACTAAACCAGGACTGAACCAGGACAAAGCTTGATATAAACCAGGACTAAACTAGGACTGAACTAGGACTAAACCAGAGACTAAACCAAGACTAAACCAGGACAAAACCTGGACCAAACTAGGACTAAACCCAGTCTAAACCTGATCTAAACCCGGTCTCTCAGGTCCTTCTACAGTCAGTTGCCGGTGCCTCAGGACTGTGACCCCCGTCTCGGGTTCATGAGCAGCTCTCCTCGGGACACGCTGGAGCTTGGCCTGCAGGTGGTGCTCTCTCTCTGTTTATGTGGAAATCTATTGAAGGCCCCATATTACACAAAATTGACTCTCACTTTAAGATATATCATAATGTTACCTTCTCTAAAACATACCTGGAGTTGTGTTTTGTTTTGTTCACACATGTTTGAGTTACCCTTTATTATTAGTCTGTCTACGTCTCCAAAGCTCAAAGTCCTCTGTTCCACCTTGTGATGTCATGTAGTGGTAGTTATCAAGTTAACAGCTACCTTTTATCTTTTGTTGAGTAGCGAATGGAAATTATGGGGCTGAAAATATCTAAATGATGCATGTGAAGGTGTATGGAGTTTAAAAACACAGTGGAGCACTTCCTGTATTACCCCTTGACATCACAAGGTGGAACAGAGTGTTGTTTGTTAAAGAGAAAAATTCAGAGAAGAATTCTGCCTAAATATGCAGGATTTGTGTGTTCAATATGTTTGTGAAGAGGAATCAACATTATAAAATAGATCAGAAAATAGCGTAATATGGGACCTTTAATGTTAAATTATTATAATATTATAATATGATAATGATGCATTTAAGTTAATCATGTGACCCTGTGACCCCAGGAACCTGAGCTGAGCCCTGCCCCTCGGGAGCAGAGCTGTTTGAGCTGCTGTGGATCCAACACAAATGAGCCCCCAGGCTTCAGCGCACAGGTACAGCCAACAGGGGGCAGCAATCACCCCTGCAGCACACACTGTTGTTGTGTCTCTGAGCAGGGCACTTCAGTTACATGTGCAGTTTGTGTCACAAACCCAGAGATACCATGCTCTTGTTCTCAGTAGAATAAGTGACATCACCCACAGCATTCGGCTCCAAAATGAATCTCACCAAGGCTAGCAGTTATGGGGATGAATTTGGAGCCCAGTCCATATTTCAAATTCCAGCCATGAGTATCATAGCAACCAAAGAACCAATCCGGAGCGAGGGTATTGAAGGTAATGCCCCATCCTGCCCACACTGCTGGTTTGGCAGGGAGCAGGTGCTTAGCAATGCTGTCAATCAAGCCTGTTGCTAATGCTATTGGGAGGGACATGGGGGAAAGAGGACACCTGATTGGTCTGTTATCAATATTCATATCTTGATTTACAGATAAAATAACAAAATAAAAATCCATGGATAATGTAAAGTTGGTTAATAAGAACAAAATGACGAGCCAAACCGCAGCAGTTACAGAGAGGGGCAATGTTTTTTTCAGTAGAAAGTAAATCGATGGAGCCCATGCTCACTTCCTGTTTGGAACGCAGTGGGTAGACAGTTAACTATATATGGTCTATGATCACAACGGAACAGGCGCCATGACACTAAAGCATTCTTCCCTTAGAAAAGGGAAAGTATGTATATCTGCACAATAGAGTTAGATTTCTAATGTTAATGATCCTAAATTATGCCAAATTGTCTCTTGTGAGCTTTAAGCTATGTTAGAATGTTATTACCTCAAAAATATACCTGGAGTTTTGTTTTGTTTCATTCACACATGTCTGTGTGACCCTTCATTATTAGTCTGTCTATATCTCCAAAAGTCAAAATGTTCTGTTCCACTGTATGAAGTGTTTTCTGTTTGAGAGAAGAAATCAGCCTAAATATGCAGGGTTTGTGTATTAAATGTGTGTGAATGAAATAAAACAACTCCAGATTTGTGTGTTATGAGAAAACAACATTATAACATAGATCAGAAAACAGTGTAATACGGGCCTTTAAAATATATGATTTTTATAACAACAGGTTTCATCATACACAGTAATATCTCGGATGCAGCGGCCATCTTGGGCTGACATCCGTAGCTTTTGCTCCATCATGTTCTGAAAGCAAGCTGAGGTTCTAAAAGGGAACTTTTCTACTGTATTCTTCTGTTATTCATATGTGGATTATTTTATATCCTCCCCCTCTCTTGCCCCCTTTCCCTCCTCCCCTTCTCTCCCTCCTCCACTTTCTCTGTGCCCCCCACCCTATCCCCTCTCCTTCTTTTCAGCCCGATGAGGATGACTTCCTCCTGGACAAGCCCATGGGTTTCCTGCCTCTGCACCATGAGCTGGACAGTGGTTTGGGTTGGACCGATGGCTCTGTTCACCAGGGGGAGTTGTCTGGGTTGGAGACAGAGGAGGGGGGCGTGGTGGGGGGCTGCGGCCTGGGAGGGTCTCCCTCCTCAGAGTCCTTCATCTCTTCTGAGCTCAGGTGAGGACACTAAAGATAAACCTGGCTTGATTCTGGTTCAGCCCTGGTTTATGCCTAGTTTAGAACTGTGGCACAGGCCAGTGTTTCTCAAACTGTGGTATGTGTACAGTGGTGGCTTCTTCTTGTGGTACTTGACACAGCCTGTACATAGAAGTGGACTAACCACAGCATCCACCTCCAAATTAAGCTCATCAAGGCTAGCAGTTATAGTGGCTAATCTGGAGCCCAGTTCCATATTTGAAAATCCGACCACGAGTATCATAGCAACCAAAGAGCCAATCAGGAGTGAAGGTGACACACCTTTCCGCCCACACTGCTGGTTTGGCAGAAGAGGGCTTAGCAACACTGTCAATCAAACCTGTTGTTAATGAGAGCAGGTGCACCTCAGGGAAAAAAATCAATACAATTTTATTTATATAGCACATTTAAAATACCACTTAAGCTGCTCAAAGTTCTTCACATAAACAACAAAAGTGCTTCAAATAACCAACAACAAACAAAAACAGATATAAATAAAATATGACACAAAGAACAATGAATCAATAAAACAATAATATATTCTACCTAGCTAAAACCAAATGCCAGGGAGAAGAGCTGCGTTTTTAGTTTGGTCTTAAACTGTACTACAGGCTGAGAGAATCTGACAGGCAGAGGGAGGCGGTTCTATAGTCTGGATGCTGCCACAGAAAAGGCTCTGTCTCTTCTGATTTTGAGTCTGGCCGTGGGCACAGCCAGCAGGAGCTGGTCAGCTGACCTCACGGCTCTGGGTGGAGTATAGGGTTTCAGCCGCTTCCCCAAATAAGAAGAGGACCCATAGAGTGCAAACTTTTAAACACAATCAGTAATATTTTGAACATTCTATATGAAATAGGGAGCCAGTGACGTGGTCTCTTCTATTAGCTGGTTGGTGCCTCATTAGTCTCTTATTAACATCTTGATCAGTGGACAAAATTGTGAAATAAAAACCTAGGATCATGTAGAGCAGGTTAAAATCAACATTTTATGACCAAATTGACAACTCTGAGTGACAGCAGCAATTACAGTGAAAGGCTACGGTCTTTCAGTAGAAAGCCAGAGGCAATGGATTAGGATTCTGCCCATGTTTACTTTCTATTTGGAAGGCGGCAATCTGTATATACAGTTTATGGTTCTCGTTGCAGTGACTCTGGGTTCTACAGCGTGAGCACGGTGGAGTTCCGTCACTTCCAAAGGCTGCTGGAGAAGAGGATGCGTCTGTACACTGCACGGTTACAGGGCGAGGCATACGAACGTGAAAGGAGAGACAGCTGTCCCAAGAGCCACCTACTGGAGGCCATCCCTGAAAGCCTGCCCCCCCACAGACCCCCTGAGAGCCTGCCCCTCCACAGACCACCCGACAACCTGCCCCTCCACAGACCCCCTGAGAGCCTACCCCTACTCCGTCCTGAACAGCCCCCCTGTCCCCAGCATGGCCCTGAGCCAGACCTGCCCCAGCGAGGACTTTTCAGGTAAGACCAGGGCATCTGACACACAGGGAGAGCATCTGACACACGGGGAGGGCATTTGACATACAGGGAGGGCATCTGAGACACAGGGAGAGCATCTCACACACAGGGGGATGAGAGAGCATCTGGTTGTCTCTCTTGGTTGCTAGGAAGCAGGTGATGATGGAGGTTGTCATGGAAACAGTGACGTGTTGAAATTTGGTTTAAAGAAATAAACATTTTATTTAGATCAATCAGAAAATAAAAAAATATGTTTTAAGAAATTTAGATTTTCTGCATCTCTTTTGTGTGTGTATATATATATATATATATATATATATATATATATATATATATATATATATATATATATATATATATATATATATATTTTTTTTTTTTTTTTTTTTTTTTTTTTATTTATTATATTTAGAGACATTTTTAGGTAATTCTGCAGAGTGAGATTTTTGACTGATTTAGTTCATTCCAAGATTTCAAGCCTTTTCACTCACTTTTCGCCTTTTCACTTTTACCATGGTTCAAACCTGATTTAATCCTGGTTTAGTCCTGCTTTAATCCCGGTCTAAACCTGGTCTAACCTTAATCTTGTCCTCTGGGTCTCTTCTTGGTCTATAGTCCTGGTTTAGTCTTGGTCTAACCATGGTCTGGGTCTTCTCCTCAGAGTCTCTCCTCAGTCTTAAATCCCAGTCCAGTCCTGGTCTAATTACGGTCTGGGTCTTTCCTCTGGGTCTTTTCTTGGTACTTACTCTCTCTTAATTTCCAGTCTAAACCCGGTCTTCTCCTCAGAGTGTCTTCTCAGTCTGTAGTCCTAGTTTAGTCCCAGTCTAACCCTGGTGTGGGTCTTTCCTCAGGATCTCTTCTCAGTCTGTAGTCCTGTTTTAGTCCTGGAAGAGTCACTCTTAAATCCTGGTTTAGTCTGGGTCTAACCCTGGGCTTTAGTCCTAGTTTATTCCCTTTTAAATTCTGGTTTAGTGCTGGTCTAAGCCTGGTCTTCTCCTCAGAGTGTCTTCTGGGTCTTAAATCCCAATTTAGTTTCTCTTAAATCCTAGGTTAGTCCCGGTCTAACCCTAGTCTTTCCTTAGGGTTTCTTCAGTGCAGTTCCATAAATCGGACCGCCCGAGTTTGAACCGCCACAGCTCGAGCAGCGGCGCCCTGTTTAACCCCGCCCACTCTGTGATGTCACGCCTCAACGCTCCAATCCTGTCCACCTGCAGCACCCCATCCAGCCACCGGAGACCATTGCTGCCCCACCCCCCACAGCAGCAGAATGGAGCGCCTCCTCAGACCACACAGCCACTCAGGAGAAGTCGAACATTGCACTACCGCCCCCCACAGGTATAGCGCTGTCACTGCACTACCACCCACCCTCCCCCACACACAACTGCCCCCTTCACAGGTAACACTACCACCCCCTGCAGGTAACACGCTGTAACTGCACTACTGCAGGTATACCAGGACTGTAGTGGGGCTGGACTCAGATTAGGACATTGGAACATGGACTCTTCATTCGACCCCCTGGTTATGGAAGTAAATTTTTCTATTAGTTTTTCCCCATAAACTTTGTGTGTGTGTGTGTGTGTATATATATATATGTGTGTGTGTGTATATATATATATATATATATATATATATATATATATATATATATATATATATATATATATATATATATATACACATATATATATATATATATATATATATATACACGCATACATATATATATGTAATATATATTATACACGCATACATTTAATATTAAAAGTTTGAAATCTCAGTGATACTCAGCTCTCTGGTAACTAATGACCACTATCATATCATTCTACTTAAAACCACCACAACTTATTAAAAACATTTTGTATTTTAAATGTGCATTTTGAGCTTAAAACAGCCATGTTGTGGATATTTACACTGATGCCTTTGAAATCTTAATATTTAAAATTTTGGAAAAGCCTTTGAGAGAACTGAATGGAAAACGTACTTCCAGAGCCAGAGCTGACTTCGAAGTGACTGGGATTGTGGTGCTCCATAGGGTTGGCAATAATCAAAGTGGCCACAGTGGCTTCTCTCCCACAGGACATTCCTAAAAAGGGCAGAGGGATGTATAGACTGCCTCTTGTGGGCTGGGCAGTCTAGTCCAAACGGTCAATCAAAGTCCTGTCTCATATATGCCAATTTTAAAACTGCAGAGCACAGCCTGGTTCACAAAATGTGAAGCGTCACATAGCTGTAACTCAGCATCTGAGGCCAGAGTCTTTTGAACCAGATGCTCTAACGTGGTTTTGACAAGGGCAAAGTCTCCACAGAATTTCACTGTGTATTTACAGTTCTGCAGCAGATTACAGCAATGGTCTGGCAGTCTGCCACCTGAGTTCAGTTTAAACACTGTACCCACCCGATGGGGCAGACTGACGGAGGAGAAGCACTAAAGACGAGACACAAGCTTTGGTGTTTGTAGTTAATAAAGTTTTTCTGCACCACAGGCGGAGTACCGACGTCGCGCCTCGCACCCCGCCTCCCCCTCCTATTACACCCTGCACCAGTGCCCCGCCCCCACGGCCGCCATGTTGGAACTACCACACATGCACAAAGACCACAGCAACATGACTCACTGCTATGACGCTAACGCTAACTACGAACAGTACTGGAGAGAGCGCAGTGAACACAGTCGCTCCATCCCCGACAACCTGGTGATGGAGAGAGAGAGGGAAAGACTAGAGAGAGAGATGGAACAGAAACGGCTCGAGGAGCATCAGCGCATCATGGAGCGAGAGAGAGAGCAGCACCTACTGAAACAAAAAGAGATAGAAAGAGAGAGGGAACAACAAAGGGAGAGAGAGAGGGAGCAGCAGAGGGAGAGAGAGAGGGTAAGGGAAGTGGAACAGAAAAGGCTAAACCACAGAGAGTTGGAGCAAAAGCTGGAACAAGAGCAAAGACGTTTGAAACAAGCAGAGGTGGAGAAAGAGAGACAGATGAGAGAAGAGAGAGACGAGAGGGAGAGAGGGGAGAGGAGGGAGAAAGAGAGGAGGGAGGAGAGGGAAAGAAGAGAAGAGAGAGAGAGAGGGGAGAGAGAAAGACAGGAGAGAGAGAGGAGGGAGGAGAGAGAGGTTAAAGTTCGTGAGAGCCTGGAGTTTAACCGTCGTCGTTTCCGTGACAATAGCAGCTCGTTCAGTCAGAGCGGCGAAGCAAACGACACATGGCCCAAACCGAATGCTCGCCACCTCCAGCACAGCGGAGGCAGTCGGGGCATCTACAGCACCCTGGACGGGCCCGCCGGTTCTGCGTCAGGGGGAAGGAGCATCTACAGCACCTTGGACGGGCCCGTGGGATCTGTGTCAGGGGGGCAGGGCCTGTGTGGGGCTCTGGACGTGCCTGCCGGATCAGCATCAGGGGGTAGGGTTCTGTGTGGAGCTGCAGAAGGATCTGCTGGATCTGCATCGTCAGCATGGGACCTGCAGAAAGCACAATCAAACACAAGTCCTAGCGCTAAGCTAACACAGAAGGGGGCGGCAGTGTCGCGGGTGTCCCGCAGTCAGCTCCTGAGGCACCGCGCATCGCAGCTTGCCGACGAGCGCAGCGGCATGAGCACGGACGAGGAGACGGGCGACATGCTGCTTGGGCGCTATTGGAGCCGCACCGAGAGGAAGGAGCACTTTCTGTTAGCGCGCGAGCTGCGACAGGCACGTGGCGACCGTTCGTCCAGCCGAGAGCGAGAGAGGGCGGGGCCAGAGGACCCCCGGCGAGCAGCACAGTGCTGGAGCTCAGCCACAGGAAGCTTAGCCGCCTCCGAAACAGGAAGCTGCTCGATGATTGGACGACAGTGGAGGAGCTGCTCACACATGGAACACGATTGGATGTCACCGAGGATGCTCTGACCCACCCCAGCTCCCTGCTCACGGTCACCACCGTCTGAGAGCGCACCCTACAGTCACCGAGAGGAACACACAGGACCCATGATGCACTGCACAGGACCCACAATGCACTGCACAGGACTACGGGCCTATGATGCACTGCACAGAACTACAGGCCCCATGATGCACTGCTGTCACCTGCTTGTCTCTGGACCCAAAGCCCTGGCTTGGTTTTCTGTGTTTTTCATTTTTTTTATTTTATTTTTTTTTAAACAAAAACTCAAAATGATCCACAAGGCACCGTCTGTACAGCACCTGCGCCAAACCACAGGCTCACTGGTCTAGTCCAGACCAGGTGTAGTCCTGTTTTAGACCTGGTTTACTCCTGGTGTAGTCCTGATTTAGACCTGGTTTAGTCCTGGTGTTATCCTGGTTTAGTCCCGGTGTAATCCTGGTTTAGTCTAGTTTAGATTTTGATTGTTTTTTAGGGAGTGCTTTGATAAATAAACTACACATTGAAATTAAACTACAAGTCAATTGATCAGTGACATCAGTGCGGCTACAAACAGCAGGGCAATTTATGAACAAAAAATCTGTTTACAATCGTCACCAACAAGACGAGGAGGTAGGGGTCAGGCTTAGGCCATAGGAGGTAGGAGTTAGCAAGTAGGGGGTAGGAGTTAAGGAGCAGTCGGTGCAATAATACCTCACAGCTCCACTTTTTGCACACGTTTTGTACCAGAACTTTAGCGACACACTGTACAGACATGCTCCTTGCTGTCATGAGTTTAACGTGATGCTGTTTTTATCCTTTAGACCAGATTTAAATTAATACAGACAGAAGGAGGGAGGGAGATAAAGAGATAGGGACCTAAAGCACCGTCTGTGATTGAAGCCGTGAGAGAGGTGTTTGCAGATTTAAAGTTCACATGTTTTGCTCTTCCTGATTTTTCTGGGTTTAGTTAAACCAGAGGTTCCCAAACGTTTGAGACCAGGACCCAAAATGGCCACCAGCCGACTTGGGGACCACCAACCGAATCGGGGCCCCCAACGTGGACTGAAATTAAAGCTGGATATTGATTTCAACCTGAAAACAACACGTTAAATCATGTTTAATATAGTTTATTGTTTTTATATTAGACATAATTTAACTAAATATACAGTTGTTAATATTGAAAAGTCAATTAAATACAGTGTCTCAACACCCGGCTCATGCGTCCCAACCTGCACTTTGGGAACTTTTTTGGACTGACTCAAAATGAAAGAAGAGAGTACGGTTACTGTTACTTGAGTACAAGTAAAAAGTATGGTGTTACTTGGGTAGAAGATACAAATGAGTTATCCCCTTCTCTCTCTCTGTTTTCCTCTTTTGGATGCCCCTCTCCTCTCAGACAGTCTTCTAATTTTCTCTCTCTTATCCCTTTGTGTAAACCTCTCCTCCCTCCCTCTCTCCTTCTCTCTCTCCTCTTTTCTCTCTCCTCTCCTCCTCTTTTCGCTCCTCTTCTTTCTGTGTAAATGGGAGTCTCCTCTCTATCCCCCTCTCCATCTCTCTCCTCTCCTTCTCTCGCTCCTCTCTCCTCTTTTCTTTCTTCCTCTTTCCGTGTAAATGGGTCTCTCCTCTTCTCTCCCCCTCTTCCTCTGCTCCTCTTTTACCCTGTATAAATGGGCCTCTTGTGTTGACAGACTTTCTTTGTGTGGAGTTTTGCTGAGTTGTGATTTGTGATGTACAGATCTGAGTTCACTTCACTTTGGTTCAATAAAGTCACAAAACTATGTCTGAGTCTGACTTATTTAAACCTGAGTCTGAGTATGACATTACTCTGATACTGACACTAAGATTTACTCAGCTTCATTTGAAATGATGAGCTTCTCAAAGCCTCTCATTCTTTCCACAGTTAGTTCAGGCTCTTCTGAAGCCAAAGCTGCCCTGGGACAGACTCACACAGACATGGTTAGCATGTGAGAAATGTGAAGTGTCTTGCCCAAGGACACAAAAAGCACTGGTCTGTTGAGTTGAACCACAGACATTCTGGTTGTAGAACACCTGCTCTACCACTTGAGCCACCACTGCCTCACATTACATGGTTAGGATCATTTTGTGTCATATTTGAGCACAAATCATTTCAGACTCCTGCTCAAGACCACATTGCCCCTATGTGGCTGATGCACAAAACTACATCTACCCCTGAGACTTCATAAACAATTAATCCTTCATTATTGATACTTTGCAGTACCGTCATGCTGGGGGTGTTCTATGTGTATCTCTATAGAGGAAGGTTCAGCAGTTACCATGGAGACACACTGCACACCTTCGTAAACACAGACAAAAAAGTTTTAATATTGTCTGAAAACTGAAGAAAAAATACAACCACAAGCGTTCATGGTCCTTTTTAGGAGTTTGATTTTGAACAAAAGGTGAGTGACTAACTGAATAACTGAATAACTGTTGGCTCCTGCTAGTTAGCTTGTCACTGTAATGCTATTTGAGAAGGACTTGTTTAACAGCACAAATCATCTCACCTCGCCAAGTCCGGTCTTTATGCTAAAATAAAGCTCAGATCCAAGTCTAACTTGAGTAACAAAGCTTCACATAGAGCAGTACCTTCAGGTAGCATTAGAGAATGTTGATGACATCAGCTGCAAAGTATCAATAGTCAGATACTGGTACTCAGAAGTATATTTACAACAACAGAAGTACAAGTGCATGTATGTGGTGATAAAACTACAATGGAAGTATCGTTACCTCACTTCTGTCCCCCTTTGGTGCTGAAGAGCAGCTCAGGCCTGTGACGTTATCAGTTCCAAACTGAACCAGGCAGAGACATGTGGACTGTCCTCCAGCAAGGTCCTCACATACACTGTATATGTTTAAATTGTTTAAATTGTTTCTCACTGTCTGACATAAAATCTGACTAAACATTTCCTGTTTTGGGTAAATTAGGATTACCAAATTTATTCTTATTTGCTAAATACCAGAATAATGAGAGAAGAATTTTTAAAGACATTATTTTCTTCAAAGTCAGAAGTTTGCATACAGTAAGATTGTATGCATTGTATGTGGTGAGGAAAGTCTGGGAATTCCTGCTCAGACTGCTGCCCCTGTGACCCTGCATGAAGCAGAATGATGTGTCATCAAAATCATACCAAAACTTTAAGAGTTTAAAACACGACTATAAGCTGATCTGGGGGGGTGTATTTCCACTCCCTACCACCTATAGATCCTCTTTTGTGGGTACTCCTCATTGGGTGCTGTTTGGTGGTATTCCTCAGTGGGTACTGTTTTCTGTGTATTCCCCAGTGGTTACTGTTTGGTGGTACTCTTTGGTGGGTAGTTTGATGGGACTCTTCATTGTATGCTATTTGCTGGGTAAAGTTTGCTAGACACTGTTTGGTGGGTACTCCTTGTGGGTATTGTTTGGTAGTGGGTGTAGGTACTCTATAGATCCTCTTGTGTGGGTGCTCCTCGGTGGAGGGTGGTGTCCTCATATTGTAATGCAGACAGACACCTCCCCACGGGCAGTGGGGGTGGAGTGTAGGCACTCCTAGGTGGGTGCACCTGCTGGGTAAGCAGTGATGGGGCGGTTGGGGGACAGTTGCAGTTGTGGGTTGCGAGGCTGTGGTGGGTTGTGAATGGGGCGATTGTGGTTCTGCACATGCTCAGTGTGAGCCTGACTATAAGGTGATGTTGGTGCTCCTCTGCAGGTGCTCCTGGGAGCACCCACTGTGGGATAGGGTGGTATTCTCTCTCTTCTGTAGGTACTCCTGTGGGTTGGGGGTGGGGTGGTTGGGTGTGGGGAGGTTCTGCACGTGCTCTGTTGAGCTGGGCCGGTGACAGGAAGTGTTTGATCTGCAGAGACAGGATTTTCCTCTGAACCCAAAACATTCATTTAGACTCAAAGCTTTGAACCGCAGAGACCAGGATCAGACAAAACCAGGACTAGAACGGGAACGCAGACCAGGAATAGACCGACATCAGACTAAACCAGGACTAAACCAGGTCTAGACCAAGGCCAGACTGTGATCAGACTGGTCTTGAACTAGACCAGTTGTCGGGGACCAGACTGAGACCAGACAGAGACCAGACCCGGGACCAGACCAGGATGAGACTAGACCAAGATAGTATACTGGGGCTAAACCAGGTCTAAACCAGGATCAGCCTAAACCACGACTAGACTGTAGTTATAGTCTTCAGAATCTCCCAGAATCCAACATAAGAGCATTTCCAAGGGTAAAATGGGGTGTGTCTGTCACTGTACATTTTGTATTAGTCCTTACCTTATTTTAATCCAGGCCCTTATTTTTATTTGGTCATAGTTTGTTTTTTTGTATTGTTATTCTATGTTTAATGTTGCACCATAGCGCCGAAGGAAATTCTGTTTGAAAATTTTGTAATTGACAATAGCAATAAAACTTATTCTGAAAACGGAAAAAACATTTGGACTGAATCATGTTTGGACCAGGACCAAGTTTGGACCAAGACCTGGGCCAGACCAAGACCAGGTTTCAGGCAAGGCTCACCTGAGGAGGAGGAGCTTCAGTCAATAAAGGATTGTGATTGGTTGAACTCAGGTGTCTACCTTTCATCAGTGTTTGAGACAGACGAGACGAGACAAGAGGAGAGAAGGAGACGACACAGTAAGAGAGGAGACAAGGAAAAGGACTGAGGAGACATATATAACAAGGTAAAACAAGAAGCCCAAGACAGAAGGAAGACAGAAAAGACAGAGTGGAGAAAGAGACGACGAGAGAGGAGACATCGTAACACAAGAAATAAGAAGACAGGAGACAGAGGGGAGCAAGACAGAGAGAGGACAAGAACACGAGAGCAGGAGAGGAGAAGACAGGAGAACAGAGGAGAGAGGAGACAAAAACGCCAGGAGACAAGGAGAGAGGAGTAAGGAGGACAGAGAGGACAGAGGAGACACAGGAGAACACAAGAGAGTAAGAGGAGATACTGCAGGTGAGACTACAAACTTCATAAAAGCTCTCAACAAACTTTAAGTGCATCTGACAGTTTTAAATGTTTCTCTAATTCTGACTTGGTTTGGTGGGATAGTACCTGTGCTAAATATTATCAGAATTTTACATCAGTTAAGTAGAGGTTTGTGGAAAAATGTTGAAAACAAAAGCACCATAATACAGGAAGTAGCACACAGTTGTAAAATGGAATCCCTCTACTTATGTCATCAACACGGAAAACTCCATCTAAAATGCAGAAACAGTTTCAAGTTTTAACCTTATTTGCATGTTGTGGTTGGTTCCTCATACATACATTCCTCTATGTATGTCAGATTTGCTGCCCGTGTCCAACCAAGTCAAATTATAAACTTTACCAAAATTAAAAACTAGAAGAGACTAGGCAAGACTCTGATTAAAATCTTAAATATGTTAACTTTGCTTTAGAGAAATAAGTCTAATATGTCACATGCACCTTAAGTCCAGGAAACAGACCAGCTCCAGTCTGTGGAACACTCTGTAAATCCTACAGTCCCTCTGCAGAGTCCTGGTTTATGTATTATGATAAAAATAAAATTCAAAACTTGAACAAAAATAGTTTTTAGACTTTTAGAACTTTTACCTAACTGCAGTCACATATGGAGCCACAGTGAAGCAGTGCCTTGTGGGGAGGTGTCGTGTCCTGCGTCACTCCAGTCTCAGATGTTGCATGTGCTGAGAGGGCATCTGGAGTATTTCACGCACTGTTTTTGTTTTTCAAGGATGAACTCTCTGTCCTTGGGCTTTGCTCTAGCGCCTCCTCCAGGACCTGCCCTGCTACCGCCCTGTTACCATGGATACCACCCTCACGTGCATGCCTCTCACATGCATACCCCTCATGTACACGCCTTCTTGGACCCAGAGCCGGCATTTGTGCAGCGCAGGAATGAACGCGAGAGAGAGCGCGTGCGGCATGTGAACCAGGGCTACGCCAGACTCCGTGAGATACTGCCCAAAACCGGACCAGAACCAAGACTCAGCAAAGTGCAAACTCTCCGAGCTGCCATCCGGTACATCTCAGACCTACAGCGACTCCTGCAGCAGCAGCGGGGAGGGGGGCCACCCAGTCCGGCCCACCTGTGAGGGACCATCCGAACATGGACCAGGATGAAGACCAGGAGCAGGTCTGAGTACCTGGCCAGGAGTACCTCAGGGGTACCTTACTGGAGGATTATATGCAGGTTATAGGCAGAAACACATGAGGTCTTACACGATCCAGGACACAAACCCAAAACCTACAGTAACAGGTGGATGCATCTAACCACTCTGCCACTGTGTTCTTCAGGAACTCTGATCAGTGCCATGTGCCGAGTGTAAAATTATGTTGTGCAGAAGTAAAATGGAGAAGGCTCTGGCTCTCGGGCCATGATGAGCTCCACATCTGGTTTGGTTTAAAACTCCTTTATCCACAAACCCAAACCTAAACCATGGAGACATCGGAAATTATTAACTTGTCCCCATTTTATAAAAATCCTCCTACAGCAGCTGTAGCCAGAGCCTCCAAAAGCTCCTCATGTTTGTAGTGAAGTGTCTATCCTCTGGTAACTGTGTGAAAGAGGTGACAGAAATTAAAAAATGTAAAAATAAATCTCAGACTGAGGTAAGATCATAAATACTGGTTTATTCTCAGTTTAGTTTGAATCAAAGTCACAGATGTTAGAAAAATAAATCTGAGTCGCTTCAAACGCTCGAGTTGTGTGGATCAGGAGATTATAGATTATTGATCAGAGAGATCAGGAGTCGTGACAGTCTTTGGTTTGGGACGAAATACTTTGGCTGGAGAAACACTGGACAGAAATACAAGTGGTCAAAATTTAAATTAAAAATTTCTCAAAAATCAGAAAACAAATAAGATTTTTGTTTAGTTAGAAGTATTTTTGTAAATTAATATAAAATTTACAGTTATCGCTGATAAAACAGTTCAATTGTGTCAAAGTCTTAGTACAACCTGATCCAAAATTCTATCCACAAATGTCTCTCAGTTTTGTTCGATTTAAGGTTTTTCATACAGTAAACCACCTTAAGATTTAGAAAAAATATATATCTTTTTTGTAAATTGAAAGTATTTGTATAATTTCTTTCGTCCTTTTTAACTCTTTTTCAAATACAGATTATCCTGAACACTGCAAAAAGTGTCACAGATTTTGGCCTGAAAGACGAGTTGATGGGAAATAGTTGGACTTTTAGATTCTAAAATTTCAGAGGCATTTTTGGATGACATTTTTTTTAAACATTTTCTTGTTTCGACTCAAGTTCAAAGTTTCATTTTTTTTCTTTTTGTCAGAAACAAAAAAGTGCAGTCGCTCCATTTAAAGTCGTTTATTCCTCCTCAGCCTCTGATAAGCTCATCAGCTCACAGCCTCAGTTCAGTTTCTGTGAATGGCCTGTGCCCCTCTCCTCTCGCTCTGATACAGACTCTGGATAGCTTGTGTGGCCCTCCTCTGACTCAGCTCTGGCCTCTGATTGGTTGATCCTCTGGTAGACCCTCCTCCGGTGCTCTGGCTGCAGACAGGGGCTCAGGACTTCCTCGACATCTCTGCAGCGTTTGAGGAATCTTGCTCGGTCTCGTGCGATCTCCTCCCACTGCCCGCGGCGTTCCTCCGAGCCCACAGAGTACACCTGCACTTCAGAGCAGAAGCGTACCTGAACAGAACCAAACAGAACCGCAAGAAAGGGGTTACAGCCAGTAGAACCAGGAGCAACCAGTCCCTTCTACATCCTGTGAATCCGGAAGGGTCTGTAATGGAAGCATATAGTGTGAGGAACCTCCGTCTTAACTTGGAACATTCCAACCAAAGCCATTCACTTGTCTCACGTGTCTCTCAATGCAGAAGACATCTGCTCTCAAAATCTCTGTAAAATTCAGAACTAAATATATTACGTCTTTTACCTAAGACAAATAAGAGTTTGGTGCTTCTGTGATTCTGCAGAAATCTGCTGTTTCTCAGTCCTCTGGGTTAGTTTTTCCCTTTTCTAAGCATATGTAAGTCACCATGCGTTTTTCTGATTGGTTAATCCGCCTGTCAATCATGTCCTCTGGAATCGGAGAGACAGGATATGGTTCCAGACCCACTCGCCTTTGTAAAGTTTTGTCAAAGCATGTGGTTCTGGCTGGAGCAGAATCCAGCCAGTGAGTGATTGACAGCTGGATTTAACCAATCCGTGTGAACTTTCAGAAGCAGATGACTTTAGTGCCTCTAAGAAAATCCTGATAATTTTTGCTCTCCTGCTCTCCAATTGGTCCTTGCACCCTCTGTCGCTCTGTGTCTCAGATCAAATGCACTTGCACTGGGTCATAAATTGCTGTGTCAAGGTTTGTGCAGCTTCAGCAGAGCATGACTCGACACATTCATGCTCTGCACTCGTGTTATCTACAGTCAAAAGTGTCTGAGCCATCGATAGAAAACTGAAATAAACTTTTACCAAAACAGAAAGTCACATACACAACACATTTACTCACATTCACACTACCAGTCAAGTTTTTTTATGTTTTATGATTTTTTTTATGAGCCTCACGATGAAGTCTCTTGAAAATGGTTTTCACTTCAGAGCTGTGCTGCTTCAGTGTCAAGAAATGCAGAAAGTGCAAAGCAGTCATCAAAGCAAAGAGTAAAGGATATTATTTTTTAATCTGAAATCTAGTTTGGAGTTATTTTGAGTTTATTTTTGGTTTGCTGAGCTCCATATGTGTCATTGTTTTTCATCAGTGAGAATCCACAGTGTGAATAATCATTTCCCTCAGACAGGTGCCCCCAGACAGGTGTGGTGAGCAGAGCCAGACTCATTCTATACTAAAGATTCCAAATAGGAATGGGATGAGACACAATTACCATGAGATGAGATCTTGGCATAAATTATAACAAACAAATTGTCTAGTTAAATTTTGCTGTTATTATAGCATTGCTTTAGGAACCACACCTTTTCATGAAATATAACACACCAGAATGTACCCCTTTTTGTCCAGTCCAAACGTAAACAAATTTACATTTATGAAATAAAAAATCTCACAAGATATTTTTTCTCTTGTGGCTTTCATTTTCATTTTGACTCAGACTCAGATACTTCAGTTCACATTAAAAAAGGATTCTCCTTTTATGTACGTTTCCCACGTGGTCATTATTTATTGATTTAATAAAATAGAGATGACGGTCAGTTCTCTTTAAGGTGTGAGATAAAAAAAAAAGGGCTGTGGGGGAGTTTATAGTAAACTTAAAGAGGGGCCATTTTACTTCTATAGGGTATTAATTGCTAACATATATTTAGATCTCCATGCTACCCTTTATTGTTTTGAAAATAATGTGTTCATGCGTTTTATAAGTTCCACTTTCGTTTTTGACGATTAAAACTCACGCCCCCATCACAATGATTGTACATTACAATCAGCGTGCATCCTTCTAATGACTACTGCACATCGGGTTTGTGTGGGAGGATGGGTGATGTAGGAGTGTGAGCGGAGCATTGGACTAATTTTAGAGCAAACTATAAGGAGAGTTCAATTAGGGTCAGGGAGAGATCAAACATGCATAGATGACATCTAAAACCTCTTCAGGCACGTTTTTGGTGAGGGAACGTTATAACAAGGTATAAAGCTCCAAAAAGTCAATTTTGTATAATAACCCTCTTTAAAATTACAGAATTTGGGGAGGACTAAGACCACTGAGCAAAGGACCTCCTGTGTGCTCAGGCCTGTCCCCGGAATGACGAAAATATGGACTATCTCCCTTGTCCTGTTCCACATCAGGACTAGACCGGGTCAGAAATAAACCTGGACTACTGTATATCTGGACTATGAGAGCACAGAGCAAAGACTAAACAGGACTTTTGAATGTCACCGTTTATGTTTTTATTGTTGATTTTACGTCACGATTTCTGTTTTACAAAAGGGTTATTTAAAAAAAAAAAACATTAACATTTAAATTATATATTTTTCACTTTGAGTCAAGTAAGAGACAGATCGGAGGAAGTTTAGTTTAGTCTGTAATTATTGTGATGTTCTGAAGAGAGAACCAGTTTTAAAGTCAAAGTTAAATAAGTTGGGTCCTGGTCTAGTCAGGGTTCAGTCCTTGTTTAAACTCACCTTCTTCTTGCTAGTTGCTTTGTTGCTGCTCTGGGAACATTCAGAGATCTTTCGTACTCTCTGCTCCTCGAGTTTCGGGTCTGGTCCTGGTTTAGTCCCTGATCTAGCTTTAGTCCTGATCGGGGCCTGGAAGTTCAGAGGACTGTAGGGGTCTGAAGAGCAGAAGGAGCCCAGCAGCTTCAGGTTCTGCTCTTCTGCATCACTAGCTTCATCCCAGGAGGAAGAGGAGGCAAAGGAGGAGGAGGATGCAGAGGAGGCTAGAGAGGAAGCACAGGACCTTGGGCTGGACTGGTCTTCCTCTGACCCTAGTCCTGTTCTGGGGATGGGTCTCGGGGCAGACCCCAGTTTAGCAGTGAAGTTTCGGGGGTTGTAGGGGTCATTGCTTTGGCACAGAGAGCTCCACAGTCGCTCTGTTTCAGAATCAAACTCTTCATCATCCTCCTCCTCTGAGCCAGAGACCTCAGAGGAGCAGACACTGTCAAAGCCATCATCATCATCCTCCTCTTCCTCCCCCTCCTCCTCCTCCTCACTGTCCTCGGAACCGCTGTCATCGCTGCACGGACATCCCATAATAAACGCGATGGTCTTGTTCTCACACTTAAGCACTGGGAGCTCTTCGTCAGTCTCCTCCGGCTCGTCCCTGGGCTCCTCCGCACTCCCCATCCCCGGCAGCACGGTTTGGAGCTGGGCCTTGGCTACCAGCTGCTCCTCCTCGAGGCTAGAGTATCCGTGGTCCTGGTCCGGCGTGAGCACAAAGATGTCCCCGCGCACCCCGAGGTTCTGGATGAGTGACAGGCGCGGGAGGCTCGGGAGGCCAGGGCTGAATGTTCCTTTGTCCGTGGAAGTTCTGGCTCTTTCGCTGCGCTCCTGGATGAACGCCACGGTCCGGTTCTCTGCGCATAAAGTCACACCGGAGCATCGGACCTGCTCCTCCTCTGCGCCGCTCCATAAACCGCCCCACCAGCTTTTAGACCCGCTCCCGGGACCAGGCATCAGGACACTGCTTTCCACAGCCGAACCAGACCCGAGGAAACCGGTCTGAGGGCTCATGTTCTCCGGGCTCTGGATGCCGAGCTCGCTCAGGTTAAACCACGGTAAAGAGTAAAGCTGCGGCGGCGGTGGCGGCGGGATGTCAAACCGCCTCAGGAGCTCTCCGTCCGCCTCCAGAAAGTCCGGTTTGGCCGCGCGCCCGGGCAGGTACCGTTGGAGGAAGGACACGGCGGGCCTGGACACCGTGGACAGCAGCCCAAGCAGCGAACTGTCGTGTGTGAGGAAGCCGGGGGACGTGAGCTCGGGTCCGGGCGGAGAGGAGACGCCGGTCCCGCTGCCTCCAGATCTCTCTCCGGTTACAGTTCTCCACATGTTCTCTCTGAATGTTCACAGGGGCTCGGTTCTACGGGACCAGGATTCAGCGAAGATCATGGCGCTGACAAGAACCAACAGAACCAACAAAACCAATAGAACCAACAGAACCAACAGCGAGACACCAGATATTTGAGGCCGGGGAAGAAGCAAGGTTTTCGGCGGTGGCGTTGGGCTGAGTACGGGGATCAGACTTCTTTCTGGTATAGAGTTTAGGGAAAGAGGACACGCTCAGGGACAGGCTCGATTCGGACGTGAACGATCCGCGCTCTGATGTGAAACACGCCGCCATTTTCAGCCAGAATTTCAGACGAAAAGAAACAAATCCGGAGCTTCTGGAAGTAGCCGTTAGCTATTAGCCGTTAGCTTTAGCCTAGCTTAAACTGACAGCTGCCGTGACAGTCCCGGTGAGCGCGGGCCGCTTGCGGAACACTGTGGATTATACACTGACGGAGCTGCTCCCGGAGCGCGGCGGTGTCGGTCCCGGCGGGGGTACGCAGTGTCCTCGCGTTGCGCTCTGCTTCCGGCCCGGTGTGGCTCGGTTTGTCTCGGGTTGTTCTTGCTTGCTGGGGCGATAGTACAACAGGAGCTGCGAAGGATTTCATCAGACAGTTTAGGGCCCGCCTCCTGTGCGCGGTCCCAGGTCAAAGCGCAGAAATCCGGGGAGTGTCGCGATGTTCCAGCCCCCGTTCCAATGCAATCAGCGGGTACCGAAAAACGAAAAAACGTGACACGCTCCGGTGTTAAAGGATCCGGTGTTACGTAAGAGCTGCGTCCAAAGGTCCGTCTGCACGTGTTTATCTGAAAGCCGTTCACAGCTCCGAAGCCGTTTTTAGCCTCGATGGGGACGAGTGCATGAGGCAGGGGCAGATAAGCTAAGTCAACAGTGTGTGTGTGTGTGTGTGTGTGTGTGTGTGTGTGTGTGTGTGTGTGTGTGTGTGTGTGTGTGTGTATGTATGTATGTATGTATGTATGGTATGTATGTATGTATGTATGTATGTATGTATATGTGTGTATATGTGTACGTGTGCATATGTGTGTGTGTATGTGTGTGTGTGTATGTGTACGTGTGCATATGTGTGTATGTGTGTGTGCGTGAGTGTGTGTATGTATGTATGTGTGTGTGTGTGTGTGTGTGTGTGTGTGTGTGTGTGTGTGTGTGTGTGTGTACGTGTGTATATGGTAGTGATAGTCTAAACGAGTCGAGGCACCGGACACGTATCATGCGCTGAAAGCGATGCCTCAGCCGAGCTGTGTCACTGAGCGTATCGCTTTAAGAAAAGTCACGTGACTGACACAGTAACTGTGTCGTATTGTATCACATTGTGTCACGTGTAGTTCAGGCGCCAGTTCTACTTCAGGATCCCGCACAGATAGAGCCACTTGCTGCTACGACGCCGTTCGACGCTATGGACCCTCCAAGAAAGAGAAAGTTATTTCCGCGTGGGATCATTTTGATCTCAATCATTTTGATAAGGTCATTTGTTCCATTCCCGTTTCCACCGGATAAAATATATATTTTATATATATCTTTTTATGACCCACAAGTGAAATGTCGTCAATGCTCAACGGAGTTGTCCTATGCAACCGGAACACATCATCAATGCTCCGGCATCATAGAGCTCGCCATGAAAGAACAAAATACACCAGGAATGCACACTGGTGGATTAGTATTTTGTAATTAGTCACTAATTATTATGGAGGCTAATAATAATCTAAATCAAACACCTTTCCTTTTTACTTCAAGCTTCTAGAAAAGAGGCCCTAAATCGATGCATTGTATTTATAATAAAAGATTGCCAATTTTCTCTGAAGCTGGAGAAATTGTTTTCAAGAGGATAAATCGTTTGATCCCAAATATGCTTCAAAAACTAATTTTTCGTAATAAAAATGTTTAAAATCCTCAAGCACTCATATGACACACACAATTAATCATCACAGGAATATTCACTCTAATTTCATATAGAGATTATAGAACATAGGCCCAATTGTTATGTTCAAATGGAAAAAGTAATATCTTGCACTTAGTTATGCAAACTCATTACAATGTGTTTCTTTTGTAGTGTAGCTGCAGTACATTTTTAAACCACTAGATGGAGCCCATACACTTCCCAACACACCGTGATACAGTCTCGACACATAAGGGGAAAAGTGTGATACACACACTGAGGTATCATTTACCCATCACTAGTATATGTGTGCGTGTCAGAATCAGAAGAGTTTTATTGCCAAGCTAGGAACTTACTTCGGTGATAAAGTGCACATAAAACCACACGAAAAACACACTGAATAAATACAAATACAAATAAGAGTGGCATGCACAAGTTAAAAAAGATATGCTTAAAATAAAATAAGATACTTAGAGGTAGAAAATATATACAACAGCAGCATCAGAACAACAGTGCAACATGGGTTGTTAAGGTGACAAGTGTTATAAAGTGCCCAGTTTAGTGCAGGTATTATGAAGTGTTCATGAGACAAACAGCAGAGGCAGAGAAACTGTCAGCTGCTATACGACCTGCTTGACCCCGAGTCCTGGAGACGTACAGGTCCTGGAGAGATGGAAGGCTGCAGCCAATCACCTTCTCAACAGAGCGCACAATGCGCTGCAGTCTCCCTGGCAGTGGTCCCAGCGAACCACACAGTGATGCAGGAGGTGAGGATGGACTCAATGATGGCCGTGTAGAACGGCACCATCATCTAGACCGGCAGCTTGGCTTTCCTCAGCTGCCGCAGGAAGTGCACCGTTTGGTGCCCACCAAACGGTGCACTTCCTTCCTTCCTTTCTTGATGAGGGAACTGATGGTCGGCTCCCACCTGAGGTCCTGGGTGATGCAGGTGCGGAAAGAGTCCACAGTGGTGATAGGGGAGTCGGTCAAGGCGAGGGGAGGCAGGTGGCTGTGACTTTCCTGAAATCCACAATCAGTCCACAATCTTTTTTTTTTTTTTTTTTTTAGATCCAAGATAGCGCCACGTACGGTCACCCTGGTGATTTGGTGCGCTATTTTTCTACCTATAAATATCTTATCTTATTTTATATTTAAGCAAGTCTTTTTTAACTTGTGCATACCCTTGTTTATATTTGTATTTATTCAGTGTGTTTTTGTTTTGTTTTTTTGCGTGTGTGTTTTTATGTGCGCTTTATCACCGCGCTTTATCACTGAGCTGTGCTCACTGACCATAGCAATAAAACTCTTCTGATTCTGATCTCCACTGTCTTTGGGGAGTTAAGCTCCAGGTTGTTGCTGCTGCACCAGGACACCAGCTGGTCCACCACCCTCCTGTTGACAG
This sequence comes from Periophthalmus modestus, assembly GCA_019594935.1. Taxonomy (NCBI): domain Eukaryota; kingdom Metazoa; phylum Chordata; class Actinopteri; order Gobiiformes; family Gobiidae; genus Periophthalmus; species Periophthalmus modestus. Next base: position 23,175,720 of record JAIEZT010001368.1, read on the forward strand.
ACTCATCACCATCCGAGATGAGCGCGATGAGGGTGGTGTTATCCTCAAACCAGTTTGACGGAGTCGTGGCTGGAGGTGCAGCAGTTGGTGTACAGGGAAAAGAGCAGGGGGGAAAGTACACAGCCCTGTGGAGATCCTGTGCTGCTTGTCCGAGTGTCCGAGACATTCTTCCCCAGCCGCATTCGCTGCCTCCGGTCCGTCAGGAAGTCAGTGATCCACCTGCAGGTGGAGTCAGGCACATTGAGCTGAGTGAGCTTGTCCTGGAGCAGAGCAGGGAGGATGGTGTTGAAAGCAGAGCTGAAGTCCACAAACAGGATTCTGGCGTAGGTTCCTGGGGAGTCCAGATGCTGGAAAATGAAGTGAAGGGCCAAGTTAATGGCGTCGTCCACAGACTGATTGGCTCTGTAGGCGAACTGCAGAGGGTCCAGGAGGGGGGAGGTGAAGGACTTGAGGTGGTGCAGGACCAGGCGCTCAAATGACTTCATGACTTCAGACGTCCGCGCCACAGGTCTATAGTCATTAAGTCCAGTGATCCTGGGCTTCTTGGTGATGGGGACAATGATGGACAGCTTAAAGCAGGTTGGTACGTGAGATGATTCCAGGGCGGTGTTAAAGATGTCCGTGAAGACAGGAGCCAATTCCACAGCACAGTGTCTAAGGGTAGAAGGAGAGACACTGGGTTTGGGCCTGGGGCCTTACTGGGGTTTTGCTTCTTGAAAAGCTTAGTCACGTCCTGCTCCAAAACTGTGAGGACAGTGGGGGAGGAGGAGGGGTCCGAGGTGGGTTTAGCTGTGATGTCCATCCTCCCCCACCAGGGAGGTGGGGGAGAATGGACCACCTCCCTGGTGGGGGAGGTGGTCCATCCTCCCCCCACCTCCCCCACCAGACGTGTTCCAGACGTGTATTGTACTTCGCTTTAGCCTTTTCCACCTCTTTGCTAAATGCATACTTGCAATGCCTGTAGACTTCACGATCTTCTGCCCTGTAAGCTATCTCCTTTTCCCTCCTTAGATGTCTCAGTCTGGGAGTGAACCAGGGTTTATCGTTGTTAAAAGTCACCCTGGTACATGATGGAATGACCTGTCCTCACAGAACTGTATGTATGACGTCACAGTGTCTGTGTACTCATCCAAACTGTCTGTGGCAGCCTTGAGCACATCCCAGTCTGTAAAGTTCAAACATGTGCGAAGCTCCTCCACTGCCTCACTTGTCCACTATGTATGTGTGTAAGTGTATGTGTGCATATGTATGTGTGCGTGTGTGTGTATGTATGTATGTGTGTATGTGTGTGAGTGTATCTGTATAAAAATGTATGGTAGAGGCTGCAGCGGGTCTGACCTGGATTTATGCTTTAAAAGACATAGACCTTCAAGCCATGTTAGAATGCCGTTACCTCCACAAACACATAGCTGGAGTTGTGCTTTGTTTCATTTACACACGTTTGAGTAATGTTTTAGTATTACTTTGTGTATTACTAAGTTTGTGATGAGGATCAGAAAATAGCATAATATGGGCCCTTTAATTATAATAAGTAATTTATTTGGCCAAACTCTTTAAAAGCCACATTACATTTTCATTATGAGGCTGCTGCTGCTCCCAGTCATGGATTGTGGTCAGATTTTGCAACCTGCAGATCAAACACTGGCATCATGAGTTGGAGCCAGAATAAAAGGCACATTTCACAACAGATTTAGCAATGATTCCTCCCTTCAGGAGGGTTAAATACAGACTCAGGCAAGATACAAAGGTGAGAGCTAAGTCATAATCTTATAAGATTTATATTTTTGTTTGTTCCCTACACTAATGCTGTCATAATATTGTAATGGACTACCTTTGAATGGAACTGTTTTTGGGGTGTAATAATATGATTGTGATAAGATCTCATACATATACTGTATAAACTGTTGAATGGACTTTGAAAGATAATGAAAAACCTTCTTCAGGAGCTATCCTTCTCCTGGTGAAGCCACGACCTTCTAATTTAAAGAAACACTTTATAACTGACTCCCGAAATTAATGTTACAATCTGTCCCAAAGGCAGGACAGGAAAGTGTTTTGCCCAAGGACACAGCTACAGCATAAAACCAGTGTCTCCTTCACAAAGACACACAATGGAGCCGTTCATGGTTTATGGTTTGTTGTGGAAAAATGACTAACTCTTGATGAATAATCCATTTGTAAAGCCTGGTGAATTATGAAATACAAAAAGGTGTATTCTTTGTTAGAACAGCTATGGGCCAGGACAGAGCCCAGGCCTGCTCTGGCCACAGACTGGTAGCCTTTCAGAGTCCTGAACAAGTCTCTCTGAGTCTCTCCCTTAGAGCATCTGAGCTCTGAGCATTTATACCAGAATTACAAAGCTACATACATATCAAGGCAGGATGACTTTTGTTTCACACCTATGAGATAATGAACTTTTACACCAGAGGAAAGGTAAGACTACAAAGGCTTTCCTGGAGGATGGGACAGAGCCTTCACACATGTTAATTTCTGATCTGGGTCTGACAGACTGACACAGATTAAATGCATTTACACAAAGGCATATGATAAGGATGTTTTCCTCACATCATGAATATACTTAAATTCATCTTGCTTGGGGGCCAGATCGGGCTCTCCAAACCATCTAATCCAGTTTACAGGAAATAAAATAAATACAATGTTCTTTTGTTTAAGGGTTAGTCCTGGTTTACACCTACTTTCACTCTGGGTTAAGAGTTAAATCTTACTTGGCCCTGGTTGGGCCCTTGTTAAATTCTGCTTTAGACTTGGTTAGTCTTAGTTAAATCTGGGTTTGTCCTTTTGTATGACCCAGATTTGTGTCAAAAGTGGCATACTGTGTTAGTGAAATTACACCAAATAAAAGTTTAAAATAAAATAACATCCTATTAATAATGTGAAGAGGTCCTCAGTCTTTCCACCTCAAGAGGTTGTCAAAGCAGAGCAGCTTAAAAATGAAAAGTCCTTAAAATCAGAACTGTTCTGCAAACTGGACTTCTCAGAGCTTTTAACCACATAGTGATTTCCTTCTCACTGACCCACTGAAGTTAAAAGTGATTTGTGCATGTTTGAGTAATCCTTATTCTCCTGTGTTCAAGACATCATTGGTCCAATCTATCCCCATTTTCACCACCACCAGTAAATGTCCTCTGTGACGTTTGAAGATGGATCATCTGATGGTCCAGATCTCCAGTTTTATTTTCTTAATTGGTGATACTCATAGGATTTGGCAGTTGCATAGTCATTTTGTTACAAATGAAAAAGAATTTAAAAAATCTGCCTCTCACTAGTTTACAGCAACTTCAGCAAACTTGTTTCTTCTATCAAGTCAATTTAGATGAATATTGTGATTTAAATGTCCAAATTATAACATAATGATCCACAGGTGTCATAGATTATATCTATAGAAGAGACACAAGTACAATAGGTCTGCTTTAAAGTTTAGTTTTAATCAAACCGGAGTCTTACAAAATCACTTTGTACATTCTTATTTTACAGTGCATTTCATCTCAGTTATTCATAAATAAACAGATCAACATCAGAAACTTGGAAAAGTCGAAACCGTCTCAGAGGAAAATCATTAAATACATTTGAAACATGATTCTGTATTAAACACTTTTTTTTACAGTGTAGCCCATGTCACAGTCACAAAAACATCACAAACATAAAACTGTAACATTCAGAAATGAGGAGAAATAAAACGACAAAAGGATCAAACTGTTCAGCTGAATATAGGCAGTAGAGAGGAAGTAGAGGGGAGTAGGGGCAGTAAGGAGGCTGTAGAGGACAGCAGGGGGCAGCAGGGGGGCAACAGCAGGGTGGTTACCAGGACCTGTGTGTGGAATCTATCCCCTTCTGTCTTCCACCAAAAGGTTCAATTTTTCATTAAAATTGCAGGTGGAAAATAAAGGTGTTTTAGTCCAGACTCAGGCGTAACATGAGTTTGGCTTCGGCAACAATTTTTTGCAATAAATCAGTCTTTATCACTCAGAGTTCTCTTCAGACTTGGTTCACAAATAAAATAGCTTCTATAACTTTCCCTCCAGTGACATTTAAATGTAAAAACTAAAAACATTCAAATATAAAAACAGAAGGATTAAAACAACTGGCTCCAGACAGAATGGTGCAGTAAAAAACATGTGGACAGTCCGACTGCCTGTGCTATAATACAGTGTAGTACAGTGTAGTACAGTGTAAAGAAGTGTAGTGTAGAGAAGTGTAGTGCAGTGCAGTGCAGCACAGCACAGTGTAGCACATTGCAGTGTACCTCAGTGTAGCACACTGTAGCACATTGCAGTGTACTGTAGCACAGTGTAGTGTAGCACAGTGTAGTGTAGCACGGTACGGTGCGGTGCGGTGCGGTGCGGTGCGGTGCAGTGCAGTGCAGTGCAGTGCAGTGCAGTAGTGTAGTATGGTGCGTGTAGTGCAGTGTAGCACATTGTAGCGTAGTGCAGTCTAGCAGTTTAGTGAAGTGTAGAACTGTGAAGTGTAGTGCAGTATAGCAAAGTGCAGTACTGTACTGTGTAATGCAGTACTACAGTGTAATGTCCGGACCCCCCCCCCCCATCTTGAATTGAATCATAATAATATGGTGTCACGTCTCTCCTCTGCACTCATCTCTTCTCTTTGACTCAGATTTGATAAGTGACATTTAGTTCAATAGTTAGTCATTATTTAGTGCTTAGTTTTGTTTCCTTCGGAGACAGTGAAAACTGCAACAAAACAGGAGCTGACAAACAACATTTGAATATTTTAGGCTGATTTTTGCATGTTTCTTTTTTTAAGGACACTTTTTGTAACAGGAATTCAAATCTGAAAATACACAGTTAAACCGCTGACCTCATATTTCTGTTTGAGTGAAATATTCCAAACAAACTCATCAAACCAGTTCAGTTCAGTTTCAAATATTAAAAACACGGCTCCACAGGAACAACCATCCAATCAGACGCCTCAGAGAGTGTCATATGATCTGTTTTATATCAGGTTCATGTTTCACACAATATAACCAAACAAAGTGTTCTCAGATTTTTCAGGTTTTAAGGTTTTGGCAAAATAAAGTAAAGTAACGTTTCAGTAACTTCAAAATAAAGTGTTCCATAAATAGCGAGACTTTATTTAGAAAGGGCTCATTTCCTGTTCAGTCTGACAAAGAGCTGCTGCTGGACTGCCATTTTGTCCTTACATTTCTCACATTCCTTACCTTTCTTGCCCCCTAAAAACTCATCTCTGGGTTAAACAGAACTGTCAAAATGGCATCTTGTTGAGGAGGGAGCAGGAGACAAACTTTTTAAACATTCTGATAGCTTCACTTTAGCCACAGTGGTAGAATGGTGCGCCCTCAGTCCACACTGAGGGCATCTGCTTCTTGTGAGTGGGCTCCAGTTGGGTTGAGCAATTAATCAGATTAATTAGATTAGTTTGCGCTTTTAATAATTGATGAAAATTACAATCGAAGATTGAGCATTATTATGAAACATGTTTACTCCTAACTTTCTTCTTCAGGTTATTGTGCAATTACACAATTTACATTGTAAAAAATCTCATTCTAATTTAAACTATTAAAATTAGATCACATATTTATACATATACAACTGAAGGTGGTTTACAATATCCTAAAATAATAGGATATGATAAGAAGGTCCACCTGGAGAGGATTGTAGGAACATCAGATTCTGGACTTGCCGCAGGTTTGGGTTCTGGTTTATATCCTGGTTCGGTCTTGGGTCTCAGGTCTGGTCGATCTGGCCTCTCTGGCCTCTCAGTGCTGCAGCCCTGTGGCCTCAGACGGTGCGCCCAGCTGGTGCCAGTCGACCCAGTGCTGTCCCGGGCTCAGAGATGTCAGAGGGATGAAGGTCTCGCCCAAAACTGGGTTCTCCCAAAAAGACCCATCTCCCAGAACCCGAAGATGAATCATCCGATGGTCCAGATCTCCACGAGGGATTCGCTCATACACCAGCTGTGGACCAGAGAAATGCCTGGTTTAGACTTTGTTTATTCCTGCGTTAGTCCTGGTTAAGTCCTGCTTTAGTCCTGGTTCAGCTGTGGCTCAGTCCTGGCTCAGTCCTGGTCTAGTCTCACCATCTCGTTATAGGTGGGGTTGCAGGTCTTGCGCGCGGCCTTGGTCTTCCTCTTGCTGCTCTTCTGAGGGTCTGGGAGCAGATACACTTTGACATATGGGTCTGGATCTGTACCATCAGGGAGCGGCTGCTGCAAAAACACAAGAGAGCACTGAGTTTAGAGAGAGGGAGGACATTTGACACACAGGGAGGGCATCTGAGGCTTGTGGAGAGCCTCTAAGGGATAGGGAGAGCATTTGACACCCAGGAGGAGAGTGGGAGGGCATATGACACCCAGGAGGAGCATGGGAGGGAATCGGACAGACAAGGGGATCACGGAAGGGCATGTAGCTGTCCTCACCAGGCCTCTGATGTGCATGACCATGATGAAGAGCTTCTGGTTCTTGTAGGAGATGGAGAGTTTAATCTCACCGAGCTCTGCCCCAGAGGGAGGAGTCCAGCGCAGCTCTGGACAATAAGCAAACAAAACATCATCATCATCATCAGTGTTGCAATCAGAGGTTGCGATAGTGGCACATGTCTTATATCCAATTGCCTCTTCTTATGGGAAAATGGAATATCAACACGATGCTACTCAATAAAACACTTACCCTTTGCATAAATAGCTGTCTCCCTCATGCTGGGACGCCTTAAAACCTTGCCATTCCATCCGGGGGTGGGACTTAACATTCTATGTAAAGCACGGCAACCCACTTTTAAACAAGCGTTTTCCTATTCACCTGCGCTGACTAGGTCTAAAAAACAGATTTTTTGAGAAGACAAACCTGAATTTAGACCTAAAATTGTACCAAAAACACATCCAGCTTTTCTTTGACTTTCTCTAACACTTTGTGTCAGTGGTTGGGCTCGCAAATGTAAATTTTTGTCAATACATATCATGGTAAGGGTTAAGCTTAGGAACAGGCAAGTTTAGGGTTTTGGGATAGGTTTGCCAACCAGGCCTTTGAAAAACTGAGCTGTAATTTTTTCGCCATAACAAATTATTATATAATTATTTATTTTTTATTTTGTTAACCGTCTTTAACAGATCACAAAAATACTGTCAGTGTTGCTGAACCTTAATATTTTCTGTAATTAAATCAGCTCAGCTCATATGAAATGAACTCACTCTCCATGGAAAATACAGAATGCAGCAGTTAGCTTTAACTGACATGGAATGGAAGTCCCTTCCTCGGACGAAATCCAGAGAATTTCGCTCTTTAGACTTTAGACTGACCTTGACTTTAACACAATGTGACCAGAAAGAGCTGACTTTGAACTATAACAGGTTAGTCACTCACATTTTTGTTGCGTGATCAGGACCATGATCGCTCATATTGATCACAGGGTCCAGAAAATGTACTGTTTAAATCCAATTTACATTTTCTTGAGTTTTCAGACTATCTTAACACTTTTTTGACAAGTGTTTGGTGGAAATGTTCAGCAGTTACCATGTTGACACAATGCAAACATTAGCATAGAGATACACCTCCACAGTGATGCACTGCAATATTTGGTCATCAGTGCACATGTTAGTGATAAATGTTTAATAATTTTAATTCAATTCTGGTTGAATGGCTGGTAATTCTCATGAATTTAATGAACTCTCCTGGCTCACATGACTAGCAAAGTCTAATGTAACCTCAAGTTACAACTACATTCGAAGTCACCTGAAGGTTTGGGGGTGGCTCTCTCTGCAGGACTCTCGTCTCGGGGCAGAGGGTGGAAGAACGAGTACACCAGGTCACACTGGAACAGATACAACATACAGTTAACATACAGTTACATACATGACATTTTAAAACAGCATATGATCTGTGTTTGAGCCCAAAGAGTATACTGTACATCTAAACAGGTCACACTGGAACATAACTCTCATTTTAACATGTAAAGGGCCTATATTGTAATATTTTATGATCTATATTATAATGTTGTTTCCTCATCAAAAGCATACCTGGAACTGTGTTTTGTTTCATTCACACATGTTCAACACACAAATCCTGCATATTTAAGCTGAGTACCTATCCGGATACTTCTCTGGACCTGGTCAGTAGTACCTGACTGGAGGATTCTCACCTGAGCGACCTCTGAAGCGGCGTGGAGCAGGTGCCACACGTATCCATTGAGCTCGTCTTTCCTCCTGTCAGCTGCCGCTTCTCCTCTGGATCGCCCAATCACAAAGCGGCTTGGGAAGCTGGAGAAAAAGCAGACTTTGGTTTGAGAAGAATAAAATTTTCCCACACTACAGAGAATGCCCCTCCTGTTCAGGGGAGAGGTGAGGACAGGTGGGTTATGGGGCTGGTGAGAAGTTTATGGGTGGAGTATTACTTTTGTCATAAATGTGACTGTTTGGGTGTATTTATCTGGGTTTGGAAAGCAAGAGGGTGAGTGTGTACAGGTGTCAAGTGTGCTCAGGGTTAGGTGAGGGTGGTGGGGTGATGGTGTTACAGGTGTCGTACAGGTGAGTATACAAAGGTGCAGTTACCTGGGCAGTTTGTTGGAGGGGAAGAGCAGGCGGAGCTTACTGTGGAGCTCGTGGAACTCTTCAAAGGTTCTCCTCACCAGAAAGTCCTCATGCTCCCGCTCCACCTTCACCACAAACATCTGCAGGAGAAAATACGGAATAAGAATCCATTACAAACTGAAACAATGCATTACTGTGATGTCACAGTCTTAACAGGTCCATTATTGGTCGTGTTAGTGTGATGTCACAATCCTACAAGCCCCTTATTGGTCAGGTTAATGTGATGTCATAGTCCTAACAGGTCCCTACCTGGTTGTGTTAGTGTCATGTCATATTTTTACATGTGTCATGTTAGTGTGATATCACAGTCTTACATGTCCCTTATTGGTCGTGTGATACTAGTCTTACATGTCCCTTATTGGTCGTGTTAGTATGATGTCGGTCTTAACAGATCCATTATTGGAGGTGTCAGTGAGATATATTTTTACATGTCCCTTATTGGTCGTTTTAGTGTGACGTCACAGTCTTACATGTTCTTTATTGGTCATGTTAGTGTGATGTCAGTCTTACATGTCCTTTATTGGTTGTGTTAGTGTCATGTCATATTTTTACAAGTCCCTTATTGTTCGTGTTAGTGTGATGTCACAATCTTGCATGTCCCTTATTGGTCGTGTTAGTGTGATGTCATATTTTTACATGTCTCGTATTGGTTGGCGGTGTCTTCGGATATAAAGGTTCTGATTGGTTGTGTTGGTGTGATGTGACAATCTTACATGTCCCTTATTGGTCCTCTGGTGTCTGCAGATGTACAGCTTTTTGATGACTCCGTCACTTCTTGCTGAGTGCACTCGGGGGCAGAAGGACAGTAGGGGGCGATCTTCACTTGCTGTGAACTTCATTTGGGCCAAATTATGGATGAAGAAGTTGAGTTTAGTGGCGACGCTTCCAAGGCTAGACTCGATTAATCTGAGGAGAAACACACACAAGTGTTATAAATTGTACACGGCTTGACTCGATCAGTCTGCCAAAAACACATGGATCACACGTGTGTTAGAGAGGTTTACGTGTGTGTAAGAAACATGTTATACGCTTGTTCGAGAAGTTAATACTCTTCTGAGGCTCGTCTCAGTTAGTCTGAGGAGGGAGAGGGTTACACGCATGTTAGAGACGTTTACACTCTCCCGAGACTTGACTTGATTAGTCTGAGAAGAGACAGAACGATTACACAGGTTAGCTGTGAGCCGGTGCTTAAAGCACTGAATGCTCATCCAGTCCTTAAAGCCTCTGTCATCATCTGGGATTCATAGAACTGTAGTATTCGTAGAACCAGCCTGGAACTAAAACAACAAATAAAGTAGTAACAGTAGTATCAATATTAGCAGTAGTAGTGTTAGTAGTAGTATTATTCACCTGGTGAAGTACATAGTGGCGTCGGCCTCTGACTCTTGGGGTCTCAGAGCGTCATAAACATATTTGAGGTCGTCCAAATCTGAGAGTTCTGGGATCCCACAGGACACCATCTGTTAAAATACAGTAACAATATATTAGACATCATATTTTCCGGACTATAAGTTACACTTTTTTCGTAGTTTGGCCAGGGGTGCAACTTATATTCAAATGCGGCTTATATGTGAAATTATTATTTCACATCTTTGTTATTGTCACACTGACAACCACGCGAGGGCACTCTAGCCTTGTTTACCAGTATGACAGCCATGCGAAAGCAACGCTTCATCAACCTGCGGAGCTGGCGGAGTTCAGACGCGACACAGAAGATGAAAAATTCAACGGATTGATTTAGAGTGAGCTCCAGAGTAAACTTGTTAATTTGTTTTTTATGCTTTAGTTAAGCGATTAATCTGTTAACATGCCAGACACTTATTCAGTTTGCCGTTTATTCTTCATGTAGCGCAGTCCTTCTCAAATAGTGGGGCCCGGAGGGGGGTGCGAATGACCCCGGGGAACATGCTTTTCTTTTGCCGTACTAGAGTAAAGTGTAATTGCACATCCACTACAGTAGGTGGCAGATGCGCTCTCATTGTTAGAGTGTGAGTATTACCTCTAGGCCATAGAGTTAATATTGTGAACGCGCATTTTGTGTATTTTCCAATGCGTTCATATGCAATTTTGTGTGTACAGTATATGTAACATGAGCCAGAGCTTAAATTATATTTGATGTGTTTGCAAGTTTCTATTGTTATTATTATAACGTGCCTTTAAAGATAAAATGTCTGTTCTTGGTCTCTGATTTTGTAAAATAAACTTCCCTGAAAATGCGACTTGTATGTTTTTTTCATCATTATTACAAACTTTTTCGCTGGTGCGACTAAAATATGGCAATAAATACTGTACATGTACAGGAATTAGGAATATTGTACTACTATACTGTAATACTGTACCCCTCAGGACACCATCTGTGGAAATACACAATTAATGTGGCAAATATTACAGAATAAAATCCTACAGAGTGGTAGTTTGAACTCTCACCTCAGAGCACAGAGATGAGCCCCAGATATAAAGAGAAGTCAGGAATCCAACCCATGATCTTGTGTCAAAGCTAACCACTCTGACACCACACTGACCGTATCACCATTTCCAGTAAGATAAGACTCTCTGTGGTGGACTCTCTGTGAGGTACTCTCTGTGAGGTACTCTTAAGGCACTTACCAATCCCAGCAGGTGCAGGAACAGATGTGCGTGTTTGCGGATCAGGTTGTACGCCTCGCAGCACAAATCCACAAAGTCGTGGAAGCGACTGGACGGTTTGTCCCCTCCATTTATCACATACGCCATGTCCGACGTGAAGACGAAGGGGGCGCGGTCTCTGAGGGAAAGTAGAACCGGGTCAGAACCAGGACTACAGCAAGATTATAATAGGACTAAAGAGGGTCTGAACAGGATAGGTTCCGTTCATGTGACGAGCACATTGTAGAATCCCTCTTGTTTAACCGGAGCTGAAGGTCTCGCTGGGCGATATGGGGAAAAAGGAATCGCAATTTTTCCCCCCATATTGATTGAGCTCGATTTTTGTTTCGATTTTCTTCCATCTTATTGAAAACATAGACAGGTGGACTTCAGGCATAAAGAGCAGGCTGTCAGGATCACTACAGTTTTTATTTAGTGTTGATAGGACTGGACCTTGAGTCAAAATTGTGCAGATTTAAATTAAAAGTTGGAAAACATGAGGAGACATACAGAGACTGTGGCCCTGACTCAGAACTTTCTCCTAAACAAGAGAGCAGTAAATCTTCTTGGTCTTAACAATATCTGCTTTTCAGATACCGGTTCCTGAACGGTAATTTTTTCGGTGGCTGTATTTTTAAAGTGTAAATTAATGGCCAATATTATTAAAAAAATACTGTCCAATCCTTGAAATATGTTATAACTATGTTAATTCATATTTTAAAACTTATAATAGGCTACATTATAGACATTATAAGGCTTTATAATGTTATGAATATAATAATAATATAATGTTATAAATTCAAACAAATGTGCATGCAAATGAACCAAAGCCCACAGCTGATCCTCACGTGGAGTCACACAAATTTACACAAAATGGTTTGGCTGCATCTTCAAGCACATGCGCTCTACAATCGATATATTTACTACACCACATTTAATTGTGAATTACGCTTTTATCGGGGCCAAGGGGGAGGAAGATTTTGGCAGAGTTTTGATTCCTATTATGTCTTTGGCTTCAACTTTAAACAGACACTGTAATAATGAATCTACATTCAGTAAAAGTCTGCAGTGTAAAGGCCCCGCACTGGAGACATGATGTGTTTTCGGGTTAATACAAGGTACAACTCTGGTTTCTTCATCTCTTCTGTTTTACCGATAAGATGCACTGCACTTTGTCTGGACACATGTAGGCCTATGTTAAAACGTGAGTGCTCTTCATACCATTCTTTTGTGCAGACTGCAGTCTTGACGTGAGCTTGAGCAAATCAGCGCAGTGTATTTATTGGCTCAATGACGCTGATATTTAAAGGCAAGGAACCAAAAATTGGCACAGAACAAACGTTAGTTTTTGGTGCAGTCACTTACTGGATCTTTTAGGTTGGTGCTTACTTAGAACAAAGTTTTGGTGAAAAGCCCTAGGTCTCAGTGGGTTCTAAGTGGATCTTAACTGGTTTTGGATGGGGATTTGGCAAGTGGACCTGAAGCAGTTTTGGTCTCTCTCTCACCTCTTGATATTCCCAAACATCTGGGCGTGCCCAAGGAATTTCCCAAAGTCGATGTGGAACATGTGACCGCTGCTCTTCATCATGATGTTGTCGTTATGGCGATCACAGATGCCCAGGACATACGTGGCTACGCAACAACCCGCGCAAGAGTAGATAAAGTTCTCCACTGCCTGAAGACAAAGACCAGGCAGAACAGGTAAAATACACAACAGAACAAAGACCTGAAGACAAAAAACTGGGATTCACTAAACCAAAGTACAAGTCTGGAGACAAGAGAGAGGGAGAAATTATACCATCATGGACTGCATATTTAAATGGACATAGCTAACGTGCTAGCTGCCACGTTCCAGACAGGAAGTGAACATGGGTGTGATTTGGCTCCATCGACTTACTTTCTATTGAAAAACTTTGGCCTTTCTGTCTGTTACTGCTGCTGTGAACTTCATAATTTCAATCTTAAAATGTTCATATTAACCTGCTCTACGTGATCCTGGGGTTTTTATTTCTTTATTTTGTCAATGAATCAAGATATGAACATTGATGACAGACCAATCAGGCGCCTTCTTTCCCTCGAGGTAACTCCCGCTAGCATTAGTAACATGCTTGACTGACAGTGTTGCTATGCACCCACTCCCTGCTAAACCAGCAGTATGGGCGGGAAAGGGCGTTACCTTCAACAGCCTTTCTCCGGAGTAAATCTTTGCTATGATACTTTGAGCTCGGAATTTCAAATATCGAACTGGGCCCCAAATTCGCCCCTATAACTGCTAACCTAAATGAGTTTCATTTGGAGTTTAACTCTGTGGGTGCTGTGGGTGAAGAGATTAGGTCCACGAGACCCAAAACAGATGAGAATTTTACATTATTCATAATAAATAAATTATGTAGTTCAGTTCACCTTTCTTGATTTACTTTATTTATTGATTTGTTTGTTTATTTATTACACAAGGACAGTGCACATTAATCAACATTTTTGTAAGTGTACCAGAATTACCCAAAGGCTGTTTTCCTCCGTTGTCCCTGGACAGATAGTAAACATCATGACAGACTTTATTTAATGTTTTTGCTGTCATTGTAGAAATACAGCTTTACAAGACATGTATCTCACTAATGCTTATTTTATTTTTGTCTGCTCCTCTGAGGGGCAGTAGTAGTAGTAGTAGCAGTAGTAGTAGTAGAATTTGCAGTAATAGTACCTTGACATAGTGGTCCTCTGAGGGACTGTAGTAGTAGTAGTAGTATTAGTAGGATTTGCAGTAATAGTACCTTGACATACTGCTCCTCTGAGAGGTTGCAGTAGTAGTGGTAGTAGTGGTAGTAGTAGTAGTAGTAGTATTTGCAGTACCTTGTCGTACTCCTCCTCTGAGGGTTTATACTACCTTGTCGTACTGCTCCTCTGAGGGGTTGTACTTCTGGAGCCAATCAGCCAAAGGTCTGTCCTTAAATGACCCCGTCACCCCATGTTCCACCTGGATCCTCCGCAGAGTGTCTGCGTGAGGAATCATCTCCACCATGCCTGAAAATATACACAAGGGCACAAGTATAAGTACTACTTCTACTGCAGTATCAGGAATACACCAGAACTACACCAGAACTACACCAGGACTACACACCAGGACTACACACCAGGACTACACACCAGGACTAAAGCCATACCTCTTCCTGGGCCAGTGGAGCAGCACTTGAACAGGACCATCCTCATGTCCAGACCCTCCTGAATCCAGATGTTATTCATGATTCGGATCATCTGCAGAGTCAGCATATCCTGACGGAGGTCATCTCCAGACTGCAACATACATGTAAACGGCATACAACATACATACCTTGATTTTACAGAAGGGGTATTTTACTTCTATGGATATTGTTAAAAGTCCACCGGACTTCATTTCCCAGGGTGCACCTGTCGTTATTGTAGTGCCGGAAGGCCCGTGGCCCGTGAGTTCAGCAGAATAATTGTGGTGTTTAGAGCGGTGCCTTGTGTTCTCTCAGGTCATCCTGCCTGTTTTCGTGTGTATGCGTACCGTGTGCCACACGCACACACATACACACCCACACCCACCTATATACAGACACCACTCTAACCTACCTGTATAACAATCAGTCCCTCAATATCACCTGCTCTCTCCTCCTGAATTTATTTATTTTTTGTTTTATTTATTTATTTATTTGGTTGGGGCAGTGCATGTTGATGAACAGACATGACATGACAGACATGAACGTAAACACGCCGGATTATAGCCAGAGGCTAATTTCCACCCGTTGTCCCAAGGGCTGGGGTAGGTGGGTTAAGTGTCTTGCCCAAGGACACAACGACAGCATTCATCTGTGAGGGCTGGAATTGCACCGCCAACCTTCGAGTCAGTGGATCTAACCACTCAACCAATGATGTTTATGTAGAGAGCGGGATTTGAACCGCCAACCTTCGGATCAGTGGACAAACACTCAACCTACTGAGCTACTGTCGCCCCAAATAAACCTCCCTCGACTATCTAATCGGAGTTCGCCTGTTCCTTCTAACCGAGGACAACTCAGTCAGAGACGAATCAGAAAGCAGTGCATGCTAGACGCACACAGTACAGATATTAAATGCTAGCACATAACATATTTAGATCATCATGAAAATGTTATATTTGTCGAACAAAATGTATTAACATGTTTTATAAGATCCATTTTTGTTATTGGCGCTCTGCATCATCCCTACCTTTGCTCCCCACACTAAGCCAGTCCCCCTTCAGAGTGGTATCACAACACAATCAGCGCGCATCCCACAAATGAAAGTACTGCAGATCGCATCAGGTTTGTGAAATTGTAGTGTATTGTTTTGTATCATGCTTTCGTATATTTATGGAGAATTGTCGTGTGAGTTATGTATGTGCCTGTACAGACTCATACTGCTAACCTTAGGGAGGGTTCCAATAGGGCCTAGGAGAGAGTGCTAGATTAATCAAACATGCCTGGCTGACATCTAAAACCTCTTCAGGCATTTTATTAGATGAGGAAACGTTGTAACATGGTAGAACGCTCCTAAAAAATGTATTTTGTAAATACCCCCTCCTCATAATATTCATGGTCTAAAAAGGCTGCAGGCTGCGGTTTTCTCGGATGCCTTTAAAACATGCGTAGCTGGGAAATATAAACAAATGACATACCAAATGTGGTGCAGAGCACGCGGCAGTGTGTCAGATGCCCTATCTTGTGTGTGTGTGTGTGTGTGTGTGTATGTATGTCAGATTTCCTACCTCGTGGCTAGCATAAAGATGACATTACTGGGCTCTCTGTTGGGGTTGTGGTTGTGTCAAATGCCCTCCCTGTGTGTGTACCTTAAAGATGACATTGATGGGCTCTCCGTGGGGGTCGTGGTTGGTGAAGCAGAGTTTCAGAGGGACAGCGTTGGAGTTGAAATAAGAACAGGCCTTGATGTTTATTCCTGTGACCACGAATGCGGGGCTCAAAGGGAGTCTACAGCTGCTGTTCACTGAGAAAAACTGCTCCATCTGCTCCAGGCTCTCCTTCAGCACCACCTAAAGATGAGAGGTTTAATATGAGATACACCACCTAAAGAACATGTACAATTTGTTTACGCTACCTGAGGACAACAAGAGGTTTAGGATGAGCGACACCATTTAAAGAACATGTTTACAGCATCAGGCCCTCCCTCAGCACTACCTAAAAACGAGAGGTTTAGTGTGTGATACGCCACCTGAAAACATTCACAATAGGTTTATGTGAGCTACACATCGTAAAGAACATGTTTACACAAGGCTCTCCTTCAGCACCAACTAGAGAAGAGAGGCTTATTATGAACACCACCTAAAGAACAACCAAAAGACATTTACACCACCAGGCTCTCCCTCAACACCACCTGAGAGCAACCATGAGAGGTTTAGTATGAGCTACACCATATAAACAACATCCACAAGACACCTGAGAACATAGGCACGTGTTTTTGATATGAGCTACAGTCAGCTGCACAGTCACCGGTTGCTCTTGTATTTTATGTCTCTGTCAATCTTTGTTCAGTTTCAAGTCTTCAGTCTACTGTTCAACCTCCTCTGCATTTGGACTGATTATGAAGGATTTACTATTATTGAAATTGGCTCCAAATGGGCTACCTTATTCTGCAGTACACGAATAACCAGCAAGTCTCTTTTAGCCATGTTATAATGTTACCTCCTCAAAAACATACCTGCAGTTGTGTTTTGTTTCATTCACATGTTTGAGTAATTCTTTATTATTAGTCTGTCTACATCTAGTGGTGTTTTTAGGAAACATAAGAAATATGCGTAATATGGGCCCTTTAATTCTTAAAAAAAATTCACATCTGACAGAACTTAAAATGATCATATGATTAATAAAAAGAATCAGGTGTCACCAAACTGTGTCACTAGTTGATAAGTCTTCTTTGAGCTCTAATGGTTTCACAGCATTTGACTCACACGGGTTCAGAGTCTGCTCAGACCATGTACTTTGGTTGATGCATAGTTTTCTTCAGTTGACTCCAGTTCATAGACTGTATATATAAATGGATATAACTAACCCAGAGGTGCTGTGTTCCAAACAGGAAGTGAGCATGCTGTGGCACCACACTCCCTTAATCCATTTCTATTATGCAGTCTATACTCCAGTGGAACTGACTGAGCAGAGAAACCAACTCTAACCCAGCAGCTCTAATAGTGCAGTCTTTCCTGTGTGAACTGTAGTGGATACACCTCAGAACTTTGAATCTTAAGGTCTATGGTTCCAGTCCTGACTCGGGTACTATGGAACTGTCACTGCACAGTCATTCGGGTTTGTATAGTCATAGTCACAGGAACTTTTGATGCCATGAGTTTGAGGACAGGACAAAACGCTCTCATTATTATGATCCTTACTCATCATTATAAGTCCTCACCTCACTGTGACAGGACTCATTTTCTGCCTCCCTGAGTCATATTTTTCTGTTGATAGGGTAAACACACACCCTCCTGTGTAGCTTCATGTATCTCCTGTTTCTGTAATAACTCACTACTCTCTCACCTGTCTGTATCTCACCTGTCTGCTGTTGGCAGGTGCATCCCTGACCCTGTGGGCAGCTCCTCTAAGTACCGAGACCATCCAGGACTGTCGGTCCAGTTCTTCTCTAGCTCCTCGTCCGACGCAGCAAAGCAATGCCGCCAACACACTCTGACAGCGTGACGAGAACTGACCATCGCTCAGGTTATCCTTCAAGAGCCTGAAACAAAAAGAGTCAGATGCCCTCCCATACAACACAGAGAGACAGAGGCCCTCCTATACTCCTGTACAAGACAGAGTTAGATTTCAGGTACCTTCCCCATGAGTCAGCTTCCCTCTTATGTGTCAGATATCCTCCCCGTGCCTCAGATTGCCTAAGATGCCCTCCCTGTATGTCAGGTGACCTCCCTGTGTGTTAAATGGCCTCCCTGTGTGTTAGATGACCTCCTGTGTGTCAGATGTCAATTCCATGCCTCAAATTGTCTCAGATGCACTCCCCATGTGGTACAGACCAGAAAAGGTGGTGGGCAATGCGCACATCTCTAATGGCTCTCCTCAGAAGGAACCGGACCAGAGAATTGTCCAGGTAACACTCGTACTTCAGTGCCTAAAGGGTCAAAGTGATTGTGAGAAATTAGACTTACTTCACTACAAATCTTGCCTAGTTTCCTTTTTTATTTAGCTGAAGTTCATAATTTTATTTCCTAGTTGGACACGGGCAGCAGATGTGACATACATAGAGGCAGTTCCATAAGTGTTATCAAGCAACCATAAAGTAAAGAAGGGCCAAAAGTGTTCTAAATTGCACAATAGTTATGTTTAGACTAAAAATAGATGACAGCACCTTTATTAAGTTAAATTAAGGTTTAAAAAGTGTCAGGAAAAATGTATTCCTTGTGCGTAAAATGTCGATGGAGTTTTTTGTGTTGCTGATGCAGGATTCTGTTTTCAGCGTTACTTCCTGTATTTTTATACTTTTAGTTTTGTACATTTCTGCCACAAACCGCCACTTAACTGCTGTAAAACTATGATAAATATTTACTACAGGTACTATCCCACCAAACCAAGTAATAATTACAAAAACATGAAAACCTGTCATATGTACTAAAAATGCTTCAACTGTATACTAACAGGAGCCCAATCTGTGTATGTGGATGTGTGCGGAAGTGTGTGGCTCAAAGGCTGGGCAGCAGTTCTCACCTGGACCAGCTGTGGGAGAAAGTCCAACAGTTCAGCGTCTGAGATGGAGTCCATCCATTGCACTGCCGTCCTCCTCAACTCCTGGTCTGGGAATCTGAGGAAACACACGTACATGAACATATAAAAATGCACACACGCCCATACACACAAATACACACAGGTCTGAGATCATGCACTAAACCAAAATGACAGTTTT
This sequence comes from Periophthalmus modestus, assembly GCA_019594935.1. NCBI lineage: Eukaryota > Metazoa > Chordata > Actinopteri > Gobiiformes > Gobiidae > Periophthalmus > Periophthalmus modestus. Next base: position 23,194,815 of record JAIEZT010001368.1, read on the forward strand.
ACACCAATCAAGAAACAGTTTGACGACTTGTTGAAAATGACAGGTAGTAGAAAGTTCTATTTTCAGAGTTCCATATGGATCACTCTAAGGAGAAATCTATCCAAAAGTTCGGCACAGTTTACAAAACACGCGACAACTGCCTCGTCCAGTAGAAATTGATTCATCAAAACACCTCTATACTTCACAAGTAGTAGAGGACTGAGGTGTTGTGGATCCAGTCTCAAAGATCCCAACAAATCTGAAGAAGCCGATACTCGGATACCTGCTGACTTAAGTAATCCAATAATGTAATAAAATATAAATAAAATGTATCTGCTTATGCAGGTGAGTGACAGGTGAGACAGGTGGTGCTATTACTGTGCATGCAGCAGTCCCAGAGCGTCCAGAGGCCCCAGACACGCCCACTGCCTCAGGAGCCCGTAGATCTCAGGCAGACACGCCCATTGCCAACAGGGGGCACTGCTCAGGAACAGAGGCAGGGCAGAGCTGTGAGACTGACAGAAGGAGCGTTTCTCCCAGAGCAGGCGCTTGTCCTCTGTTGTTAACCTAAGACAAAAAATAAATACAAAAATAAATGAATAAATGAATGTTTAACTATCAAGTAACATGCACAAACATCAGAGCAGACACTTATACACACATATAACACATATGTACGATTAGAACACCACACCGGATGGTCTGCTCTCTTATTTCAATGACACTTGCACGGAGGTTGTGGCTGCTGTTGCTCCATTAAGACTAAAGCGCACAAAGCCCATGGCATAGCCTTGGCTTAATGAGAACATGCATGAGGTCAGGCGCACATGTAGACGCGCTGAGAGGAAATAGAAAAAAAAAAAGGTATACGGGTTTCCCTGCAAATATCAAGAGACAGTCTTGTCGAATATCAGAAGATAGTTAAAGCTGTCACGTGTAGTTTTATTTCAAACCTGGTGTCAACAAACTGCCACAAACCTCAGATTTTAATACTTTGAAGTCTCTTGTAAATCCATGTAATGCAAATGTTGGTGTGCCCTCTCTACACTGTGAAAACGTTTTTAGAGATAAAGTCTTTGCTTTGGAACTGCCACTGCCTTCTGCCTATCAGTCTGTTATTCAGTCTTTGAGTGTTTTGAGTCAGTGTCTCTCTCAGACTTGAAAAAAATTGTTCAAAAGCTAAAGCCTTCCTTGTGTCCACTAAATATTATTCCAAGTCGTCTGTTCAAGGATGTTTTTGGACCTTATATTGCCATCAAAAAACCTAACGTTGACCAAAATATTCTTTCTAACTTTAGACCCATCTCAAAGTTGCCTTTTGTTTCTAAGGTTTTAGAGAAGGTTGCATATGACCAACTGCAGGCTTACCTTATTCTTAACAAAACTTGGGGAAAATTCTAATCTGTTTTTAAACAGATCAGCACAGCATCAAAACAGCTCTTTTAAAAGTTTTAATGACCTGCTTTTAACTGATGACTCTCCAAAATCTATAGATCTTTTGCTTTTAAACTTATTGGCTGCCTACAACATGGTGAATCACAGTCACCAATGACAGCCAGACCCACAATCAAAGCTCTGCAGGACTGTCTCAGGAATGTACCGACTTGACTGAGCACAAATTTCCTGAACTTAAACTAAAATAAAACTGAGATTGTGGTGTTTGGCTAAACTAACCCACTGCTTGAGCATAACAGTGTGATTGGCTCTCTGTTCTCTTATTGTCACCCTAGAGTGAGGAATCTTGAAGTTTTCATAGTGGTCAAGCACATTAGCAAGGAGCCTCAACTGAAAGAAGCTATACTTTATGACTAAAGTAAAGCCCTATCTTCCACAGGTGGATTTTGAAAAAGCAATCCACTTATTTGTAATGTTGCATCTGGATTATTGTAGTTATTTGTATGTGAGGCTGGACCAGGGCTCCCTGCAGCACTTACAGAATGTCCAGAATGCTGCCGCTCATCTGCTGACAAAAACTACATACACGTCACACCTGTGCTTTGCAACCCGCACTGGCTCCCCACATCATATCGAGTGCAATTCAACATGTTATTGTGTTTAAATGTGTGCACTCTATGTGTTCTCTATATTAGAGGGAGTTACTGGAGCCCTATTCTCCACCCAGAGCCCTGAGGTCAGCTGACCAACTCTTGCTGGCTGTGCCCAGGGCCAGGCTCAAAACCAGTTCCATTTCTAGCAAGACAGGATATCTTGGTGGTTTATTGTTGTTTTCCTATGTGTCGTGTTGACTTTTGAGTGCATGTCTGTTTACAGTTTTAAAATTTAATTACAAAGGCAATTGTTAAGATATATTAATTAGATGTGTTCTATAGTACTCAGTGGCCATAAACGTTTTGGATCATTTTTGTATATCAAGCATCCTGGAAAGCAAAGAGGCATCCTTTTGAATGAATCCTTAAGAAATGGCTACTCCTCAAGAGAAGGCACAATGTGTATCATGGTTTACCGAGACAAAATCGGACTAAAAGAGATTATGGAACATGGCAGGGAATCAAGTACCGTCTTGATATGCTTTGTGCGACTAATGGTGCCCATATAGAGGTATATTAAATGATGTAAAAAAACAAAACAAAACGTTGGAAACCACTAGGTACAATAGGAAAACTCTGATTGCTATATCTTATCAATTGGCTTTTGTTTTTATTGTAAAGACACTTTATGCACACCTTGTATTTTAAATGTACTATATGAATAAAATTTAATTGAATATGTACGTTTAACTATGACTAACAGAAGGGGTGCTTCTCCCAGTATATAATAATATCTAGTAGTAGTATTTCTTTGTTTAAATGGCCCATATTATGTAATTTTCTGATCTAGGTTATAATGTTGTTTCCTCCATCACAAACATACCTGGAGTTGTGTTTTCTTTGATTCACACATGTTTAAACACACAAACCCTTTTATATTTAGGCTGAGTTCTTTTCTCAAACTGAAAACATGCTGTTCCACTTTGTGATGTTATGTGGTAATGCAGGAAGTACTCCAGTGTGTTTTTTAACTTCACACAACTTTACTATAATCCTCAATCTCTACTGAACAAAATGTAAAAGCTAAAAAAAAACACTGCATGGTATCACACAGTGGAAGAAAGCATTTTGAGCATTGGATATGCAGACAGGCTGATAATAAAGGATTACTCAAAAGTGTAAATGAAACAAAACACAACTCAATGGCTTAAACCTCACAAGTCAATATTCCGCAATATAAGACCTTTAATGTTCTACCATAGCGCAGAAGAGAGTTCCTAATTTGTGAATTCTCTTCACGGACAATGGAAATAAAACTAATTATTATTTTGATTTTGCAGTATGCAATGCAGTAGTAGCAGTAGTAGTAGTAGTTTGCTTGGGCAGTCAGTCCCTTCTACATCCTGTGTGAATCTAGAAGGGTCTGTAATGGGACCATACAGTGTTTGACACCTCTGCCCAAACTTGGAACGGCCCAACCACAGCCACTAATTTGTCTCACATGTCTCTCATATGCAGTTGACATCTCCTCTTCAAAACTCTAACATTCACAACTAAATATCACTTCTTTTACATGACATAAATAAAAGTTTGGTGCTTTTTTAAACGTAAGCCGCCATTTTTGTTTTTGACATGAACGCCGCATGCATCTCTCTGCCTTTCAATTAAGCCCCCTGGAATCGGAGAGACAAAATGCAGCTCGTCTTTGTAAAGTTTTGCCAAAGTGTGTGGTTCTGGCTGGACAGGTAAAGTATCAGTAGCAGTACTAGCAGTAGCAGTAGCAGTAGCAGTAGTAGCAGTAGTAGCAGTAGTAGTATTCTCACCAGAAAGCAGCCTTCTTGTGGAGTACATCTTGTAGTTGGATCTGTGTGACTGAGTCCAGGCGGTTAAAGTCATACTGAGGACAGAACTCTGCAGGAGGAGGAGTTGAGAAGTGCACCTCGAACGCAGACGTCGGGAAGTCCACCTTAAAACACACAAACAAAAAGTCCACCTTAAAACACACACAAAGAGTCAACCTGAAAACACGCACAAACAAAAACTTCACCTTCAAACACACACAATGTTCTTCTTTAAAACGCAAAAAGTCCACCTTAAACAAAAATATCCACCTTAAAACACACTAACAGCATGTCCACTTTAAACAAAAAATCCACATTAAAACACACTAACAGCATGTCCACTTTAAACAAAAAAATCCACATTAAAACTTAAACAGTCCACATTAGATTTGTGCTTTACTGTTTAAATTGCAGATTCAGTTCAGTTCACATTTTAAGGCCACATGCTAAAACTATACCAGCAATAATGTTTTTACTTCTGAATCCTGTTGATGATGTGAAGCCCGACCCAGTCACTGCCCTTTACATCTGTTAATGATGTGATTTATTGATACTTTGCAGCTGATGTCCCTGGGGGTGTGAGGCTAACTGTAGGCTCTACTTTGTCTAAAGCTCTACTCAAGCAGACTTTAATCTGAGATTTGTTTTAACAAAATCTGACCATAGAGAATTGACTTAGTTGGAACTACAACAGGTAGGATGATTAAAGAGTCCCTCTTAAGTAACATTACAGTTACAAGCTAGCTAGCATTAGCCAACAGCTTTTCAGTTAGTCACGCTCACTTTTTTGTTGAAAATCAAACTCCTAAACAGCACATTTTCAGGAGCCTGTGGTCAATACGTCCTGTTTATATTTTTCAAGTTTTTACACAGTCTTAAATTTTTTTCTGTTTGCTAATGTATTATATCACCATGGTAACTACTGAACATCCCACCAGATACATGTAGAACACCCCCATCGTGATGTCAGTACAAAGTATCAATATGAATGCTCCCATGACTCTGATGGGGGTTTATCACAAACTCTGATGCAAAACTATTGTCTGTGTCTGGGCACGGACTGAAGCACTGGTGCTTTTAAATGTTTGTTTTTGAGGAACAGCAGCAGCTACAGCGAATTAACTTTACCTGTAGGATAACTCTGTAGACTCTGTGAGTTATATTTGGATATTTATCTGTGGCAGGGCTTGTTTACCTCTGAGATGTGGACATACCTGTAATATAACACCATTTGGCTGGTTGAGGTTTGGGCAGCTGCAGCAGTTGTGCTTGGTTTTACCTGTATTATGGTTAGTAGCTAGTTAGTTTGTTAGTTACCTGTAGTATAGGCTTACCTGTAGTATGTCAATGTCAGGTTGATTAGTTACCTGTACTATATGGACTTACCTGTAGAATAACACTGTCTGGCTGGTTGAAGTTGGGACAGCTGGAGCGGGCGCTGGGGCCAGAGCTGGAGGGCCACAGACCGAGCAGCTTACGCCCACACGTCAGGACACTGGAAACACAGGGAATATTAGAAACCAGGTCTAAACCAGGACTAAACCAGGATAACGGCACTACGGCAAGACTACGGCAAGACTACGGCAGGACTACGGCAGGACTACGGCAGGACTACGGCAGGACTACGGCAGGACTAAGCCAGGACTAAGCCAGGACTAAGCCAGGACTAAGCCAGGACTAAGCCAGGACTAAGCCAGGACTAAGCCAGGACTAAGCCAGGACTACGCCAGGACTACGCCAGGACGCCGGACTACGCAGGACTACGCCAGGACTAAGCCAGGACTAAGCCAGGACTAAGCCAGGACTAAGCCAGGACTAAGCCAGGACTAAGCCAGACTAAGCCAGGACTAAGCCAGGACTAAGCCAGGACTAAGCCAGGACTAAGCCAGGACTAAGCCAGGACTAAGCCAGGACTAAGCCAGGACTAAGCCAGGACTAAGCCAGGACTAAGCCAGGACTAAGCCAGGACTAAGCCAGCTCTAAACAGTCTGGATTGGAACTCACTGTCTGAAGTTGAAGAGGGGCGTGCAGACTGAACCCAGAGCCACGCTGCGCTTCACTCTGCTCTTCTCCTCTGCTCCACCAGGGGGAGGCAGTGCACTAGCAAACAGGGTCACCGTCAGCACTGACTCACGAGGAAGCTGGTTTATCTGCACCGGGAAACAGACCCTGAAGAAGAAGAGACCAGATCAGAAGCAGGACAAGCAGGACTGAAGCAGGACTGAAGCAGGACTGAAGCAGGACTGAAGCAGGTGCAGGGGCAGAGCTAGGCCTGACTGGCATTTCCAGCCACCTGTGCCAGCGCCAAAGGAGAAGAGGGGGTTTTGAGCTGAACTGAAGTTTGTCCCTGTGCAGAACAACCTATCATATATTATAACACAGGCTGCAGCCTCTCAGAAAATGGGAAAAAATCACATAATACCAACGATGCCTTATGAAAGCAGCAATAATAATATAACATTTATACAAACAAATAACCTGGCAGCACAATACAATGAGAAATAATTGGCTTACTGAAAAGTGTAAACAACGATAGCCGTTTACCTTCTGTCCTGACTGGACAATAGGATAAACGCCATACAGAATAGAATACATGTATACATAGAATACATACAGAATTCTAAACAAGGACCAAACCACATATTCTAAACTCTCCTTTAGGGCTATGGATACATTTGTTTATACCAGTAGACCAGCACAGTTGTTCACTCGGCCCAGTGGCTGAAATTCACCAGAATGTAGGCTGTAGTTCTGCTATGGTCCCTGGCCTCCCTGCTAAAAAACTTCTCAATTTCAGGACCAAACCAGGTCTGGACCATGGCTGCACCAGGTCTAGACCACGACCTTTCATAGAAATTTGTTTAAGTCCAGAAAAGTGCATATGGTGCTTTATTGTAAAATTTCGGCTGACATCTCTTTCAAAATTAGTTGTTTTCCCAAGGACACTGAGGTTAACCTGCATTTGACCCAACCTTCAGTGTCTCTGGGTTAAACTTATCAGGAGCAGTGGGACCCATCTCCAGATCTTGAGCTAGTATTCGTCAGAACTACCTTAGCTGCAGAGCCCAGCAGAGGATGTACTTCCTGCGGCAGCTGAGGAAAGCCAAGCTGCCGGTCCAGATGATGGTGCAGTTCTACACGGCCATCATTGAGTCCATCCTCACATCCTCCATCACTGTGTGGTTCGCTGGGGCCACTGTCAGGGACAGACAGAGACTGCAGTGCATTGTGCGCTCTGCTCAGAAGGTGATTGGCTGCAGCCTTCCATCTCTCCAGGACCTGTACGTCTCCAGGACTCGGGGGCGAGCAGGTCGTATGGCAGCTGACACTTCTCACCCTGGACATGGACTATATCAGCCACTTCCCTCTGGCAGGAGGCTACGGCCCATCAGGACCAGAACCTCTCGTCATAAGAACAGTTTCTTCCCCTCTGCTGTTTCTCTCATGAACACTACATAATACCTGCACTAAACTGGACACTTTATAACACTGGTAACCTTAATAATCCATGTTGCACTGTTGTTGTTGTTTTGATGCCACTATTGTATATATTTCTACCTCCTGCATGCCCTTATTTGTATTTATTCAGTGTGTTTTTTTTGTGTGTGTTGTTGTATGTGCACTTAATCACCGAAGTAAGTTCCTAGTCTGTGAGCTCTGCTCACGAACAATGGCAATAAAACTTCTTCTGATTCTGATTCTGAGCTGGAGAATTTAACCCTGCAAGTTTTGGATTATTTAAGCACATACGAACCCCGGTCTAAACCCGGTGTAATCCCGCTCTGGATTTACCTCTGGTCCCATGTGACCAGGTGGAACAGGTACTTGGACACGTTCTGTTTGGAGGTGTGCTGAGGTGCACACAGCTCTGCTCCTCCATGAGTCAGAGAGCAGGTCAGGAAGAAGCCCTCGTAACTGGAACAAAAACAAAACTATATTTCACTAAAGCATTAATAATGAGAAAGTGGGTTGGACATCACTGTCTGTTAGAAGAGAACAGCACTGTATGAAATTTATCTGTAAGGGACGACTTCACCAGAATATCTCGCGTGCATGTTACTCATTGATACCGGAACATATAATACCAGATCACATGACTGCATAAGACTAAGAACTAGCTGCACCACCTTTAGCTGTTTTGCTTTACAAAAATGGAATACACTCCAAGAAAAAGCAAAACTGGGTGCATTGGTGATGCGATCGCAATTTAATAATCTAGTAACAAGCTTTTATACACATGCCTGCCCAAGTGCTCTCATTGGATTCCCCTGTATAAATAAAGATAAATAAATGTAATGAAATAAATAAATAACCAACAAAACAAAATACTATGGTACAGAGACTTGAACATTAAACTCATCCCAAAATCCCATGTACTTCAGAACATTTGTCTAGACAACTAGATCTATGATTCTGACACACACGGGGAGGTGCATCTGACACACAGGACAGTAGATTACATAAGTCCTGTAGCCGTGTCTTTGCGTCTCTTGAGATTTATTAGCTGATTTGAATAAATTTGTGTTTCCATAAACTTTGAGATCACCATTGCTCTGAGCTGAGATCTTGTGCTCTCAGACTCTAGAGAGGGGGACAAAGGTTGGAGGGAGGGAGGGGGAGAGTGAGAGAGAGAGAGAGAGTGAGAGAGTGAGAGAGTGAGAGAGAGAGAGAGAGAGAGAGAGAGAGAGAGAGAGAGAGAGAGAGAGAGAGAGAGAGAAAGAGAGAGGTGACAAGGGAATAAGTAGAGGAGAGAAGTGAAGGATGTAAAGTAAGTAGTAAAGAGGGGTTAAGAAGAGAGAGAGTAAGAGTGAGGGAGAAAAGGATTAAAGAGAGGTTGAGAGTAGGAGGGAGAGAGGCTGAGAAGAGTGAGGGAGAGAGGGAGCGGGTAAGAGAAGGGGAGATAATTAGGGGTAGATGGGTGAGGAAAGGGGAGTGAAAAAGGGTGATGGGTAGAGGGCTGAGAGAGAGGAGAAGGATGGAAAGGTGAGAAAGCGATATAGAAGGGAGAGAAAAGGTCATTGGTAATGGGGTGAGAGAGGATGGGCTTGAGGCATTGAGGGGTGAGAGACAGAATGAAAGGGGGGCGTGTGTCGGGGTCGGAGGTCACAGTGGTTCCCAAGCTCAGACCTTTGTGTTCTCCCCCTCCTCTCTTTGTCTCTCCTCATCCTCCTCTTTTACCCCTTATCCCTCTCTCTCTTCCCCTCCTCCTCCTCCTCCTCCTCCTCCTCCCCTCTCTCTCTCTCTCTCTCACTCTCTCTCACTCTCTCTCTCTCTCTCTCTCTCTCTCTGTGCAGAGGGGAGAGGGGCTCAGTTGGTTAAGTGTTTGTCTTCTAATCCAAAGGTTGGTGGTTTGAATCCCTCCCTCCTTCAACCTCTTGAAAGGGCAAGGCATGCCTGGTGGCCCAAGTGACTGCGAGGAGCTTACCTGGCAGCCCAGGTGATGGGGACCCTGTGGGCGGCATACACATTGAAGGAAAGCAGAGTGGACACTAGCCCCGCCTCCTGTACGGGTGCTGTTGAGATGAGGCTGTGGGCGGTCGGCTGGAAGTTTGCATTGAACGTGCTGCAGTACAAGTGCACCAACTCCAAGATGGCCGCTGTCAGCTTCTCCACCACAAGCTCTGAGAGAGAGAACTAGGTCTGGAACAAGTCTGAACCAAGACTAAACCAGGACTAAAGCAGGACTAAACTAGGACTAAAAACAGGACTGAACCACGTCTAAAGTAGGTCTAAACCAGGTTTGAACCAAATCTGAATCAGGTCTAAACAAGGTTTAAAAAAGGTCTAAAAGAGAACTAAAACATGTCTGAACCAGGAATCAACCAGAACTAAACCAGGTCCAAACCAGGTCCAAGCCAGGTCCAAGCCAGGACTAAACCAGGACTAAACCAGGACTAAAACACGACTAAGACATGACTAAAACACGACTAAAACACGACTAAAACATGACTAAAACACGACTAAAACACGACTAAAACAGGTTTGAAATAGTTCTGAACCAGGCCTGAACCAGATCTGAACCAAAATTAAACTGGTTCTGAACCAGGTCTCAAGCAGGTCTAAGCAGGTCTAAACTAAGTCTGAACCAAATCTGAACCAAATCTGAACCAGGTCTAAACCAGGTCTAAACCAGGACTAAAATTGGTCTGAACAAGTTTAAACAGTTCTACAATAAGGCAAAACCACAAAATCTAAGCCAGAACAAGGCCAGGTCTAAACCAGGTCCAAACCAGTTCCGAACAAGGACTAAAACAGGATTACAACAGGTCTGAACCAGGTCCAAACTAGGTCCAAACCAGGACTAAACGAGGTCTGAACCACATTTAAACCAGGTCTATACCAGGACTAAAACATGACTAATGACAGGACTAAAAACGGAAAAACAGGATTAAAAACAGGACTAAATAAGGTCTAGTTCTTACCTCGGTTCTCTCTGAGGGCCAGTGTAGAAGCATCCTGGAAAAATAGAGAAAGATGGAAGTTAGAACATGCAGCAAAAGTGCTTCAGACTGAGAAGCAGAGCCAGAGGAGCAGAGCCAGAGGAACAGAGCCAGAGGAGCAGAGCCAGAGGAGCAGAGCCAGAGGAGCAGAGCCAGGGGAGCAGAGCCAGGGGAGCAGAGCCAGGGGAGCAGTACCAGAGGAGCAGTACCAGAGGAGCAGTACCAGAGGAGCAGAACTAGAAGAGCAGAACTAGAAGAGCAGAACCAAAGGAGCAGTGCCAGAGGAGCACAGCCAGAGGAGCACAGCCAGAGGAGCACAGCCAGAGGAGCACAGCCAGAGGAGCACAGCCACAGGAGCAGAGCCACAGGAGCAGAGCCACAGGAGCAGAGCCACAGGAGCAGAGCCACAGGAGCAGAGCCACAGGAGCAGATTTTACCTTGGTGACCTTGGGGGTGACTCTACAGGGACAGGCTGGGAGCAGGTTTAGAGCTGCTGTGATCTCTGGAGTCTCGATCGAAGCCAAAGAGCTGCACAGAGCTTTAACTGACTGCACCAAACGCTCCACATGAAGAGACTCCACCTGAGACACAAACCAGGACTGAACCAAGACTGAACCAGGACTGAACCAGGACTGAACCAGGACTGAACCAGGACTGAACCAGGACTAAACCAGGACTGAACCAGGACTGAACCAGGACTAAACCAGGACTAAACCAGGACTAAATCAGGACTAAATCAGGACTAAATCAGGACTAAATCAGGACTAAATCAGGACTAAACCAGGGCTAAACCAGGGCTAAACCAGGGCTAAACCAGGGCTAAACCAGGGCTAAACCAGGGCTAAACCAGGGCTAAACCAGGACTAAATCAGGACTAAATCAGGACTAAATCAGGACTAAACCAGGACTAAACCAGGACTGAACTAGGAGTGAACCAGGACTAAACCAGGTGAAGCCTTGGACACACAGCACAAGTGAATTTGGCCCTATACATGAATAAAATCTGCACATTTAGGACATGTTTTTAGATTGCATTAAAAGTAAAAGGGGATAGCACACCATCTGTGCTAGGCATGCATAGGGACAGGTGCACATAGGGAGCGGCGCACATAATAGGAAGCGGCGCACATAGGGAGTGGCGCACATAGGGAGCGGCGCACATAGGGAGCCGTGTGCATAGGGAGCAGTGCATTGTGTGCATGTAGATTTCAGAAAATAGAACCTAATCTATTTTTTGAGGCTTGACACAAGCATGAGTATACACCATTCAAAGATCATGCATTTATTGATGTATTTGTGCAATTACCATCAGCACAGTGTTCTGGGGCAGTAATCTGCGTTAAACTTTGTTATAGCTGTATCTCCTGAGTGAAACACATGAGCCTGAAGCACGTTTAAACTGAGCAGACTCATCAGACAGACCACAGACTGCAACTCAGCGTAAAAACACTTTCTCTTCCTACATTTATGATTTTTACTGTTTATTTTCAGTTTTAGTTTAACCACAAAAAAGAGGACATCGCTGCTGTTTGTCTGAGGAGACATGAAGAGACATATTGTGACTCTTTCACCTAAACAAGAGAGCATAACTCCTCTTCAGTACCACGCACTTTTACTCTTGTGACAGGATTGGCTGGAGACCTGACGATTAAAATGTGTTTGCCCTATCATCGAGATCGACCAAAGTTTAGCTCGTGATCTATTTATCGTTCGAATTTTGGCACAGCCCCACAAAGGATTTCAGTCAATACTCAATACCGATTACAATACCATAATGAAGATAAAACATGCTCCTTTTTTAGTAATAAAATGTAATTTTCATACATAAAATAGAACTAAGGAGAAGACACGATACTCAATAACCATTTCAATACCATAATGATAATTTTAAAAAAACAAACTTGTCTTTCTTATGATACCATGTGGCCTTATATCTGCGTAATTCCTCAGTAGTCCAGGTAGGTTCCATATGGGCGTATACTCGTCTATGTGGTCTTCTTCTAGTTCTAATACAGTTCAATATCATTCTAAAGCTGCTCAGGAAAGGTTCCTTTCAGTCTTGTGAACTTTTTTAGTATAAATACCTACTCAGTGATGTTTTTTAGTATTGAATCAGATTTTCAATACTGTTATTTAATTGTTATTTGTTATTTACCTCTGAGAGCAGGAAGCACTCGGCCTCATTGTGGAAAGTGTCGAGCAGCAGAGTCAGAGCCTCTCTATCAAACACAAAAGGGATTATCAGAGACAGAACTATACTCTACTTAACCCTCTGAGTTTCACGTTTCAAAACTTTTATTGACCTTTATTTAACCAGGATAGTCTCACTGACTTTTGGAATATCTTTTACTGGGGTGTCCTAGCTGGATACAGTTAAAATCAGAAGTTTACATACACTATATAAAAACACACATACATTTTTTCCCGTCACTATCCGACATGAAATCAGACTAAACTTTATCTGTTTTAGGTCCACTTGAATTTCCAAAATTATTTCTATTTGCCAAATGCCAGATGAGAACGATTTTTTAAGAAATTTTTTAATGACTTTCATTCATCAAAGAAATTTACATACAGTAAGATTACTATGCATTTACAAAAATTTGGAAAAACTCTTATTGTTATTGACAACATTTGAGTTAACTGGAGCCAAACCTGTGGATGTATTTGAAGGCACACCTGAAGCACACTGCTTCTTTGTGTAACATCATGGGAAAGTCAAAAGAAATCAGCTAAGATATCAGGAAGAGAATTGTGGACTTGCACAAGTCTCCTTCATCCTTGGGTACAAAGGTGCCACGTTCATCTGCTCAAACTATTATACACAAGTATAAACACCATGAGAATGTCCAGCCATCATACCGCTCATGAAGGAGGCGGGTTCTGTGCCTAAGACATGCACGTGCTTTGGTTCAAAATGTGCATATCAACCCAAGAACAAAAGCAAAAGTACTTGTGAAGATGCTGGCTGAAGCTGGTAAGAGAGTGTCATTAGCTACAGTGAAACGATTACTGTACCTACATAGGCTGAAAGGCCACTCTGCCTGGAAGAAGCCATTACTCAAAAAGACAGATGACAGCCCGATCACAATTTGCAAATGGACACAGTTACCTTAAGTTTGTCCTGTGGGCTGACAAAACTAAAATTTTACTGTTTGACCATAATGAGCATTGTTATGTTTGGAGGAAAAAGGGGAGAGCTTGCAAGCCTGAAAACACCACCCCAACTATGATGGGGATGGCAGCATCATGTTGTGGGTTTGTGTAATCCCTCAGTCATCCAGGTCTGATCCATAGCAAAAGCCGAAATTTAAATCTCTGAAATAGACAAATCGTTGTAGGAGTGAAAACGTTTCACTGCTCATCCAAATCGCTTCTTCAGTTCTGCTCAGATTGCTAGTGGACACTACCTTATATCTATCTGAGGGGAGGGGCCAACTACACTGAAACTGTAAACAGCTATTGTCTCCAATTTCAGCTGAAGCTACTCTATTCAGCCTGTAATCGCCACCTATTGTTCTCTTTGTTCCTGCTTGTTTAGCAGATGACAACATGAGGAAAGAACATTATGTGGAAATACTGAAGCAACATCTGAAGACAACAGTCAGGAAGTTTAAACTTGGGCACAGATGGGTCTTCCAAATGAACAATGACCCGAAGCACACTGCCAAACTGGTTACAAAGTGGCTTAAGAATAACAAACTCATTGTTCTGGAGTGGCCATCACAAAGTCCTGATCTCAATCCCATTGAAAATTTATGGGCAGACCTGAAAAGGCATGGGCGAGCAAGGCAGCCAACAAACTTGGCTCAGTTACACCAGTTCTGTCCAGAGACATGGGCCTAAATTCCTGACAACTATTGTAAGAAGCTTATGGAAGGATATCCAAAACATTTGACCCAAGTCATACAGTTTAAAGGCAATAGTACCAAATACTAATGAAATGTATGTCAACTCCTGACTTTGAAGAAAGTAATAAAAAAAAAAAAACAACTCTAGAAATCCCTCTCTTATTATCCTAGCATTTAGTAAATGGAAATGACTTTGATAATCCTAACTGATATAACAGAGGAAAAGATTAGGCTGATTTCATGTCAGACACTGAGAAAAAGTCTTTTTATATAGTGCATGTAAACTTTTGGTTTCTGTATAGAAGGGGCGTGACCTGTAATAAGACTTCTGCTTTACCCTGTGTGTTTGATATAAGCATGTGTGTGAGAGCACCCCTACCTGGTGACGGTTTGCTTGATGGGGCGTTCCTGAAGCAGAATGCTGTGGTTCATGGATGAGGATGTCTCATCATCCTCTCTCTGTGAAAAACATTTGATCACATTAGAACAGAGTTAAAGCCCCACTGTATAACATTTCCTCACATTAAAACAGGGTCAAAGAAACAGGTTAGGGCAGGATCATAGTCCACTTCTTTTTACAGGCTAAGTTAGTGTGATGTCACCCACAGTGTTCGGTTGCAAAAAAAAGCTCATTAAGGCTAGTTGTTATGGCAGCTAATCCATATTTGCAATTCCGACTACTAGTATCATAGCAACCAAAGAGCCGGTAAGGAGTTGGGCCATTGAATGCAATGCCCCTTCACTTAGCAACACTGTCAGTCAGTTTAAGGTCAGAATGACAAGGGTGACGGAGCCAGTTACAGCGAGAGGGGCCACGTTTTTTCAATAGGAAGGTAATTGGAGTCAATGGAGCTGGAAACGCACCCATGCCCACTTCCAGTGTGGAACGCAGCAGTTAGCGGGTTAGCTATGTCCATATACAGTCTATGGGCAGGACAAAAGGGTTAGTTCAAAGAGTATATCTGTGTAATCCCTCAGTCATCCAGGTCTGATCCATAGAAAAAGACAAAGCTTAAATCTGTCAACTGGACAAACTGTTGTAGGACTGGAGACGTTTCACTACTCATCCAAGCCGCTTCTTCAGTTCCGGTCAGAGTGCTGGTGGACACTGCCTTATAACTATCTGAAGGGAGGGGCTAACTACACTGAGACTGTAAACAAACACGCTATTGTCTCCAGTTTCACCTGAAACTACCCTATCCAGCCTTGGTCTGGGTCTGAGGATGGAGTTATAGATGGGGAGAGATGATGTCTAAGGCCCTCCTTCCTGTTTAAAGAAGGATTGTCTTTCCTAACAAAAATGTTTCTTTAACTCCCCTCTCAAAACCATTTCTTTTCTCTGGCCAAAATCTAAACCTCACTATCTTCAGAGGAGTGGCTTGAGATGGAGATGTACGGCGGACTGGGGTCCAGAGGAGCTTTCGTGCTGGTGTTGGTACATCCTCTTATGAAGTGGCCGCTTAGTTTCTCCAGTGTACCGTACCTGCACTCTTCACTACACTGAATGGAGTAGACTACATTACTTTGGTTGTGGCTTGGGGTTTTGTCCATAGAGTGGACTAGTTTTTGTCTTAAAGTGTTTGTGGGTTTGAAAAAGACAGGAATCTCGTCCAGTATGAAAATTCTCTGAGGTTTTTCAGACACACCTGCTGTGTCAGGAATAGTTACACCTTTTCTTCTAGGTTCAGATTCCCTATTGTCTTAAGCTCTTTTAAATCTATTGAAGGCCCATTTTAAAGAGTATATTAAAGTACCGTTCGTCTTAGCTCTGTGCTGATGTCTGCTCTCCTCACCAGCCTCAGCCTCACATCCCAGTCAAACTTCAGACACTGCTGCACATGCTCCAGAGCCGCCAGTGTCTGAGAACTGAAACACAGGAAGAAACAGACAGGAGTACAGTTATACAGACTGAAAGAGAGACAGACAGCAAAATACAGTTACACAGGCTGAAACATAGACAGCAGTATATAATTATAGAGACTGAAACAGAGACAGACAGGAGAATACAGTTATACAGACTGAAACAGAGACTGGGGAATAGAATTATGCAGACTAAAACAGAGACAGAGGAATAAAGTTTAAAAGACCAGAGAATGAGCCAATGAAACACAGACAAAGATGAGGTCTGGAGAATGTGGCGAGAACAGATGTCACCAAATAATTTCTGTTTTGATTAACGTAAGAAGAAACATCACAACTTAACGATTAATCATGGCCTCATGACCAAACCTTTCATTCATTTTCATTCAATCCACTCCACTTTATTTGTATAGCACATTTTATAAACACAGTTTCCAAACTGCTGCACAGAGACAGGTAGCAATACTAATAAACAAAATATCAATAAATGCTCAAATGCTTAATCTCACTTGTTCTAAAACAATAAAACCAATAAAATCATATAAGAGCAACAATAAAATAGCAATGGTTTCTTAGGCATCAAGAGCTGGAGCTGGCCCTCAGACCTCAGCATGCACGGGGTTGTAAATTTGGAGGAGGTCCAGTCCATTCAAGGCATTAAAAACAGTTACATCTTGAAATCAATTCTATAATTAACAGCAAGCCAGTGCAAAGACGCAAAAATTGGGGTGGTGTGATTGCACTTTTTGCTTCCTGTTTCACACTGGCTACATTTAAACGTACACCAAAAACCTGAATATTGTCAAATTTCTAGTCCATTAAAATAACTTAAATGACATGCAAAAAAAAATCTAAAAAATGTGAGTAATCAGAGGGACCATGTTCAGAAAGAAATCAGATTTGCTGTTTGCATGTTTTAAGAATGGTGTAAATCCAAAAATCTGATGAGTAATCTGATTGCTCTCTGATTGTCCAACTTGTGCAGTGTTTGGACAAGCAAAATTATGCAAAAAAAGGACAAAATGTGGCAAATGTGGCAAAGACAGAAATGAAAGAGAAAATGTTAAAGATTGAAAGAGATGACAATGCCTCTGTCTATTAGCAGCTTTATGGTCTCAGGTACAGGTCCAAATTTTAAGAAACCCTGTGCAGTGGTGCATTTCTGGTCTCAGTCTAAACTCCAAACACTTAGTGAATAATGGTTTAAACATGAGCTTGTCACAGCTGCTGTCCTCGTCAGCTGTCTCTGCATATTTTTACAATTCTCTTCGGGTGTAGGATTTGGCAGTTTTTTATGCCAGATGCCCTTCCTGACGCACAGTGGGGAATGTCACCATGGTTGCAATTGCAACAATACGAAATAACAATTGTGGAATTTTTTTTGTGTTCCATCTAACCTCATTCAGAAATTTAGATTTCACAGGGTTTCTCAAAGTGTAGACCAGAGACTAGAGGGTTTCTCAAAGTGTGGACCCCATACCGGAGAGGAGAAGAGAACAGGCCTGTGCCAGTAACCACTACATCATTCAATACATGAATGCCAGAAGAAATATGTTTTGGGGTTGAGTATTTTTTTGTGTGAACTTTTTCTTTGCACTGTTTTTAACAATTTTGTTCATTTTAAAAGGGATTTACAGGGATTATCCCATTTTAGGTTTATTGCGGTAAAGCGTATAACATGATTTATCATGTTACACATTTTTACTGTACCAAAATAACGCACTTTGAAATGTGTTACCATCCTCTCTCAGGTCCTCTTCGATTTCATGTGTGCTTCAGTAATTAATTTTAGATCATGGCTTTAGCTCGTTTAGATCTGGTTTATGCTCACTTAAAAGTGCGGATGACCGGTTTTGATAATTGTCTCATTTTGACTTAATTTGGTGAGTTTTATACCAATCAAGAATCAATTTGTCAAGAAAAGTTGGAAAATATGCTGAAAATGACAGGAAGTAGACTAGTAGCAGTTCTATTTTAGAGAGTTCAATATGGATGGTCACTTCAGGGAGAATTCTATCCAAAAGTTCAACACAATTTCCATGCAAGAAACACATCTTTCTGATAGTTTAAACATTATTCAACAAAATAATAATGTTTTCTTACATTTTTATTTGTCAAATAATAATATCTGTGTACATAAGAGGAGGTTTGGCCCAGAGTACGACAGTAATGGAATTCCCTAGTGTTTTAGTGAGGTCCTGTGATACTCGGGATGCCTAATTTTACCAAAGTGTTAATAGGCATGAAAGGCTTGATAAACACAGTGCTAGAAGATGCCTTATTTGTGTGTCAGATGCCTTCTTCGTGTGTCAGATGCCCTCCCAGTGTGCCAGATGCCCTCCCAGTGTGCCAGATGCCCTCCCAGTGTGCCAGATGCCCTCCCTGTGTGCCAGATGCCCTCCCTGTGTGCCAGATGCCACCCTGTGTGCAAAATGCCATTCAACGTGTATCAGATTGTGTCAGGGCCCTCCCTGTGTGTCAGATGCCCTTCCAGTGTGTCAGATGCCCTCCCCGTGTGTCAGATACCCTCCCATGGTCCGTACTTTGGCAGGTACTCGTCAAGGCCGCAGACTTTCATCAGAAACTGATCCACGTCCAGATCTTCCTGGTCCTGAGTGTAGCACAAGGTCTGATAGATCAGAAGGTCCACGGTGGAGGAACCTACAAGAGACCAGGGTTACACCAGAGACCAGACCAGAGACCAGAGACCAGACACTATAGAGACCAGAGACAAGACAAAACAAGACCAGAGACCAGGGATAGACCAGAGACCAGGGATAGACCAGAGACCAGCGATAGACCAGAGACCAGGGATAGACCAGAGACCAGGGATAGACCAGAGTCAGAGAGACCAGGCCAGAGACCAGATTTAGCCCAGAGATCAGAGACTAGGGTTAGACCAGAGACCAGAGAGACCAGAGAGGCCAGAGACCAAGGCTAGACGAGAGACCAGGCCAGAGACCAGGCCAGAGACCAGGCCAGAGACCAGGCCAGAGACCAGGCCAGAGACCAGGCCAGAGACCAGGCCAGAGACCAGGCCAGAGACCAGGCCAGAGACCAGGCCAGAGACCAGGCCAGAGACCAAGCAAGCAAATAGTTAAACTGTTTAGTAGTGTTTAGAGTGACATTCTAATGGCATGTCTTTGTCAACCATAACATGCAGGTTTTGTGAGGCTTGGGTTAGACCAAATACTGATGAATCGCTGTAAAGGATTACAGCAGTAACAATAATTGGTGATAAGAGACATCACTAAACTCTTGGATGATCTTTCCCTAGGAGATTACATAAAGTAAGAAAAGGAAAGAACCCCAAAAGGGAATCCTGAAGGACTCCACACAACAGATCATTCAGTTCAGACATTATTTGCCCAGCACGGGCAGCACGAGTAAAGCTCAAGCTCATAAATATGAAGAAAACAATGCAGAACTGCCCATGACCATAGACAGACCAAAGACCAGTAGCAGTATAAGTAAAGTAGTGGTACAACAATAATAATAATAATTATTATAATAATAATAATAGTATAAATGTATTTCTCACCATCACAGGTAAAGGTGAGTGGCTCTCGGACTCCCTCACAACTCACACAGACGCGCACTGACACCCCCAGACCCTGGATAAGCTCTGGACTCAGGGATGGAGACCAGACGAAGCCCGAATTAGAGACCGAGTCTGAGTGTGGAAAGGCCGATCGTAGACTGCAACAAAACACAATATAAGATCATTAAAGCGGACTGATTCTGCAAAATGGACTTTTCGGTGCTTTTAACCATGTTATAGTTGTTTTCTTCTCATTTACCCTGTGAAGGTGATTTGTGCTCCCGTTTTCACGCCGGTACTGTAACATACACACTCCCTTCTCCAGTTTTGTTTTCTTAATCGGTGATACACGTAGGATTAGCAGCTTTGCGTAGTCATTTTGGTAAAAATCTTCCACTCACTAGTGTGATGTATAACTATCTATAGGACAGGCCGAGTAGTATTTTGTTCAATGTTCACATTTTTCAACACATCCAGAAGATCTGACAAAGACATACTAATGCAAGAATCACATTTCAGAACATATTTGTACGTCTCTAAATTACAGGGTTAGCAGTTTTCATGCAGAATAAGACCCTTTGGAGGAGGGCATCTGACACATTAGAGCATTTCAGAACATGTTTGTACAGATCTAAATTACAGGGTTAGCACCTTTATGCAGAATAAGACAGGACATTTTGTTGTTTGTGGAGGAAATTATGGTACTACAGCCTTTTAGGTTTAATGCCGTACTATGGAACATGCCAGTCAAAGCATCAGCCAGAAAAGTTACACAGTGGCCAGCAAAGCAAGTTCATTTGTTACATCAAGGCTAGATTAATGTAACTCCTTACTAGCCGCATGCCCCAATTATATTCTATAAAAAGTCTTCAGCCTCAGCTAGGTCAAAATGCAGCAGCCAAACTCTTAATGGGAGCTAAGAGAAGAGAGCACAACACCCCAATTGGGAGTCTCACAAGCAGAGCTACTTTAAAGTCTGTTCTCTGAGCCACAGGAACCCAGTGCAGAGACCTAAGACCTAGTCAGGACCTGAGCGTGTTCAGTGTTCGGGATGTACTGCAGTTGTCTTATCTCTAATTTGGGGAGGCCAGTCTAATCCACTGGAGACAAATAAATGGATAAGTCTCTCCAAGTCTGGTTTAGACAGTGTATCTTTAATTTTTGCAATGATTTTTGCAGATGGTGAAAAGTGGCCAAAGTTATTGATTTGATGTGCCTGGAGTCCATTATTACATTTCTAGCCCGATTGAAAGTTTTAGAGAGAAACTGGAGATGACTGCTGACACACTCTCTTTGTTTCTTTGGACCGAAGACTATGACTTCAGTCTTGTTTGAGTTTACCTGATGAAAGTCATTTTGCATCCACACATTGATCTGTTGAATGCAGTAGCAGAGTGAATTCATGGTCCATATTCATGTGTTGCCAGTGAGACATAGATTTGAGTGTCACCTGCATAGTTGTGGTAGGACATAATTGTTGCGTATAAACTGGCCTAATGGCAGCATGTACAGTCTGAAAAAAGGGGTTCCAGGATTGACCCCACACGTCAGGGCCATTTTATCTGAGGCACATTTTCTGATTTTAACACAGTAGTCCCTACTAATGTACGACTTGAACCAGTTTAGTGTAATAATAACACTTGTAATGCGCTTTACAGGCTTGTCAAAGCCTCTCAAAGTGCCTCACTATAGTCATTATTCATTCACTCCAGACTTGGTGATGGTAAGCTACTATTGTAGCCACAGCTGCCCTGGGGGCAGACTGACGGATGTGAGGCTACCAGTTTGCGCCATCGGCCCCTCTGACCACCACCAATCATTCACGCACGCATCACTTTCATACTAGGCAATGCGGGTGAAGTGTCTTGCCTAAGGACAAAACGACAGAACTTGGTCCAAGCGGGACTCGATCCTCCAACCTTCGAGTTGGGGGACCAACACTCTAACTACTGAGCCACTGTCGTAGTGTAGTATCAGAGATGTCCACCCGATCCTCTAGTCTCTGTAAGAGGATCCCATGATCGACAGTGTTAAAGGCAGCACTCAGATCAAACAGGATCAAGACTGAGACTTTGCCTGCATCAGTATTTTACGCGGGTGTCATTTGTCTCCTTGATAAGAGCAGCATCGGTGCTGTGGTGGGGTATAAAAAATTATTTGAAAACATCAAAGGAGTTGTAGAAAGTGCTGGAGAAAGTTAATAAGCTGTTAGTAAACAACTTTTTCAAGGACTAAAAATGGCAGATTTCAGATGGATCAATAATTGTACTGTGGCATCAAGAGTGATCTTCTTTAAAAGAAGCTTGATAACCACAGTTTTGAAAGCTCTTGGAAAAGTTCCTGATTAAATGTTAATTATGCGAGTGAGTGGTGATAGCACACTGTTGAGCACAGACTTCAGAAATGTAGTGGATAACACATCGAGGCAGCATGTAGCATGTAATGCATCTTTAGTGCAACACTGAGGCCAAAACAAGACTCCTAATATGTCACACTGAACTGAATCATTTGTGCTTTAAATTCAGATACAAACCAGTTCAGGTAGTAGTAGTAACTGGTTAAGTACTATTATCAGTCATACTGTGGTAGTAGTACTATTAGTAGTAGTACTATGGTAGTAGTAGTAGTACTATCAGCAGTAGTACTATGAGTAGTAGTACTATCAGTAGTGTTATCAGTAGTACTGTGGTAGAGTAATAGCTGTTTATGTAGTATCATCAGTCATAGTACTATCAGTAGCAGTCACAGTAGTACCACTACTTCTTGAGTTTTTAGAGATACTCACACGTCGAGCATGTGACAAAATGCAGCCACCTCTTCGTCTCTCTCCTCTGACACCTGGAAGAGCTCGTACCCGAAACCAGAGGAGCGAGAGCCTAGAGGAACCTACAGAGAGCCACAGTTAGCCTACAGCAAGGTACTTCTGATTGTTATACAACAATTGCACTTTTCACATATTTTTACATTGTGAAATTATTTAATTCGTTTTTGAATCCAGATTCAGTCTCAGGTCATATTCACATCTGAGAGAGACTGAAATATGAGTTTTAAACTAATCCAACAATTCCATGCATTTCAGAAAATGTTTGTAGAGGTCTAAACTACAAGGTTAGCAGTTTTAAACAGAATACGGCCCGATGGAGACATGGGGAACCCTGACACACAGGGACATTTCAGAACATGTTTGTAGAGCTTTAAACTACTATTTGGTCTAGTTTGGCTTCTGTTTTCCTTACTTTGGGCTTTATGTGGGTTTAAAGGCTACAGGAAAATCAGATGCAAAACAATTCGCAACGTACCGGGTCAGCTGACACTCTGCGCTGGTTCCGATTGGTCTTTGTGGTTGGGAGGTAGGTTCTGGGCGGGACTTGAGGTGGGAGTGTCTTACTGCGGCCAACAGGCTTTCCTGATTGGTCCCTGAATGGCCTGGGGGGCGGGGTCTCGTTGAGTTTGAGCAGTGATTGGTTGAGGCTCTCAAAGTCTGGGTCAACTTTGGGCTAGAGAAGGTATTCAGAAGTAAGTCTTAATCACAAAAACAATGGACATGATGTCCCATCTGTTGTAATATAATTGTGTTATAATTTGGTGTTTTGGTTCAAGACTTAATCGAAAAACAGAATGAGCCTCACATGAGTCTCTCATTTGGGTTGCCTGTTCAATGCTGAAATCCAGTTGGTTTAAACCTAAAAGAACACTCTCTATCTAAACCCCAGCACCTGCAACCAATCATTAATCAGTTCCTGTGTGCAGTCGCTGCAGCTCAGTGAGGAGGTTCTGAGCCTTCACATGAGGCGTGGCCTGTCCATAGACTGCGAATGAGAAAAACTTGTATGTGTCCTCTATCTGCAGGTTAAGGCTCTAGCAACACAGGTTCAGTTGAGATTGTATGACCTTATACATACAACTCCTTCAAATATGACATCATCACTTTCATATTCCTCACATTCAGAGTGTGATTAAATGTATAGGCCGCTCACCTGGACTTTGGACTGGTCTCCGTCGGGTGTGTACAGGTTGATGTCCCTCAAGGGAGCCCTGGAGGGGAGCTCTGAGGGGGCGTGAGGGGGGGCCCTGGAAGGGGCCTCTGTGGGGGGGTGATGGGGGACAATGGGCAAGCGGGGCGGCACAGCTGGTGGAATGTCGTCATCAGAAAAACATGAAGTCTGAGAGTCTGTGGGTTTGGAGAGCTCCAGAGCCTCCATGATGTACAGGGGCTCTTTGGGAACAATCACCCCAGGACCAGGCACTTGGGCTGGGGTCGGAGTTTGCTGAGAGCCTCCAGGCTGATCCAGAGTCGGGTCTGATCCAGAGAGAGCGCCTACGTCAGAGACAACATTTATATTCATGAAAACAGTTTGTCTTTAAAGGATGCACACTGATTATGTTGTGATGTCACACTGAAGGATAAGTGAGACAGACAGCAAAAGGGAGGGGGGACTAAGAGCCTGAAAAAATGAAAGTGAAACTGTTAATGTTAATACCTTGTTTGGGCGAATATAGCATTTTCAAAACAATAAAAGGTAACATGATGATCTAAATATATTATGTATTAACAGTAAATACCCCCTCCTTAATAATCCATAAAAGTGTAATAAAAATGAAAATAAGAAAATAAGATCTGAAGTGCTGTGAACAATAAACCAGGACTTTGGACAGTACCAGAGAGGTTTCCCGTGAAGACTCTGGATGCGGTTGGCCTAGGCCTCTCAATGGACTGGACCTGGGCTTTAGTCCTGGTCAGGTTCTGTGAAGGGGTGGGGGGGCAGATCCTGGGGAGGTTCTGGGTCCAGTATTGGGTCCGGTCTTGGGTCTGGACAGGGGCCCTGGTTGGGTTCTGGGTCGGGTTCTGGGTCCGGTCTTGGGTCCGGTCCTGTTTGATCCGAGATAGAGCATCATACTCCATCTGCAGAGCCTCAGCCAGAACCAGCTCCTTCTGAGAAAGGCCCAGAGTCTCCAGGCTCCAGCCCGACTCAGGGGTTTCCTTGTGGGTATGAGCTGCCGACATGACGCCCTGACCTGGAGGTGCATGGAGAAGAGAGGGTTAGAGCTCTGATTCCTGGGAAGATATCTGACACACAGAGATACAGCAGGATGGCAGGGCATCTGACACACAGGGACGGGCATCTGACACCCATTCTAAAGGAAATGTTTTCGCTATAAAAATTTGTATGAAAGGAAAAGACCGAACAATGAACAGGAAGAAAAGGAAAGACAAGAGGTTAAACAACTGTGAACCAGGACTAAACCAGGTCTAAACCAGGTCTAGACCAGGTCTAGACCAGGACTAAACCAGGACTAAACCAGGACTAAGCCATGTCTAAGCCATGTCTAAGCCAGGTCTAAAGCAAAGTCTAAAGCAGGTCTAAAGCAGGTCTGAACCAGGACTGAATCAGTACGAAAGCAGGTCCAAACCAGGACTGAACCAGGTCTGAACTGGGACTAAACCAGGACTAAACCAGGTCTGAACTGGGACTAAACCAGGACTAAACCAAGTCTAAGCTACGTCTAAGGCAGGTCTAAAGCAGGTCTAAAGCAGGACTACAATACAAATAAATGAGCCGGATCCATATTGTCATCCTCAAGAGAAAAACAAAAACAAAAGACCTCTCCTGAAACCAGAGGAGCAAAGGAGGAGAGGGTCAGAGAAGCACAGGAGCAGAGAAGAGGGTCAGAGAGGCAGAGGAGAGGACTAGAGGAGGAGAGGGTCAGAGAAGCAGAGAAGCAGAGTAACAGGAGAGGGTCAGAGGACCAGAAGAAAGGGTCAGAGGAGTACTAAAGAGTGTCAGAAGGGCAGAAGAGAGAAGCAGAGGAGAGGGGCAGAAGGGCAGAGGAGAGGGTTCAGAGGAACAGAGGAGAGGATCAGAGGTGAGGATCAGAGGTGAGGGTCAGAGGAGCAGAGAATGCAGAGGAGAGGGTCAGATGGAGCAGAGGAGAGGATCAGAAGAGCAGATGATGGAGAGAAGAGGGTCAGATGGGTACTGGAGAAGGCCACATGAACGGAGGAGAGGGTCAGAGGAGCAAAGTATGAGTGATTCTAGTGTTAGGGGGAACAGCTGTAGATTGGGTTTAGTTTTCTCTGGGGGATTTTAGAGGAAATACTGCCCCCCTTGCCTCACTTCCATACCCTTCATGTGCACACACACACACATACACACATACTGGAGCAGATGAGACCTCAGCAGACAGATCAACTCGGGATGAGAACCACTGTTCCTTTGTCACATTGAACACACACATTACAGTAATAGGCCCTGAGGGAGTGTTAGGCTCAAGGACACAGCCAGTGATTGGACTGGATTTGAACCTGCAACCCTGTGTGTTTGGGGGACAGTGCCTCATAACTTCTCAGTTTCTCTCTGTCCATACACTGTTCAGTCCTATGGCATTATGCTTTATTCAGGCCATCTGAACAGCACATGTGTGTGAAACAGGCAGAAACTGGTTAGCACTGCATGGTTCAACTTTGATGTTTAAAAATAAAATGTATTAAACCAAATGTGTAGTTGTAAAATTATAAATTTTCTGTCCAAAAGCACAGCTCTCTTTTACTGTTCAGGCGTTGTTGGACCTGTTTTGATGTTTTGGTTCATGTTTTGTGTCGTGTTTTGGCTCATGTGATGGATGTTTGACTTGGACCAGATCTAAACCTGTTCTAAATGATCACATGACCTTCCCCCCACTCAGCGCAGGCCCGTTTGGACCTTTTTTAGTTCGATTTGGCTCGGCACAATATTAGAATAACACAGTTTGCTCGTACTTACGTCTGTTACACCTCTGCTTTTGTCCCGATTTGTAGCCCAGTCCGGCCCAGTTCTGCCCTTCTCACCTGCAGCTCTATTCACAGACTGGGGAGCGTGGTCCACTCCTGGTTCTAGAGCCGGTTCTCCCCTGGTTGAATGCCAGTTTTCCCCCAGTTCTGTTCCGGCTCGGTGCTCCTCAGATACGGGCGGAAGATGCCGTGTTCCCGGAGTCCGTGGTCTCTCCTCTGGCTCCTCGCTCCGGTAAACGCGGCTCTTTTCTCGGGTTGCTGGGCAGATTTCGGTCCCGGGGCCGTGCTGTGGGCCTCAGACTGGGACCAGGCTCCGGTACCGGCCCGGTGCAGCCCCGTGGACCCACTGAAGTCCCGGAAAGGTCCCGGAAAATGCCGTTATTCCGCGTTATTCCAGAGAAACTGCGGCGGAACGGCCCCACCACGGACCCGGAAGAAACACAGCTGCGCTTCCGCTGTCCTTCACAATAAAACTACAAAA
Organism: Periophthalmus modestus; assembly: GCA_019594935.1. Classification (NCBI taxonomy): domain Eukaryota; kingdom Metazoa; phylum Chordata; class Actinopteri; order Gobiiformes; family Gobiidae; genus Periophthalmus; species Periophthalmus modestus. Next base: position 23,221,565 of record JAIEZT010001368.1, read on the forward strand.
TAAAAGCTCAATGTTTTGGTTTTTTTTTTTAATCAGAGAGGTTTGGAGTTTAATTATAGCCTTAAAAGTGCTTCACAGCTAATAATATAGTTTTTTCATGCTTATTTGGGAAAAAGGTCGATCCATCCAATAATTGTATTTTACGTTTAAATGTTAAATTAAATTGATTTTACATTTCAGTTAAAAAAAATCGTTTAATTCTATCTGCACATATTAAAGATCATATTTTACTTCATTCTCTTCCGGATGAGTATTTTTATGTTAAATTTAAACTCATTTATTTTTCCGCACAAAGATCAAAACCTCAAACAGAATCAGAGGAACGGCGCCGCCCCGTGGAGCGTGCTTGACAGTACAGAAACCTGATGGTCTGACAAAGGACCACAAATGTGACCCACACATGAACCTGATAGTGAGACTTGATGATAAGACCCACAGTATATATGGAACCTTTATATTTTTATTATTATTAAGGAGGGAGATTATTCCACTAAATATGAATTCTAATAGTCAGTTCACAACATGTTTTTGTGCAAATTTAACATTTTACTTTTCTTGAGTCGTGTTATGTTGGAACACTCCTCAAATTTAAAATAAAACGAATTGAAGTGTATCATGTACTGTATAGTATGTCCATAAACCATATTATTAAAAGTCAAACACAGTTTCCATCAGTACTTACACCTACATACTGAAGTCTTAATACAATACAGTCTTAATACAATACAGTCTTTAATACAATACCAGCCCTGCTTCATTTAAAAAAAAATGTTTTAAACATACTTACAAATTACCAGCTGAAAAGGGTATTTAAATGAACTTAGTATCAAATGCTCTAAAACTGTCTTATAATACACCATTAGCACTATTCTAAAGTACAAAACATAATGAATGAACCCACAAGAGATCAGACGTATTAAATTTTATTACAAATCATTAACATCAAAAATTAGACACTTAATTTATTCACAGTTTTTACAAAATGAAAATCTCACAGGAAGAAGGATTTTCACAATAAAAGTGTAAGTGCATCCAGTCCCTTCAGCAGAGCTTTACTGTGAAAGGTTTGGTCAGAGTTTAAACTTCATTAGTGCAAAACGTAATGTTAACATTTGTTTAAGTGTTTTATATCAACTTTAAATTCCTTGTTATTTAAAGTGGACCTGTTCTGCGAAGTTGCACTTGGAGTGATTGGTGCATGTTTGACCACTTCAAATCACTTATCACTTATTTTCAAGACACCATTTTGTCGATCAACTCCTGTTTTCCCTGTCATCGGTACAGTCCCACAGTGGCATATACACTTCCTACTCCAGTTTATTTTCTTATTCGATGATACATGTAAGATTACGCACCATCACATAGTTATTTTGATATAAATGAAAATAAAAATCTTTTATTCACTAGTGTGCAGCTATCCATAGGGGGGGGCAGACAGCATGCAGAGCCTTCTTGTGATGATGTTTACAGCTACATTAGCTGACTTGTTTCTCTTATTAAGTCATTTTAGATCAATACTGCAATTTAAAATGTCCAAATTATAACTTAATGAGTGTAATAGATTATAACTATAGAGCAGACACGAACGCAACGTAGACATCAGTGCATAAAATCATTTATTCTCATTTATTTGGGTTTAAGTCAGTCTGAACTATAACTGGATGGCTGGTCGGTTTCTAGGGTCAAATTGACTTCTTTTTTTTTATTGCAGATGTGTTAACCTGGTTAATGGTTAATAGCTCTGTAATACTGGGCCTAGCATATTAAACAAAAACTGGCACAAAGTTCAACATCTTCTCTGCCAGTATAAATAAACTGAAGTGATTTTTTTTCTTTTTTTACAATAGCTTCATAAAGTCGTGCCATTGTTCAACCCCAAAGACGTGACTGTTGTCAACTGAAATTACTTTAAGCCCGTCCATCCATTTTCTTCTGCTTATCTGGGGCTGGGTAGCGGGGGTTACAATCTAAGCGGGGACTCCCAGACTTCCCTCACCCCAGACAGCTCCTCTGGTGGGACCCCAAGGCGTTACCAGGTCAGCCAAGGCCCGGAACACTTCCTTAGGGAGGCATCCAGGAGGCACCCGGAACACTTCAGCTGGCTCCTCTCGACATGGAGGAGCAGTAGCTCTACTCCAAGTCCCTCCCGTGTGACTGAGCTCCTCACCTTGTCTCTAAGGGAGCGCCCAGCCACCCTGCGGAGGAAACTCATTTCGATCGCTTGTATGCGCAATCTTCTCTTTTCGGTCATTACCCAAAGCTCATGACCATAGATGAGGGTAGGAACATAGATTGACCGGTAAATCGAAAGCTTTGCCTTTTGACTCAGCTCCTTCTTTACCACAACAGTCCGATGTAGCAACTATATCACTGCAGAGGCTGCACCGATCTGCCTATCAATCTCATGCTCCATCCTTCCCTCACTCGTGAACAAGACCTCGAGATACTTGAACTCCTCCACTTGAGACAAGGACTCACCACCCACCTGAAGAGGGAAAGTCACATTTTTCCAGTCGAGAACCATTGCCTCAGATTTGAAGGAGCTGATTCTCATTCGTGTAGCTTCACATTCAGTGGCACACCACCCCAGTAGCTGCAGCAGGTCCTAGATTAATGAAGCCATCAGGATAACATCATCTGCAAACAGCAGAGATGAGATCCTGTGGTCCCCAAACCGGACCCCCTTTTGCCCCTGACTGCGCCTAGAAATACTGAACTTAAACATAATGAACAGAACCGGCGACAAAGGACTCTGGTGGAGTCCAACATGCACTGGGAACAGGTCTGACTTACTGCCAGCAATGAGAGCACAGCTCCTGGCACGACAAGGGACACTGTCTTCTCCAGATCCACAAAGCACATGTTGCACTGGTTGGGCAAACTCCCATGAACCCTCGAGCACCAATGGAGAGTATAGAGCTGGTCCAGTGGAGCGAAAACCACACTGCTCCTCAGGACTTTAAGCTATAAGATCAACATGACAAGTTTGTGGAGCCAATCCCAAACAAATAATGATAAGGTTCAACATTTGTAGATCAGAAGATTGAAGATTTGTTTGAAAATGCAGTGAATCTCCCATGCAGTTATATAGGGCCCTGCTCTCCATGTGAGATTATGATCAAACTCTAGAATGCTGCGAATTTAATGCACCACTTTAAAACGGTCTCCAAAACAGATTTGTGGAGAGGTGAGTGCCCCAAACATAAAACCAGGAGGAGTCCTGGTTTAAACCTGGATTTGTCTTGGTTTAGTTCTGGGTTAGTCTTGGGTTAGTCCTGGTTTAGACCTGCTTTAGACCTGCTTTAGTCCTGGAATAGTCCTGAGTTAGACCTGGTTTAGGGCTTTGATGTAGGTTTGACTAGGTTTAGTCCTGGGTTAGTCCTGATTCAGTCCTGGTTTAATCCTGGGTTAGACCTGGTTTAGTCCTAGGTTAAACCTGGTTTAGTCCTGGTTCTGGTTCAGTTCCCGACTGGTTCTCCTCAGATTCTCTTTGACTTTGATGAACTCTGGAGCTCGACTGGACTCCAACTTCTGCCTCTGCTCCTGTTGCTCCAACTGTGAGACAGAGCGGAAGAAAGGTGAGCCCTGCTGTCTACTAGTGAGTGGAGTGTGCATGTCCTCCTTGTGTGACTGTGGTAGAGTGGTTATCTGGTTTCCTCCTCTCAGTAAGAAGATTGTGGGTTAGACTCCTGATTTCTCTAAGTGGAGTGTATATATCCTCTCTTTGTAACTGTGGCAGAGGGGTTATCCTGTCTCCTCCTCTCATACGGAGGTTATGGGTTCTGTACCTCCTCCAGGATGTGGTGCCTCCTCTGCAGCTCCTGTTCCAGGGGGGAGAGCTTCTTGTGGGACTCCTCTTCCTGCCTCCTCAGCCTCAGCCTTTGGTCCCTCCTCCGTGCCTCCATCACACGCTGCAACTCCGGCTTCAGCTCCACCGAGTCTCCAGCCCTGTTAATAATGAATGAGATGCGTCTAAAGCTCTGTGCACTCTGTGCACTCTGAGCTCTCCTTCCTCCACCTCCACCACCTTCTCCACCTCTGTCTCACTCAGGTCACAGCCACGCCAGGGCAGACTGACCAACTTGTGGCTTATGTCATGGGACACAAGTGAACCTCCCCCAGAAAGTTCCAACTTTCTGAATGTGTGAGAGCCTCTGAAGCAAAATACTGTAGTTATGCTTTTGGGCAAGACAGTCCTGCCTTAGTGTTCACTGTATGCATCCTCAGTCTGTTGAGTTATTGACTTCACACTTGGCACTTAGATTATGATCATACACTAGTGCTTTTGCAAACGCTCTCTTCCGCAATTACTTTATAATTTCATACATTATTCATTCACTCCAACACTCACACACCACATTCATAGACAGGCAGTGGAAGGGTGGACGTGTCTTGCTGAATAACACAACACAACAGTAAACATGAGTCAAAACTGGGATCAAACTGTTGGCCTTCAGGTTAGTGGAGGAGTGCTCTATCACTGAGCTACTGCGTGTGCTGCAGGATTCATAGATTTTAATCTTTAAGTTTAATCTTCCTATCTGCAGGGTCAGGACAGTTTACACCTTAGGGCAGGTCAATGGACTTAAAATGAAACTAAATACTAAATCCACTTTTTTCACTACAAAACTGTGAATATGGTGTTTGAATAGCATTATTAGTCCTTTTTGGCAATTTTAGTGCAAACTTGATACATTTCCTGCTTTGTGGTCAAAAATGTCTTAGATATGGATATCTAGAGACCAATCACATTGTTCTTTATATCTCCAGGCCCTGCCCCTCGTCCCCCCTCATTCTCCCCTTCAGTCCTTCAGGTCCCGCTCCTCATCCCCCCTCACGCTCCCCTTTAGTCCTCCAGACGCTGCCCTCCTCCCCCTCTGTTTAGTCCTCCACACCCCGCCCCTACTCCCCCCTCACTCTCCCCGTTAGTCCTCCACACCCCAACCCTTCTCACCCCTCTGTTTGGTCCTCCACACCCCCTTATGTCCTCAAGGTACTGTCCAGTTAAGCAGTTCTGTTTGAAATGTGGTTGTGGGAGACGTTTAGGTGTTTAGTCCCACTTAAATTTATACAGTACAGATACAGTAAACACTATGGTGTGCTAATTTGAGTGTAGTTAGCTTCTCTCACACAGACATAAGTGTGTGTTTGTTTGAGTGCAGTTAGCTCCTCCGTCACACAGGCATAAGGCCGTGAAGATGAACAGCTCTTAGTGCATTTGCGTTTATACTGAATGACATTTGAGGGGTCAGTGGGCTGGTCAAATGGTCAGAAGGTCAGATGTTAGATGGTATTATTTGATTAGTGGTTACCATTTACAGATGTTCTGAAGTTAGATCCTAGACTGTTGTATTGCAACCAAAGAGCCAATCAATAGCGAGGATGTTGAAGGTAAAGCCCCTTCCTGCCCGCACCACTGGTTTACCAGGGAGTGAGCACTTAGCAACACTGTGAATCAAACCTGTTGCTAACCCTAGCAACCTCAGTAAAAGATGGCACCTGATTGGGCTGTTATTAATGTTCATATTATCAGGAGGTCAGGAGGTTAGATGATCAGATTGGTGATCTGATTGGTTCTCACCGTTTGCAGGTGGTGAGCAGTTCTCGGTGCAGTTGTTGGTGGCTCTTGGACTCCTTCACAGGGTTGCTCAGTTTGCGTGGTTTGATGATGTCATCATTGTGAGACTCGTAGTCCGGGGGTGGGACATAAACGCTGACCGGAGAAGACTTCCTGTCAGACCGCTGCAGCTCAGCGTATGCCGAGACTGAAGAAAAAGAGAGGTGTCAGGGAGGGCATCTGAGGCACAGGGAGGGCATCTGGGACACAGGGAGAGCATCTGCCACAGAGAGAGAGAGACGCATAGAGAAGGCATCTGAAGCACAGGGAGGAGGATGGGAGGGCATCTGACACACAGAGTGGGCATCTGACACAGGGATACAGAAGGATGGGAGGGCATCTGACATGTAGGTTCTGGTCCAGATCAGGTCTCAGGTCTAAGAAAGTCCTGGTCGAGTCGAGTATGGATCCCGTTTCATAAAACAATGAGATAAAGTTCAACTGAAACATGACCCTCCTTCAGTAATATCACACACAGTTCTCAAGGCCAGGTTGGTCTTGGTTTAGACCTGGTTTAGACCTGGTTTAGACCTGGTTTAGACTGGTTTAGACCTGGTTTAGTCCTGGTTTAGACCTGGTTTAGTCCTGGTTCAGACATGGCTTAGTCCTGGTTTGTAGACCTAGTTTAGTCTTGGATTAGACCTGGTTTAGTCCTGGTTCAGACCTGGTTTAGACCTGTTTTAGACTTGGTTTAGACCTGGTTTAGGCCTGGCTTAGACCTGGTTCATTTGTTACATTGATTTTCTTGTCAGACCCTGCTCCGGTTTCAAATCCACTTCCTCGGATCTGAACAGGTCTCGTTTCACTCACACAATTATACAGTGATTTTACATCTCCACAGTCCAGGTCAAAGCCAGTTCTAACCCACTACTAAATCAGGTCTAAATCAGGTCTAAACCAGGTCTAATCTAGGTCCAGAGATTGTCCCTAAATTCTGTCCCAAAGTCTGGTCCAAGGAGCAGCTGATAAAATGCACAAACGTTTCAGGACCACGGGCTAGAGTTTAACTGCGACTGGACTAAAATAGGTCTAAAAGGGGATTGCACAAGGTCTGGACCTGCACTGAACTAAATCAGGACTATACCTGGACTAAAAGACACCCCCTAGTCCCCACTTGTACATACTTGTACAAACCACATCAAAATAGGGACAAAACTGGGATCTGGAAATAAGCTAGGACTAGACCGGGACTAAACCTAATATCAGGAGCAAACTGGGGTAAAACCAGGACCAAAACAGAACATGTGTGAATGCTCTGAGGTGGATCCTGACAGATCCAGGCCACGCGTTTTAGATCTACGGGGAACTCGGGAAACTAAACCAGGACTGAACGAGGCCTTAATAAATTGGGTCCATATTACTAAACTTTATGCTAAAGTTCTTCTAAGAGGCAAAAGTGAAAACAGTCGCTTTAAACGCTTACATTTACGCACAGACGCATCTTTCCAAAACTCTTTACCGGAGCCCCGGACCTACCCCGGGCCTCCGCTCTCTCCTAGTAGCCCTCCGCCCTCTATTTCACCGGCGCTCTGCTCTCTCTTACCGGACTTGACCATCCCTCCTCCGGGACGGGCCCCTCCGAAGCCCAGCTGCTCCGGCTCCATCCAGCCGCTCCACGCGCTCTCACGCACTGATGAACGGCCGGGGTGCGCGAGGCTCGAGCGAGACATCGGTCACGTGACAAGCCCCGCCCCTCGGATCGGCCCAAGGTTTTTTCCCACGGGACCCCCCCCCCAACCCTCCATTAATGGATACATGCGAGAAGTAAATAGGACTAACTCAGGACTGAACCAGATCTACACCAAGACGTGACTGATGCTTCTTTGGTTCAATGTCTCTACCTTTAGTCCAGGTTTCTAAAGCACAGCACAGTCAGTGCTCCTCTGTGTTTTTAAAGTGCATCTTCACCAGAAGATGCTCAAACTGCAACTCAGTACTCCTTTAGACCTGGTTCAGACTGGTTTTAGTCCTGGTCCTGATCTAGTCCTAGTTTAGTCCTAATTTAGCCCAAGTCCTGCTTTAGTTCTGGTCTAGTCCTGGTTTAGTCCAGGTCCCGGTGTAGCACTGGTACAACCCCAATTCCAGTGAAGTTGGGGCACTGTGTAAAACTTAAAAAAATATAGAATGCAATGATTTGCAAATCCTTTTCAACCTATAATGAACTGAATAAACTACAAATACATGATAGTTTATGTTCAAACTGATAAACTTTATTGTTTTTATGCAAATATTCACTCATTTTCAATTTGATGCCTGCAACACATTCCAATAAAGCTGGGACAGGGGCAAAAAAAGAATGGGAAAGTTGAGGAATGCTTAAAATACACCGGTTTGGAACATTCCACAGGTGAACAGGTTAATTAAAAACAGGTGAGTGTCGTGATTGGGTATAAAAGGAGCATCCCCGAAGGGCTCAGTCATTCACAAGAAAGGATGGGGTGAGGTTCACCACTTTGTGAACAACTGCGTGAGCAAATAGTCCAACAGTCTAAGAACAACATTTCTCAATGTACAATTGCAAGGAATTTAGGAATTTCATCATCTGCGGTCCATAATAGACATCATCTACAGTTGATAAAAGATAAAGAGAATCTGAAGAAATATCTGCATGTAAGCGGCAAGGCCGAAAACCAACATTGAATGCCCATGACCTTCGATCCCTCAGGCGGTACTGTATTAACAACAGACATGAATGTGTAAAGGATATTACCACATGGGCTCAGGAACACTTCAGGAAACCATTGTCAGTTAACACAGTTTGTTGCTACATCTCCAAGTGCAAGTTAAAACTGTACCATGCAACGTAAAAGCCATATATCAACAACACCCAGCAGCGATTCTGGAAATCATGGACGTCGTGTCGTTTCCAAAGAGGAAAAGGACCATCCGGATTGTTATCTGTGTAAAGTTCGAAAGCCAGCATCTGTGATGGTCTGGGGGTGTGTTAGTGCTCATGGCATGGGTAACTTGTACATCTGTGAAGGCACCATTAATGCTGAAAGGTATATATAGGTTTTGGAACAACATATCCTGCCATCCAAGCAACGTCTTTTTCAGGGAGGTCCCTGCTTATTTCAGCAAGACAATGCCAAGCCACTTTCTATACATGTTACAACAGAGTGGCTTCGTAGTAAAAGAGTGCAGGTACTAGACTGGCCTGCCTGCAGTCCAGACCTGTCTCCCATTGAAAATGTATGGCGCATTATGAAGCGCTAAACACGACAACGGAGACCCTGGACTACTGAGCAACTGAAGTTGTATATTCAGCAAGAATGGGAAAGGATTCCTCCTGCAAAGCTTCAACAATTAGTGTCCTCAGTTCCCAAACGCTTATAGATTATCGTTAAAAGGAAAGGTGATGTAAAAGAGTGGTAAACATGCCCCTGTCCCAGCTTTATTGGAACGTGTTGCAGGCATCAAATTGAAAATGAGTGAATATTTCCATAAAAAACATAAAGTTTATCAGTTTGAACATTAAATATCATGTCTTTGTAGTTAGTTTATTCAGTTCAATACAGGTTGAAAAGAATTAGCAAATCATTGTATTCTGTATTTTTTTTAAGTTTTACACAGCATCCCAGCTTCATTGGAATTGGGGTTGTATGAGTTTGATCTAGTCCTGGACTGAGCCTGGTGCTGGTCATGATCTGAGTTTGGTTTAGTACTGGTCTAGTCCTGGTTTGAGCCTGTATTGTTTCTATTGTTGGACAGTAACCTGAGAGGGACAAACTTACCTCTGACGTTTGCCTTTCCATTCCTCCCACACGACTGCTCCACTGAATACCCCTTCTGCAACAAAACCGAGAACCGGTCTGAGACCTGGTCTGAGCCAGGACTGAGACCAGGATCAGGTCTGAGACCAGGTCTGAGCCAACATCCTGGTAAGGGCCCAAATGAAAGAGTAAACTCCTGCAGGGTGTTAGACCTCCATGGACTCCAAACACCTGGTCAGGTCTTTGCCCAGAGAGTCCTCTTAAACGACATTCAGGTTTTTTACATAATAATACATTATTTAATTTAAATAAATTATGTCACATTTATCTGGAAACCACTCACACATGTGTACACCGACACAGGGGCGAGGAGGGTCTTGCCCAAGCACACAACAACTCACAACACACTCTCCCACTGGCCTGGTTTAGACCTGGTTCAGTCCTGGTTCAGTCCTGGTTCAGTCCTGGTTTAGTCCTGGTTTAGACGTGGTTTGGTCTTGGTTTAGACGTGGTTTGGTCCTGGTTTACTCTTGGTTTAGTCCTGGTTTAGATCTGGTTTAGTCCTGATTTAGTCCTGGTTTAGATCTGGTTCAGTCCCGGTTTAGTCCTGGTTTAGTCCTGGTTTAGTCCTGGTTTAGACCTGGTTTAGTCCTGGTTTAGTCTCGGTTTAGTCCTTGTTCTTCTTGGTTTAGTCCTAGTTTAGTCCTGGTTTAATGCTGGTTTAGATCTGGTTTAGTTCTGGTTCAGTCCTGGTCTTAGTCCAGACTCAGTGAATAGTTGTTGCTCAGAGACAAACTCTGAGCTCCAAAACTGTTTATGTCCCAAACAAATAAGTCCTCATCAGGAGTCCAAACACGACCCCCCTCCTCCTCCCCTCTCTCCTCTCTCTCTTTGTACACTAAATGACCCTCTCCTCTCTCTCTCTCCCTCTCTCTCTCTCTCTCTTTCTCTCTCTCTCTCTCTTTTCATCATGCCCTCCTCTTCCTCTCCCTCTCTCCCTTATCTCCCCTCTGTCTCTACACTTCATCCCCTCCTACTCCTCCATCTCCTCCTCCCTCTCTCCCTCCTCTCCATTCTCTAAACTCTATCCCCCCTCCTCCTCATCTCCCTCTTCTCTGCTCTGTCTCTACACTCCATTCCCTTCTCCCCCTCCTCCTCTCTCTTTATCCCTGTACACACCCTCCCCCTCTCCTCATCATCACTTTCTCTTTCTCTTTCTCACTCTACCCCTTCTCCTCCCCCCTCTTATCCCCCTCTTTTCCATTTCAACCCTCCCGGCCCCTCCCTCTCCTCCTCTTCTTTCTTAGGGCAGGACTTCCTCTTGTGGTAGCATTACCTCATTACAGGCACTTTACTGATCCTTGAGGAAACTTTAAAAATGAAACCAATAGCGAAGAATTATGGTGAAATTCACAGTCCAGAAATAGCAGTACAACCACAAACAAAATATCTCAACACCCTCACCCTCCTGACCAGAGCCTCGTCCTGGTCCTAGCCTTGGTCCTAATTCTGGTCCTGGTCTTGGTCCTAGTCCTAATCTGTTAGTGAACCAATGGAGACCTAAAACTAAGACAAAACCAGGACTGACCCAGGACTGAACCAGGAATAAATTAGGACTGAACTAGGACTTAACCAGGACTGAACCCAGGACAGAGTCAAACAGGACTGAAATGGGACCAAACTGGGACTAAACACAGAGAGGGCCCGGGTCAAATCCAGGTTGAACCAGATTACCTCATAATCTGTGACTGGGACCAATTTTCTGGGACTGAAACACCAGGTTTTTGGACTGTGTGAAGTTTGGTGAAGCGATGGCATCTTGATCACTTTAATTAGATTAATCATCATTCATAATCTGTGACTCTGTGGTCAAATTTGTGGTTTGTCACATTTAAAGGAATGGACTTGGTCCTCCCTGTTTACATGATGTCATCCTTTGATAATTTCTTAAATTTAGTCCACTCCCCAGGTTTTTGGACTGTGTGTAAGTTTTTAGTGAAGCGATTAAATCGGCAGTCTTGATCACCTGGTTTAATCCTAGATTAGATCTGGAATCAGTCCTGTTCTCCTAGATTGCAGTGGAATAGTCCTCACCTGACTGTGGTCCCTAACTCTGGAATAGTCCTGTTATAGACCTGGGATTAGACCTGGAAAAGTCCTAAAGACTTGGTTTAGTCCTAGATTAGAACTGGAATGTCCTGTTATAGACCTGGCTTAGTCCTAGATTAGACCTGGAATAGTCCTGTATAGACATGGTTTCAGTCCTAGATTTAATCTAGAATTCCTCTTATAGACCTGGTTTTTCTAGATCTGAAATAGTCCTGAAATAGACCTGATTTAGTCCTAGATTAGACCTGGAATAGTACTGTCCACTCCTGTTATAGACCTGTTTAGTCCTAGATTAGATCTGAAATTAGTCAGGAATAGTCCTGATATAGACCTGGTTTAGTCCTAGATTAGATGGAATAGTCCTGTATAGATCTAAAATTGGAAATAGTTAGTTCTAGATTAGACCTGGAAAGTTCTAGTTATAAAACCTGGTTTGATCCTAGATTAGATCTGGAATAGTCCTGATATAGACCTGATTTAGTCCTAGATTAGACCTGGAATAGTCCTGACCTGATTTAGTCCTAGATTAGATCTGGAATAGTCCTTTATAGACCTGGTTTAGTCCTAGATTAGACCTGGAAAGTCCTGTTTAAAGACTTGGTTTAGTCCTAGATTAGACCTGGAATGTCCTGTTATAGACCTGGCTTAGTCCCTAGATTAGACCTGAAATAGTCCTGTTATAGACATGGTTTAGTCCTAGATTCAATCTAGACTCCTATGTCCTCTTAATAGACCTGGTTTACTCCTAGATTAGATCTGAAATAGTTCCTGAAATAGACCCTGAATTTAGTCCCTCTAGCATTTTAGACCTTGGATAAGTTTAGATACTGTTAATACACCTCTGTTAATAGACCTGGTTAGTTGGTAGATTAGATCTGAAATTAGATTTGGATGAATAGTCCTGATATAGACCTGATTTAGTTCCTATGATTATAGACCCTGGCATAGTCCTGAATAGATCTGGTCTTTTGGACCTGGTTTAGTTCTAGATTAGACCTGGAATAGTCCTGTTCTAGACCTGGTTTGGTCCTAGAACATGATCTGGATAGTCCTGTTTTAATCAGATCTGGTTTGTTTTTCTTACGTCCCTCGTCATTGGATACTAGATTAGATACAGCAATTTCTTGAAATAGACCTATATTTGTCCTAGATTTGTAAGATTCTTTATTTCAGACCTCCTAGATTAGAATTTGAATGTAGTCCCTGATTAATAGTTTTAGCCTCTCCCCTCTAGACCTATTTATTCTTAATTAGATTAGTCCCATTTTATTTTTGTCCCGGTATAACTGTTGCCCCAAACACTGTTTGACATTTTTTGTCCTAGACAAGCCCTCATAGCCTCTTAGATGGACCTGATTTTTAGTTTTTAGGATTAGATTTTAGTTTTGGAATAGTCCTTGTTATAAGACACCTGTTTTGGTCCTAGATTAGTTTTCTGGTCCTAAATTAGTCCCCTGTTATAGACCTGGTTTTGCTAGATATGATAGTAGTTTAGATTTTCTTGTTTAGATTGGAATAGTCCCCGTGTTTGGTCCTAGAATTACCTGGTTGTCTGTGTATAGATTTATTCCTAGATTTGGTAGATTGTCCTATTAACATGTCCTGTTATAGTCCTGGTTTAGGTAGTGGACCTGCGAGATTAGATTTGGAATAGTCCATACCTGATATAGACCCGGTTTGGTCCATTATGAATAGATCTGGAATTGTCCTGTTTTAGACCCAGTTTGAATCCCTAGATTAGATCCCCTAGAAATGTTATAGACCTGTTATAGACCTGGTGTTTTTAGTCCTAGATTAGATTGGTTTGTGAACAGATGTCTTGTTATAGACCCTGGTTTACCTGATGTTTGGGTCCTAGATTATAGTATCTGGACTAGTCCTGACCTTGTCCTAAGACCTGACCTTTTAGTCCTACAATAGATGGAAAATGTGGAATAATAGTCCTGTTATAGACCTGTTTTTTCCTGGATTACCTACTAGTCTCTTTATATACCTGGTTTAGTCCAGAGATTGGAATATGGAATAGTCCTGTTATAGACCCTGATTTAGACCTAGATTTAGATTTGGAATAGTCCCTGTTATAGACCTGGTTTTAGTCCTAGATTAGATTTGGAATAGTCCTTGTTATAGACCTGGTTTAGACCTGGCTTTAATAGACCCTGTCCCTGAAATCGTCCTGACATAGACATGCCTTAGTCCTCCTGAAATAGTCCTAACATAGATGTGATTTAGTCCTACAATGGACCTGGAATAGTGCTGTTTAGACCATGTTTAGACCATGTTTTAGTTCTGGATTACACCTGCAATAGTCTCTTTATATACCTGGTTTGTCCTTGACTAAATCTAGAATAGTCCTGGTTTTGGTCCTAGACTGTCCTGTTAAGACCTGTTTGGTCCTAAATTAGATCTGGAATAGTCCTGTTATAGACCTGGTTTGAGTGCTAGATTAGATCAAAAATAGTCCTGTTATATGACCTGATTTTGATGCCTAGATTAGATCTGGAATAGTCCTGTTATAGCCCTTGTTTGGTCCCAGATTTAGACCTGAATAGTCCTGTTAGTAGACCTGGTTTGGTCCTAGATTAGTCTGGAATAGTCCTTTATGCACCTGATTTAGTCCTAGATTAGTCTGGAATAGTCCTGTTTTAGACCTGGATTGGGACCTGGTCTTAGTTTCTAGATTAGACCTGGAATAGTCCTGTTATGCGACCTGTTTGGTCCTAGATTAGACCTGGAATAGTCCTGTTATTAGACTGATTTAGTCCTAGATTAGATCTGGACTAGTCCTGTTATAGACCTGATTTAGTCCTAGATTACATCTGGAATAGTCTTGTTATAGACCTGGTTTAGTCCTAGATTAGATCTGGAATAGTGCTGTTATAGACCTAGTTATAGACTGTTTTTAGTTAGCCTGGTCCTGGTTTGGATCTAGATTAGACCTGTTTTTTGCACCTGGAATAGTCCCTAAACTAGACCTTATAGATCTGGTTTAGTATGTCCGAGATTATATCTGGAATAGTCCCTGTTAGACCTGGTTTTAGTCCTATCACTAAATTTGGAATAGTCCTGTTATAGACCTGGTTTAGACCTGGTATAGACCTAGTCCTGACATAGACGTGCCCTAGTCCTGAAATAGACGTAATTTAGTCCTAGAACGGACCTGGAATAGTGCTGTTATAGACCTGGTTTAGACCTGGTTTAATTCTAGATTACACCTGCAATAGTCTCGTTATATACCTGGTTTGGTCATAGATTAGATCTGGAATAGTCCTGATATAGATGTGATTTAGTCCTAGATTAGACCTGGAATAGTCCTGTTATATACCTGATTTATTCCTAGATTAGGTTTGGAAAGTCCTGTTATGCACCTGATTTAGTCCTAGATTAGATCTGGAATAGTCCTGTTATAGATCTGGTTTGGACCTGGCTTAGTTCTAGATCCATCTGAACCTGGAATAGTCCTGATTAGTTATAGACCTGGTAGACCTGATTTGGTCCTAGATTCGATCTGAATAGTCCTGACATAGCACAGATTTAGTCCTAGGAATAGACCTGGAAGTGCTGTTAATACCCTGTTTAGACCTCGTTTAGTTCTAGATTATACCTGGAATAGTCCCGTTATAGACCTGCTTTGGTCCTAGATTAGATCTGCAATAGTTCTGTTATAGAACTGGTTTAGATCTGGTTTAGTTCTAGATTAGACCTGGAATAGTCATGTTATAGACCTGGTTTGGTCCTAGAGTAGATCTGTAATAGTCCTGTTATAGACCTGATTTAGTCCTAGCTTAGGTCTGGAATTCCTGTTGTAGACCTGGTTTGGTCTTAGATTCGATCTGGAATAGTCCTGTTATAGACCTGGTTTAGTCCTAGACTAAATTTGGAATAGTCCTGTTGTCCATACCAGTTTGGTCCTAGATAGATTTTAAAATAGTCCTTATATAGACGTAATTTAGCCTTAAATTAGACCTGAATAGTGCTGTTATAGATCTGGTTTAGTTCTAGATTAGACCTGAAATTGTCCTGTTATAGACCTGGTTTAGTTTCTAGATTACACCTGGGTTTAGTCCCTGTTAGTAGAATCGTCTGACCTGGTCCTAGTTAGATCTGGAATAGTCCTGTTATAGACCTGCTTTGTTCCTAGATCGATCTGGAATAGTCCTGTTATAGACCTAGTTTGGACCTGGTTTAGTCCTAGATTAGACCTGGAATAGTCCCTGTTATATACCTGATTTATTCCTAATTAGGTTTGTAAAGTCCTGTTATGCACCTGATTTTAGTCCTAGAATTAGATCTGGAAGTCCTCCTTATAGATCTGTTTGGACCTGGCTTAGTTCTAGATCAGACCTGGAATAGTCCCGTTATAGACCTGGTTTGGTCCTAGATTAGATCTGAAATAGTCCTGACATAGACATGATTTAGTCCTAGAATAGACCTGGAATAGTGCTGTTAAATACCTGGTTTAGACCTCGTTTAGTTCTAGATTATACCTGGAATAGTCTCGTTATAGACCTGCTTTGGTCCTAGATTAGATCTGCAATAGTTCTGTTATAGAACTGGTTTAGATCTGGTTTAGTTCTAGATTAGACCTGGAATAGTCATGTTATAGACCTGGTTTGGTCCTAGAGTAGATCTGTAATAGTCCTGTTATAGACCTGATTTAGTCCTAGATTAGGTCTGGAATGTCCTGTTGTAGACCTGGTTTGGTCTTAGATTCGATCTGGAATAGTCCTGTTATAGACCTGGTTTAGTCCTAGACTAAATTTGGAATAGTCCTGTTTCATACCTAGTTTGGTCCTAGATTAGATTTTAAATAGTCCTTATATAGACGTAATTTAGCCTTAAATTAGACCTGGAATAGTGCTGTTATAGATCTGGTTTAGTTCTAGATTAGACCTGAAATTGTCCTGTTATAGACCTGGTTTAGTTCTAGATTACACCTGGAATAGTCCTGTTATAGACCTGGTTTGGTCCTAGATTAGATCTGGAATAGTCCTGTTATAGACCTGGTTTGTTCCTAGATTCGATCTGGAATAGTCCTGTTATAGACCTAGTTTGGACCTGGTTTAGTTCTAGATTAGACCTGGAATAGTCCTGTTATAGACAGTGCACCCACCGGGGACTCCGTTGTTCTCCTGGGGGACTTCAACGCCCATGTGGGTAACAACAGTGACACCTGGAGGGGCGTGATTGGGAAGAACGGCCTCCCTGATCTGAACCCGAGTAGTGTTTTGTTACTGGACTCCTGTGCTAGTCACAGTTTGTCCATAACGAACACCGTGTTCAAACACAAGGGTGTCCATCAGTGCACGTGGCACCAGGACACCTTAGGTCAGAGGTCGATGATCGACTTTGAAGTCGTGTCATCTGACCTCCGACCGCGTGTTTTGGACACTCGGGTGAAGAGAGGGGCAGAGCTGTCAACTGATCACCACCTGGTTGTGAGTTGGATCCGCTGGCGGAGGAGGAAGCTGGATAGACCTGGCAGGCCCAAGCGTATCGTGAGGGTCTGTTGGGAACGTCTAGTGGAGCCTTCTGTCAGGGGGGTCTTCAATTCGCACCTCTGGGAGAGCTTCTCTCTGATCTGGGGGGAGGCTGGGGACATGGACTCCGAGTGGGCCATGTTCTCCACCTCCATTGTTAATGCGGCTGCTCGTAGCTGTGGCCGTAAGGTCTGCGGTGCTTGTCGCGGCGGCAACCCCCGAACCCGGTGGTGGACACCGGAGGTAAGGGATGCCGTCAAGCTGATTCCTATCGAGCCTTGTTGGCTTGTGGGACTCCTGAGGCAGCTGACAGGTACCAGCGGGCCAAGCGTGCCGCTCGGGGTTGGGAGGAGTTCAGGGAGGCCATGGAGGAGGACTATCGGACGGCCTCAAAGAAATTCTAGCAAACCGTTCGGCGCCTCAGGAGGGGGAAGCAGTGCTTCACCAACACTGTTTACAGTGCGGGTGGAGAGCTGCTAACCTCAACTGGGGATGTTGCTGGCCGTTGGAAGGAATACTTTGAGGATCTCCTCAATCCCACTGTCACGTCTTACGAGGAGGAAGCTGCCAACCACTGAGGTGGTTGGCAAGCTCCTCGGTGGCAAGGCTCCGGGCGTTGATGAGATCTGTCCCGAGTACCTTAACTCTCTGGATGTTGTGGGGCTGTCTTGGCTGACACGTCTCTACAACATCGCGTGGCGGTCGGGGACAGTACCGCTGGACTGGCAGACCGGGGTGGTGGTCCCTCTGCATAAAACGGGGGACCGGAGGGTGTGTTCCAATTACAGGGGAATCACACTCCTCAGCCTTCCCGGTAAGGTCTATTCCAGGGTACTGGAGAGGAGAGTCTGACCGATAGTCGAACCTCGGATCCAGGAGGAGCAGTGTGGTTTTCGTCCTGGTCGTGGAACACTGGACCAGCTCTATACTCTCCATCGGGTGCTCGAGGGTTCATGGGAGTTTGCCCAACCGGTCCACATGTGTTTTGTGGATCTGGAGAAGGCATTCGACCGTGTCCCTCGTGGTGTCCTTTGGGGGGTGCTCTGGGAGTATGGGGTCCGGGGCCCTTTGCTAAGGGGTGTCCGGTCCCTGTATGACCGGAGCAGGAGCTGTGTTCGCATTGCCGGCAGTAAGTCAGACTTGTTCCCGGTGCATGTTGGACTCCGCCAGGGCTGCCCTATGTCACCGGTTCTGTTCATTATATTTATGGACAGAATTTCTAGGCGCAGCCAGGGGCTGGAGGGGGTCTGGTTCGGGAACCACAGGATCTCATCTCTGCTGTTTGCGGATGATGTTGTCCTGATGGCTTTCGAGCCAGGACCTGCAGCACGCACTGGGGCGGTTTGCAGCCGAGTGTGAAGCGGCTGGGATGAGAATCAGCTCTTCCAAATCTGAGGCCATGGTTCTTGACTGGAAAAAGGTGGTTTGCCCTCTCCGGGTGGGTGATGAGCCCTTGCCTCAAGTGGAGGAGTTCAAGTATCTTGGGGTCTTGTTCACGAGTGAGGGAAGGATGGAACGCAAGATTGACAGGCGGATCGGTCCAGCGTCTGCAGTGATGCGGTCACTGTATCGGTCTGTTGTGGTAAAGAAGGAGCTGAGTTGAAAGGCAAAGCTCTCGATTTACCAGTCAGTCTACGTTCCTACCCTCACCTATGGTCATGAGCTCTGGGTCATGACCGAAAAGACAAGATCGCGGATACAAGCGGCCGAAATGAGTTTCCTCCGCAGAGTGGCTGGGCGCACCCTTAGAGACAGGGTGAGGAGCTCAGTCACACGGGAGGAGCTCGGAGTAGAGCCGCTGCTCCTTCACGTCGAGAGGAACCAGCTGAGGTGGCTTGGGCATCTGCTCAGGATGCCTCCTGGACGCCTCCCTAGGGAGGTGTTCCGGGCATGTCCCATCGGGAGGAGGCCCGGGGAACACCCAGGACACGCTGGAGGGACTATGTCTCTCGACTGGCCTGGGAACGCCTTGGGGTCCCACCGGAGAAGGTGGAGGACGTGTCTGGGGTGAGGGAAGTCTGGGAGTCCCTGCTTAGACTGCTGCCTCCGTGACCCGGCCCCGAATAAGCGGAAGAAAATGGATGGATGGATGGAACTGTGCTCAATGAAGGCAAAAGCATCAGAAATTAACAAACTGAGGGGAACCTCACATGTACCCTTCTACACAGATGTCTCCCCGAATCACTAATTGAGGCTTCTTAAATAGCCCTTTGCCTACAGAAGCACCTCCCCCGGCATACACCACCTTTTCCACAGGTGCTGTGGGGATAAGTTCTAGCTTTAGTTTTTACCATTTCTCTGGGCCCAAGTCCCATAAGTAAACATAGTGTTTACAAAAATAAACTAAACACTTACAACATTGAAACTAAATACATACAAACTTGAAACAAAACAAACAAAATAAACTCAAAAACAGTTCTCCCCTCCACATGGCCCAGCCCACGACTACACCCAAGCCTATAAAAATGGTCCACATAGGGCACACCCCCTCTTTGTCTGGACCATGTGGAGATTCAGGTAAGTAGATTGCAATTTGAAATAAATTTAACCAAATAAAATATCTTTAAAATAAAAAGTGTATGTGTGTGTGGTGATTAAACTAACTGAACACTACACAAAACAAACCAGGGTAGTTCTATTTAGTTTATATGGACAATTATTGAAAATTAACATGCGTGTGAACAAACAAAATTAAATATTAAAAGGGACAAAGGCCCGCTTTGTCACAGACTGATTTATTAGGTAACCGCACAAGCCTCTGCTCTTCTGGGATTTTTCGTTGTTCCTTATGTTCCTCAGGTTTTGAAGAGGGTTATTTTCAGTCGATCATTAACTGTTCACTTTGTGCAGTTTGAAAATCTTTGTTTGAGAAACTCTGATTTACACAATAATGTACAGACACTCCCAGACCTGTTTTGGACCTGGTTTAGACCTGGTTTAAACTTGATTTAGATCCGGTTCAGTCTAATCTCAGTCTCGTCTCACTTTGGAGCCATGTCATCAGAATGTATCCGGTCTGAAAGTGCCTGTCTCAGAGCAGAAGGGAAAAGGTTCCTAAACTATGACTCAGTCCCCAGTTCCTCCTCTGTGCAAAAAGGTTCAGACAGTGCAAGTGTCATACAGGGTACAGCGGGTAAGGTGTCTTGCCCAATGACATAGTAGAAGTTTGGATTCTGTTTTTAGTTCTGTTTTTTTTTTTGCTGGTTTAGATCTCTAAAAACCTGGTTGAGCTCTGGTCTGGTCCTGGTTCAGACCCAGTTGAGTTCTGGTTTGATCTCATTTTGCTCCTTACCTTTTTTCCATTGGCTGCTCCCATGATGACCTCCTCCACTATGGTCCCAGTTCTGGTGTGGACCTCAGGTCTGATTCTGTCCGGACTTACTTCTGCTTCCCAACCATGATTTAGACCTGGTTTCACCTTAGCTTTGTCCTGGTTCAGCCCTGGGTTTCTTGGATTAGTAATCCTAGTTTTTGGCCCCAGTTAAGACCTGGTTTAGACCTGGTGTAGTCCTGGTTCAGTCCTAGTTTAGTCCCTGGTTTAGACCTGGTTCAGGCCTGGTTTAGTCCTGGTTTAGTCCTGTTTTTGGCCCCATGCTTTTGATGGGACAGTTCGGCGTCAAACGGCAGAAGTGGAGTGGGGGCGGGGCTAAACCCATAATGAGCTCTGATTGGATTAGCTCTAATTCTCTGTGACACAAATCACTCACTGTTTCAGAAAAGAGAGGGCTAAAAACAATAAGAATAAAAAATAAATACAATTAAAAGGGAGCGCAAACATAAATTAAGACAACATATTTCTACTCAAATATGGAATCTCAAACCGGCTGCAGCTTTAAACTTTAAAATCTGCAGAGCTTCTTTCACATAGCAGTGCTAGAATTAGTCAACTTATGCTTTCCAGTGACATCACACTGGGGGTTCTGCATGTATGTTTATGGCAGAATGTTCAGCAGTTCCCATGGTGACACAATGTTCATATTAGCAAACACGGCCAAAAATGTTTTAAAACTCAAGCAAATATATAAAATGGATTTAAACACATTTTCAGGAGCCTGTGATCAGTACAAGTGTTCATGGTCCTGTTTAGGTGTTTGATTTTCAACACAAAGGTCAGTGTGACTAACTAAAAAACTGTTGGCTGATAACTATCTTAACTATCTTATGACTATAATGGTATTTGAGAGGGACTTGTTTAGCAGCACAAATGAGCTCACCTGTTGTACTTTGTAGTCAAGTTCTTTATGGTCAGATTGTGTTAAAATAAAGCTCAGATTAAAGATGCTGATTACATCAGCTGCAAGCTGTCAATATAAAACAGATGTGTTCCAATGCTTAATCTGTGATTCATATTTTCTTTTATTTTAAATTAATACATTTACAAAAATCAAAAGACTTGAAGTCTATGACACTACATGCATTTTTTGTTTTTGCTACAAAACTGTCAGATTCACTTTAAAAGTGTATCTGACAGATCTAATTCTGACTTGATTTGGTGGGATAGTAACTGTGCTAAATATTTATATATTCAGTTAAGTGATGGTCTGTGGAAAAAAGTTGAGAAGAAAAGTACAAAAATAGGCCTACAGGAAAAAGCCTAGCTGTGAGCTGTAAAACAGAATAACTCTCCCTATGTCATCTACACAGAAAATATCCAGAATACAGAGACAATTTACACAATGAAGGCATTTTTCTAATCATAACTATTGTGTAATTTAGTTTGTAAGTTGTAAGTTTTGGCCCTTTTTTACATTATGGTTGCTAGGTAACAGTTATGGAATTATCTTTGTCTATGTGACGTCTGCTGCCCATGTACAACCAGGAAACAACATTGAATTCTAATTTCAATGAAAATACCAAAATTACAAAACTAGGAAATATTTTTTGTAAAACCTTTAATATAACAGTATTTACTATGTTTTAGAGGAATGAGTCTAACCTGTCTCATGCACTTTAACAGTCACTAATTTGTGAAAAGTAAAGAGCAGCACAAGATGCCACCACCAGAGGGAGGCAGACTCCACATTCACAGGGTCATTTGTGAAGTCAGAGGTCAGAGGTGATTGGATGATCACCAGTAACATTTTCTGGTACTTTACACCATATCTAGCCTGCCCTAAGATTAAAATATTAACACATAATTAAAAGAGCACTATGTAACTTTTATAGTATGGGGTTCGCCACTTGCTCCTCAACATGGAGCTGATATCGCTTTGTCTAGAAAGTTTCACAGTATGGCATTGACCTCTTGCATTTAGTAAATTACATGTGTTTTATTTACTGAAAAGTTATTGTGAAAAACCTGCATTCTTACTGTGAGTAGACTGATTCTGGTTTAGTCCTGATCTAATCCTGGTTTAAACCTGGTTCAGTCCTGGTTTACTCCCATTTAGACCTGGTTTAGTCCTGTTTAGACCTAGTTTAGTCCTGGTTGAGTCCTGTTTACATCTGGTTTAGTCCTGGTTTAAACCTGGTTCAGTCCTGGTTTTAGAATTGGTTTAGTCTTGGTTCAGTCCTGGTTTAGTCCTGGTTCAGTCCTAGGTTAGTCCTGGTTTAGTCCTTGCTCAGTCCTTGTTTAGTCCTGGTTAAGTCCTGGTTTAGTCCTGGTTCAGTCCTGGTTCAGTCCTGGTTTACTCCTGGTTTTGACCTGGTTTAGTCCTGGTTTAGACCTGGTTTTGACCTGGTTTAGAATTAGTTTAGTCTTAGTTCAGTCCTGGTTTAATCCTGCTTTAGTCCTGGTTCAGTCCTGGTTTACCCCTTGTTTAGTCTTGGTTCTCAGACATGGTTTTATTTCTGCCTTATTTATTTATAAAATTTAAAATGTAAATGTGAAATAGGCCCTTGGCGGTCCCTGAAGTGAAATGTGTCCTCTGCATTTGAGTCTCCTACCTTCCTTTCCTTTTCGCTTCCTTCCCTCCTTGGCTCCTACCATCCTTCCTTCCCTCCTCCCTCCTTTCTTCCTCTCCTGCTCTCCCTCCTCAGTCCTCATCTCCTCCTCGCTCATGTCCAGAGACGAGGAGGAGGGGGAGGTCAGATTGAAACCACTGCAGCAGAAACAGCAACAGGCCATAAATATGAACTCTGCACCAAGACCAAAGACCCCTACCCACCTCCTCACACATAGAGGAAAAAGGGAGAGCGGGTGGGAGAAAGAGAGAGAAGGAGAGGGAAACCAAAGACATACACCCTCCAACTCACAGAGAGAGATGAGAGAGAGGCGAGAGGGGGAGGTTTTGTTGAACCCTTTAGTGTTGAGAGGCAGTGAATGCAGGTCCCCAAATCTCCTGTGAGAGGCGCCGTCCACATGCACTGAATAAATAAACTTTTTACATTTTATATTTTTATTTATTTTTAAAATATATTTTTGGCTCGAGGCCGATTCTGTGGGCGGGAAAATCAATTCACTACAGGTCAAAGGTCACAAAATCTCCAACAACTTCAACAAAAGATACTCCACTGGAAAAGACCTGGTTTAATCCTGGTTCAGTCCTAGTTCTGACCCACTTCATTCCTGGTTCAGATTTAGTTTAGACCTGGTTTAGATCTGGTTTAGACCTGGTTTAGTCCTGGTCTAGGTCTGGTTCAGACTTGGCTTAATCCAAATTCAGAGCTGGTTTAGCCCTGGTTAAGTCCTGGTTGAGACCTTATTTAGTCCTGGTTTAGCCTCATTTTAATCCTAGTTCAGACCTTGTTTAGTGCTAGTTCAAACCGGGTTTAGTCCTGGTTTAGATCTGGTTTACTCTTACTTTAGTCCTGGTTTAGATCTGGTTTAGTCCTGGTTTAGTCCTGGTTCAGACCCGGTTGTTGCTATAGGAATACTTTATGTTGAACAAAGAGTGTAAAATGAGTGGGCGCCATTTAGAATTGACTCCATGGTAACAGCATAAAATATCATAAATCAAAACAACGACTAAACCAGGACTGAACCAGGACTGAACCGGGACTGAACCGGGACTGAACCAGGACTAAACCAGGACTAAACCAGGTCTGAACCAGGTCTGAACCAGGACTAAACCAGGAATCAAACAGGCCTTAAAGGGGATTAAATCACAACTAAAGGGTAACAAAACTGAAACCATCAACCAATAAAAAACATTAAATCCTCTAGCTAAGTTAGTCCTGAACAAGACTAGCTCAAGATATGGAGATGGGTCCCACTGCTCCTGTTGATGGTGTAACCCAGAGACACTGAAGGATGGGTCACATGCAGAGGACAAGTGTAGCTTAACCTTATCCTAAGCAGTGCAATAGTATTTGCAGTACAGTAGTATTAATACAGTAGTATTAGTGCAGTATTAGCAGTATTACAGTAGTACTTGAGAGATATTAGGTTCAGTCCAGAGCTCAGGAGCAGATGGTGAGTGACATCTGGCTCTTCTTATATAAGACCTGTTCATTTACACGAACTACATACATGTACTATACATGTGCACTACTGCATGCATGTACTATACATGTGTACTACTGCATGCATACTATACACATCTACTACTGCATACATATACAACTACATACAAGTAGTACACATGTGTATTACTGCATACATGTACTGTGTACTACTGCATGCATATACAACTGCATACATGTAGTACACAAGCATATTACTGCATACGTGTATTACACATGTGTACTACTGCATACATGTGATTTTGTCAACTACAGAGTTTTTGTACTGATTATTATTATTAGTTCTATGAATATTTTACTGCCTCCTGTGGCATGTGCTGGTAGATACAGTTATAGAGTTATCTCTTTTACCCAAAGACCACGTGCACTCAGGTGTAGTTTGGGTGATACCATACAATACCATACCAATTTATTTATATTAAAATAAATCCAAAGCAGAGGGCACAGAATGGTGGTGTATTTCAAACAGCTTCGCCAGAGCCACTGGAACTTTAATGAGACATTACATGTTCAGATCTGTTTCACAATGGAGTGTGATGTCAGTGGGTTTTAGAGTCACATTTACTGTAAGGTTCTGCCTGATCTTTTGGACCAGTACAGCAGCAGGCCTGAGTGTCAAATACACATTGGTCTAAGGGCAGTGTTTTTGTGCCTGGGGCATAGTTTGGACATGCCTGGGCTGCACCATGAGGAAGGTAAGAGGATTTCAAATTGAATAAATCAGAATTGTCACTCATTGACAAACACAACAGCGTATTAACCAAAAGGCTCACTAAGGCAGCAGGGTCAATTCCCAAACAGCACTCTATATTCTGATCAGGATCCAGTCTTCTGCTCGTGACAGATCAGACACTGAAGGATGAAAAATAATTTTCAAAACTTAAAAAAAAAAAGACTTAGTTTAGATGAGATGGAACATCTCTGGTAACAAAACCTTTTGCTCCTTCCCTGTCTGTATAAAGGAGTTTTAAAAAGAAGAGATATCCTCCCCTTACTCCAAAGTATGACAACTGCGTGACCCCTGTGTGACCCTTGAGTGACCGCAGGGCTCCTCTCTCATGTCGACTCCATGTCCGGGGCATGTGGAAGTGTCAGGAGCCATGAGCTGTGTAATGCTATGGCTTGTAGGTACATTAGCATGCAGTTTAGCATGAGGCTTGTTAGTGCCGGTGCTATTGGGGTCCAGCTGTGCTCATGGGTCAGTGCGCTCTAACGCTCCAAAGGGCGACAGATGTGCTACAAACCACAAACATGACAAGAACATACAGACATACATACAAACATACAAACAGATAAAGAGCAGATCTGAGCCTGGTCCTGGTAAGGAGAACACCCAGGCACAGGCAGAACATGCAAACTCCACAGAAAAGCTTCAGCCCGGCTATCAAAACAGAGGCTTCTGAGCTCTAACCAAGGTTCATTCTGCTCAGGAGAAACCAGGTCTAAACCAGGACTAAACCCTAGGACTAAATCCTAGGACTAAACCCTAGGACTAAACCCTAGGACTAAACCAAAACTGAACCAGGACTAAACCAGAACTGAACTAGGTCTAAATCAGAACTAAATACAGTCTAAACCAGGTCTGAACCAGGACTAAACCAGAACTAAACCAGGACTAAATCAGGACTAAACTGGGACTAAAGCAGGTCTGGACCAAAATTCCACGACTAAACCCCAGGTCTGAACCAGGCCTAAACCAGGAGTAAACATGGACTAAACCTGGACCAGCCAGAAATAAATCAGAAATAAACCAGTTCTAAACCAGGACTAAACCCCAGGACTAAACCAAGACTAAATCAGGTCTAAGCCAGGTCTAAACCAGGACTAAACCCGAGTATTAAACCAAGACTAAACCAGGTCTAAACTAGGACTAAACCAGGACTGTATCTGGACTAAATCAGGTCTAAATCAGGTCTAAACCAGGACTAAACCAGGTCACTCTAAACCAGGACTAAGTTGGGACTCCTTGTGTTGCGTTAGAGGGGGGTCTGGACGTGTGGGAGGGGTCCCTTGAGTGGGCGGGGTCATATGGGTCAGTGATGATGCGATGGCAGCAGAGGATTGTGGGAGACGCAGTTTAAAGGCCACATAACGCCTACACGCGCTGCATTAATGAAACACATCCTCCTGTAACGCTCTTATATTTGTGAAAGCTCTTCAGACCAGCAGGACTAAACCAGGTCTAATTCAGGTCTAATTCAGCACTAAAATAGATCTAATCCAGGACTAACCCAGGTCTAATCCAGAACTAAACCAGGCCTAACCTAGATCTAATCCAGGGCTAATTTTGAACTAAAGCAGGACTAAACCAGGTTTAATGCAGGACTAATTTTGGACTAAACCCAGTCTAAACCAGGTCTAACTCAAGACTAGTTTAGGACTAAACCAGGACTAAAGTAGGACTAAAACAGGTCTAATCCAGGTCTAATTGTGGACACATTTTAGAATAACATTGGACTAAATCAGGCCTAAACAGAACTAAACCAAGACTAAACCAGAACTAAACTAGAAGAAAAGCAGGACTACACCAGGTCTAAACCAGGTCTAATCCAGGAGTAATTTTGGACTAAACCAGGTCGAAGCCAGGACTAAACCAGGACTTTGTATGGCATTTCTGGTGTGAAGTTGGCCCCAGTGCAGAAGCAGCAGGAGTGGGTGAGACTCCTGTGGAGAAGAGATGATTGACAGCTGTCCATCATTAGCAGGGGGCGAGATAATGGCTCCTGGAGGACGGGCTCAGCCAATCTCAGCTTTGGGTCAGACTACCCCCAAAGGAACAATTAACCTGTTAATGCATAATTCAGTCCCACCACTGGTTTAGTCCTGGGTTAGTCTACAGTGATGGTCAGGGCCTACCTCCCACCACCAACACTCATTCATACAGGCAAGACAGGAAAGTGTCTTCCCTAGGGACAGTGTTGGCCACTGCAGCCTCACTGTGTCACCTGGTTAGAGGTGGGCAGTAGTTACATTTACTTAAGTAACTTTTTAAAGTAAATGAACATTTCAGAGTACTTTTCTAGCATCATACTTTTACACCTACTTGAGTAATATTTTTTATTGTAATAACAATGTTCTTGCTTGAGTAATATATTGTACATTGTACAATGTATTGTACACTGTGACAGTACTCTTACTAGAGCAAAAGTTGTGGTTACTCTTCCCACTCTGAGTAAGTCTACAAGAGACAAAAACTATGATGGCAAGACGAAATGATTTGAACACGTGTTTCTCGCACTGCTCCTTCGGCTATGATTTAGTTTATCTCATTTTGTGTATGTCCTTTGAAAATACCATTATTTAATGTTGTGCCCTTCACATTACATTCAGTTCAAATTATAAATCAGATGTTGTCAACAGGGTGTTGTCAACAGATACTCTGTGTGGAGATTTATATTACTCTTACTTGAGTAATTTCTTAGACCACTACTTTGTACTTCTACTTGAGTAATATTATTTTGATGACTCTTGACTCTTACTTCAGCATAACTTTTGACTACCACCTCTGTTAGTATTTCCACCATTCTCCCATCCAAATCCTAACCAGGCCCGACCTTGCTTAGCAAAGAGACTAGACTAGATCTGGCTTTGGTGAGCAGGTCACACACAGCGTGTTACCGTGTCACTACAGTGGACTACCTCTTGAACGCTCGCTGTCCAGACAAAATAGACAAAACCCGACCTTAAGCGGTCTAAATCTGGGTGTACACAGGGCCCGAATCCGTTAATAAACCTGGTTTGAAACTGGTTCTAAACCTGGTCTGAGTGAATCTAAAGCGGGCGGCGCGGATGTGTGGGCAGTGGTATAAATACAGAGCGCTGCGGCTGGTGCTGATGCTGAGGAGGCGGTTTCCATGGAGACGGCATCGCAGCATCTAGCCGTCTGTCAGTCGTCCCCAGCAACGGCCCGACAAACAGACCAGAGCTGAGACCGGACCAGGACTTACGTAACAGCCATGAATATTCAAATACAAGAGCATTCCATCACCTAAGTCAGGAATGAACCAGGACTAAACCAGGACTGAACCAGGAATAAAGCAGGGCTAAAGCAGGACAAAAGCAGGACAAAAGCAGGACTAAAACAGGACAAAAGCAGGACTAAAACAGGACAAAAGCAGGACTAAAACAAGACAAAAGCAGGACAAAAGCAGGACAGAACCAGTAATAAAGCAGAACTAACCCGCAGTAACCTATGACTAAACCAGGACTGACCCAGAACTAAACCGGGACTAAAGTAGGACTAAAGCAGGACTAAAGTAGGACTAAAGCAGGACTAAAGCAGGACTAAAGCAGGACTAAAGCAGGACTAAAGCGGGAAAAACTAATCCAAAACTTTTCCCCCAGTCCTGATTCAAACCTGGTTCAATTCTGTATCAGTCCTGCTTTAATCCTTCTATACTCCGGGCTTAGTCCTGGTTTAGTCCTGCTTTAGTCCTAAACTGAGTCTAAATGAAGACTAAAGCAGGACTAAACCAGGACTGAACCAGGACTAAACCAGAATTGGACCAGGATTATTCCAGGACTAAACTAATGCAAAACTTTTTTCCTCCAGTACCTGTTTAATTCTGGTTTAATTCTGGTTTAGTCCTGGTTTAGTCCTGGTTTAGTCCTGCTTTAGTCCTGCTTTATTCCCGCTTTAGACCAGGTTTACATGGGGTAAATTTGTGTTGTGACTAAAGTGTGTTGTGACACAAACACTGTCTATTTGAACTGTCAACAGAAGACCCAGGAGCAGACAGGAGCATAGACAGAGGAGCTGAGCCAGAGGAGCAGAGTCAGAGGAGCAGACAAGAGCAGGGCCAGTGGAGATTTATTTTGTCATGAAAAACTATTTAAATTTTATAAGTGTGTTAGTTCAATACAAGCTGAAGGGTTTGAGAGCAAAGTAAGCAGTGAGGTCTGAATAATGTGAGAAGCTAGGAGGTAGGAGATGGGAGATAGGATATGTGAGATAGGAGGTAGGACATAGGAGATAGGAGGCAGGAGATAGGAGGTAGGAGATAGGAGGTGCGTGGGATCAGGTGAAACTGACTCACAAACTCTTAAATACAGCTGCAGCCGTCTCCACAGCAACGCACCCAACGCCAATCAGAGCCCAGTGCTCGAGGAAGAAGAAAAAGTAAGAAATATTCAAATAAGAGAGAAGAGGGAGGGAAAGAAAGAGAGAGAGTGAGAGAGAGAGAGGAAAAGAGAGAAAGAGAAGAGAGAGGAAGTGAGGGAGGCAAGGGGGGCGGAGGGGGAACTCTGGGCTAGTCCTGGTCTAGTCCTGGTTTAGACCTGGTTGAGACCTGGTTTAGACCTGGTCTAATCCTGGTTAGATCATGGTTTAGGCCTGATTCAGTCAAGGTTAAGTACTAGTTTAGACCTGGTTTAGTTCTTGGATGCGCTGGATGCAGTGGGCTGGTTGATTTTGGCGCTCATGGACCAGAAATGTCCAAAACGTGGGACTCACCAAATGTCGGACAAAACCAAAATAATTTCATCACAAAGAAAGGTGAATATCAAATGTTCTGTGACCACTCTCCATCTCCATCCAGATCTGAAGGACCAGGACTACCTAAAGCTGCTCCTCTGATGCGCCTTCACATCTCCACAAATCTTCACAGACCTCCACAAAAATCCACAGACCTCCACAGACCTCCAAACATCCACAGACCTCCACACATTATTATGTATGTATGTAATAATAATGATAACAATAGTAATATCACTACTGTATAAATGAAACGTAAAACTTAAACGGTCTAGAACAACTCATGATTCCACCTTAAATCTACTTTGGAGCTGCTTAGGCTAAACTGGTCTAAACTCTGGAGAGGTCGACAGAGGACCAGAGCAGGAGAAGAGGAGGACCAGAGGAGGACCAGAGGAGGAGCGCATGGACACCGCATCATTCCACCTTAAGCCCACGTGCTGTGTTTCCGTGTGAACAGGCCTCACACAGGAGAAGCTCCGGACTCTTTAGTCTAAACTTTGTCCAAAACTTGGTGCGCTCCGTGTCCTCCAGTCCACCTTAAACCACCTTAAGCAGTCCCCGCCTCGCCTTTGCAGCAGCAGCGGATCCGGACGTGGGCTGTGTTTCTGCGGGTCCCACCCACACGCGCGTGCACGTACCCACGCACACGCCACGTGCACGCGCAGCGGCGAGGAGCAACAGCAGCAGCAGCCACGGCGCTGTGAACGCGTAACGCGAGCAAAAGTGTGTTTTCACGCCTTTACCGCGAGGATCACGGGGCCCAGAGAGGACTACACTGCCGCGGGAGCCTCGGGGAGCTGCGTGCAGCCGCGTGGAGCCGCGAGGGGCCGTGCGAAGCTCGGGAGGCTGTCCGCTTCTTCCGCGTCGCCGCTGCGGTGCGGTGCTGGGCTGGGCGTTCAAGTTGTGCCGTCGCTGGAAATGGACAAACCGCTGTGAATCCGCGCCGCGTGATTCTGACCGTCCACTGCAGGTAACCCCACGCGCACGCGCATCCACATCGCTGCTTCCCGCCACACTCACCCCACAACCACACGAGACCCCACAAACAGGCTGCCACACGGGAATGCGGACCGAGCCAGACTCAGACTGAACCAGGACTAGACACGGAACCGAGAGTGTACAGGACTCAACCAGGAACAGACCAGGACTAAATCAGGACTAAATCAGGACTAAATCAGGACTAAATCAGGACTAGATCAGGACTAAACGGGACTGTGGGGACTAGGGAAACCCGGACCAACAGCAAACTGCGACCCCCGGGGCTGGAGCATAGACTGGGCTGGAGGGACCAAACCTGCGGAAATGCGCCAATTACAGCTCCACTGTGCTGGACAGGGACTAAACCAGGACTAAGGCTGTAGCAGAACCCTGTCTAACCTGGCGGAAACACGAGACTCTGAAAGAACGCTCAAAGAACTGTTGCTCCAACAATGAACTGGAGGCAAGTTTAACTAAAACTAAGCCAGGTCTAAACCAGATCAGGTCTGGACCAGGTTCTAAGGCAGTCTTTGCCCTTACGTAAACCCTGCTCCTACACTGCGCTTTTTACGCGTTTTAAGGAGCATCCGGGTTTTTCGGTGCCGTTCCTTCACCTTCACGCGCACGAGCACCGTGCCCGGGCGCGTGCGTGCACACCCACAGGTGTGAACCATTTCTGAGCTTGTGCCGGTGTCGGCTCCAGCTTGCTGGGCCCTCGGCTCTTTGACGTACTGCTGCTTCTCATTGAGGAGCATTAATTTCGTCGTCCCATTGCTCTGCGTGAGGTTTTCTCGGCCCTGGCCCACTCACAGGACACTTCAGACCGTCTGTAAAGTTTAACTGCAATTACAGCTGTTCCACACGCCACGACCCTCGTAGTGTGAACATTAACTTTCCTCACCCACCCGCTCCTCTGCACTGCACAGATCGGGGAACAGCGGGTTCCCCGCGGCCACAGCGCGCAGGACACCGGGGAAAGCGGAGCCGAACGCAACAGTGCCACGGCATTGATTTAAGGAGGAGGTCTGACATGGGCCCGTGCCCAGATGAATGAGCTCTGTCAGTGTGAATTAGGACTGCGGCGTTTTGTAAATGGATTCTCGCTTTTGTCCGCCAGCTCTGGTGTAGCCCGTCATACTCTGCTGTCTGATCTGTGTTTAGACGTGACTTATTGAGCCACACCGGGGTTATAAGAGAAGTCACTGGCTTATATAGGCTAGTAGAGAAATACTAATGCTAATACTAATGAAACAATATTTTTCTGTGCGCATTTTGGGTTGTCCGCGTTTCCAAAGTTGTCCTTCAGCCATGTTCCGTGACATCTGCACCTCAAGGTAGAGCCGAATCGAACCGGGGCTTTTCCGTTTCTTAAGGTGGTATTTGTACGTGTCTGGGTTTACAATGAGACGGCGGTGACATTTTGAGTAATGCCTGCGCTACTTGCTGAACGGGCTCCGCCGGTGTCGCCTCCTCCTCCCCTGTTGCATTGTCATTTGTGTGAGCTCAGCCGATCTGCACAGCGCGCGCTTGTTGGTGTAATGTGGAATTTTCACGTGGACGGGACGCACGAGGGCAGACGTATGACAGATCGAAACGTGAATGCTCGGTTTGTTAAAGGGAATCTGGTGTGAATGGGCTGCGTCATCGCGTCACTCTGCGCCTGTGGGCTGGGTGTGTCCCGTGCGTTATGGGACAGGGTGAGGGTGGAACAGGGGGGGATCCCGCATCTCCTCTGCGCGTGCACGAGCCTCGGCGCGTGCATGACCTCCAAACGAGGGCAAACGAACCGCATCCGCGCCTTCTGCCTGCATCGCTCTGCTCCTCACACAGGCGGAGGAGAGAGGAGAGGAGAGAGAGATGAGCGAGGAGAGGGGGATGAGCAACAGTTAAACGGATGACACCAAATCTTCCACATAAAACTAATGTAGAAGCGCGCCGGAACCAAAAGCCCATAAAAAGATCAACAGACGCGGTGCTGAGACGCGTTGAACAAGCGGCAGAGCAGCGGCAGTAGAGGAGCAGTAGAGGAGCAGCAGAGGAGCAGTAGAGGAAGTGAGCGCCACAAGGCGGTGATTTCCAGACCCGATGACGTCATATTGAGGGTTTCTGCAAAAGCTTCATCAATTTACAACAGGCTGCACCAGACCAGAGCAGAACAGAGTAGAGCAGAGCAGAACGGGAGGGAGCACTGAAACGGGACTAAACCATCAGTATGTCCCCAAAACACAAACATTTCACTTGTATGATAGATAGACCAGATCAAAGTGTCCCTAGAATATTTATTGACTGTTTACTTACTAACAGACTGTATTGTATACCAAATTTTATGTCCCATCACTTCAGCTAAGATAAGAGTTAACATCTACATGTGTAAATGTTGTGCCATGTTGTGCTTTGAGCTCTGTGCTCTGTCTGCAGCACTGAGGTCGAATCATTTTGCAGCGCTAGTTCCGTGTGCTGTCCATTTTAGCCTCTGTCTTCGCCTCTCATCAGGGTCTTTTATTTAACTGGTTTGTTTTCACCATCATGCTCCTCTGTGGTCTTGCACACAACAAAACTCCACTCCCTAAACTCACTTGTGGATCTAAAATACCCGGCGCTCTCCACTGTTGTGCAGCCCCGGCCTTAGCCCGTGTCCTGGTGTTAGTAATGATCTTAGGTTCCGGTCTTGACCTTAATCCTGGTGTTAGACCCGGTCTTGACCTGGGGGTGTGCATGCCATAGAATTATCGACATGTGGATGTCCGCAGATGAACTGAGGATCAATAAAGCTCTGTCACAGCATAATTGGACCAAACACGGACCACATTGGACCACACCTGGACCAGACCTAGCTTAGTACTGGTTCAGACTGGGTTAGTTCCAGTTCAGAAGTGGGTTAAACCCGGGTTAGACCCGGTTTATACCCGATATAGACCTGAGTCCCGCAGGTCTGAGGAGGATCCAATGAAAAAATTATGAGATGCTTCAATTATTAATGTAAAGGATTATATTTATCTGAACATAAGTTTATGACGACAACACAGAGAGAGGGGGAGAAGGGAGGAGAGAAAGAAGGAAGAGGAGGGGAAAAGGAGAGGAAGAAGAAAGAGGAGAGGAAGAAGGAAAAGGAGAGCGAAAAGGAGGAGAGTATTAGGAGGAGAAAGAGGCGGAGGAATGGAGAAAGAGAGGAGGAGAGGGAGAAGGAGAGTATTAGAAGGAGAAAGAGAAAGAGGGGAGGAATGGAGAAGGAGAGATGCACTTAACCAGGAAAGCCCAGTGGGGCTGCTCGCCCACCCCAACCTGAGATGAGGGGCCGGAAACCCCAACAAGACACTGCAGAGAGAGACCGGGACTCAACCGGGACTCAACCGGGACTCAACCGGGACTCAACCGGGACTCAACCGGGACTCAACCGGGACTCAACCGGGACTCAACCGGGACTCAACCGGGACTCAACCGGGACTCAACCAGTATTCTGTGTCATTCTATGGTGTCAAAAACCTCCAAAAGTTAGATCTACAAATGTTTTTTTTTCCTATCAACATTTCCATCAGTGACAAGTTCCATTCTCCTGCCATATTTATCCAATCACACCACAATGTGTGTGTCCCGTCCTCCAATATCCTTGCGTGTCAGATGCCCTGGGAGGGCATCTGACACACATGAAAGTTGACAGAGAGGACTCTTTGGGCTAGTCTGGGTGGAGCAGTGTCATAAGGCAGTATTGCCATATTCTTTAAAGTGGGATCATGCACTATTGTATTCATCTGAATGAGAAAATACTTCCACTCCAAAAGAGCTCTCCATGTCAGGTCTCTGGTCTCTCTGAGGGGTCTTTATTGATTGGTTTCGATCGACTAATGGCTCTCAGTGGAACAACATCATTCACACAGTTCAAGTGAAACGATAGAGCAAGTACCAGAGCCTAAACCAGGTTCTTGTGTACAGTGATCACATGTTGTGGTTACTTCCTTTCGGGTTCTCGCTGCTTTTTTTTTTCTTCCCAATCAAAGCTTGTGTTTAAATCTTTCAATTCCTCTTTCTCTCGTCTTTCTCATGGTGGTGGAATGTTCTGTGCAGACATAACTGGTGAAACGCTGGGGCTCGCGTTTAACCAGAAGAGTCGTTTTTAGCTCAAATATTCCAGGTGTCAAAATGCATTAGTTTGACCTGGTTTAAAATGGCACAAAGACCTGGTTTAAACTGGCACTCAGTCCCGGTTCAGTCCCGAGCTTGTGTATCGTCAGACTGGCATCTGAAAAACTATCGGTTTAACATGAGGCTCAATGAACAAACGCTAATCTCAGCATTCATTCACTACTCTGACTCAGCATTTTTATCAGGCTGGTCCATGACGTTCGTTTGACATTTTAATATAGTTTTGTGCTTCTCTGTAGACGTTAGATTTTGATGTTTCATGTTAAGCTTCACTGTAAGAGTCATATCTAAATGTGTTGTGACGTAGCTGGGACAGTGACTGGATGATGAGGGAAATGCGTTTCAAGTGTGTATGGTAGGTTTATATGAATCTTGAAGTTTTACTTAATTTTAGGGATGGACCAATACCACTTTTTCCAAAACGAGTACGAGTACTTCATTTTGAGCACTCACCAATGCAGAGTACCAATAATGATTCATTTCATAGGCTTTTTATAGTATAGCCTACTTTTTCATGCTATCCCACGCTATACATTCTCTTTTAAAAACTCTGAATCCGCTCTATTCAGTCGCTAAATTTGTCAATTACAGTAAGCTATAATGCATGAAATGCATGCACAAGCAAATAATCGCCAGCGCCACTTGGCAACGTTGGCATTCTACTATCTTAAACACAAGGACTGCGCTGATATCCTTTATGGAAAAAAAAACTTTTAATAGGCCTAAATATTTTCAGTTCATGTGACAGCATAGACTGTTTATTTAAATGGACATAGCTGACACACTAGCCGGCACATTCCAAATAGGAACTGATCATGGGCGTGCTTCTGACTCCATTCACTCAGACTCTTTATTTCTCTTTATATTGGACAAACTGTCACCCCTCCCTCTGTAACTGCAGCAGTGAGCATTGTCATTTTGGTCTTAAAATATTCGTATTAATCTGCCCTACATGATCCTGGTGTTTTCATTTTGTGATTCGTGATTCAAAATACGAACATTAAAAACAGAATCAGGCACCTTCCCTGAAGTTGCTCCTGCTAGCATTAGCAGCAGATTTGATTGACAGCATCGCTAAGTTCCTACTCCCTGCCAAACCAACGGTGTGGGTGGGAATGGGCGTTGCCTTCATCTGCCTGGCTCCGAATTGGCTCTTTAGTTGCTATGATACTCGCAGTTGGAATTCCAAATGTTGAACTGCGCTCCGAATTGGCTCGATGAGCTTCATTTGACTGGAGCTGAACGCTGTGGGTCCACTTCTTTATACAGTCTGTGTGTGACAGATGTATATGATTAAAGCTGATCTTAATGTGCTTAACAATTTACATGCTTTATGGTCACCTCTGCTCAGTCCTCACTGCTCAGAGTGCAACACTCAGCTCAGAGGCAAGTTGTGGGTATCAAATAAAATGCAGCGCAGTTATAGTGGTATTGGCTCTTAGTATCGACATCTTGTATCAGTGCATCCCTCCCTTGTTAATTTAATGGGATAATACCTGTTGAAAATATGAATGATAGTTTTTTTTTCTCATAAAGAAACAATTTGTGAAGAAAAGTAGAAAAATATGTTTAAAATTGTAGGTTCTATATTGCTGACATCACACTGGGGATAATTCTATCCAAAAGTTCGGCATGATTTACAAAATAAACACATTTTTTCTGAGACTTTAAACATAATTTC
>JAIEZT010001368.1:23263162-23345662 GCA_019594935.1 Periophthalmus modestus
GTATTGTTTGGGATCGGCTCCACAAACGTTTAAAGCAGGGGCCAATTGCGGCCCCTGAGCCAGTATTTTTTGGCCCCCGCCTTAATATGAAAGTTTAATGTTAGTGCAGCCTGCGGATTTGACATGTGTGGCACTTTACAGTGTTGTGTGCGGAACTGAACGAACCTACCAATCACGGTGGGGTATATGGCGCTCAGGGCGGGATATCAGCCGGGCTTGATTCAAACTGAGAAACATTTCTCAATGAGTGAAAGTTACAGCAGCGTTGCCATGGAGAGTTTTCTTCCGTGCCTGGTGCCTCGTTGTATTGTTCACACGACATTTGTCCGAGCGCGCTGCGTCCACAACACTTAAAAAAAGGTGTGTTTATGTTGCTGCTCAGCGGGATATTACACGTATATAAATTTACATAAATGTATTCATATATTTACACACGGATGTCAATAGCACTTAGAGAGTTAATATGAGGTCTCTCTCTGACTAAATAAATAAGTATAATAATAAAGTGATGGTTACGCGGCAGGATAAAAGAAAAGAGCTCAGTGCAGCCTCCTGTGTCTGCAGTCACATTGTGACACCTGTGCAACCGCAATAACAGTCCCCGGTAACCCGGACCAATTATAGGGTCGCACCGTTATTTGTCGGTTATTAGTCGGCCGTGTCCCAATTCGCCAAAATGCCCTTAAAATCACCCTTCGAGTGTGGGTCTAAGGGCGTTACGTCATTTCCGGCGCAACAAGGGCTGTCCCATTTCAACGCACCCTACGGTCGCGTGACGAGTGCGCAGGACAAAATGTGCCCTGCGTTTCCAGCGTTTCCATGGAGATCAGACGTAACCAAAGCGTCCATCCATGCAGACTTCATGCACTGCTATATCCCATCATGAACCGCGCCTACGCAAAAAATAGAAGAAAACGGAGTCCGCTACGCAACACACGATCAAATGTTCGTACTGGTTTATGTCGCCGACAACAGAGCGACATGAAATTGTTAAATCTGAATAAAGATCTGTACAGTTTGAGGATTAAACCTTCACAGCTCTGACACACTCGGGTTTATTTTACAGAACTTTCTTCTGGGCTGGTTTGAGGAAAAAAGTTACACTGAATAAATGAATGTGCAGTTATTCCTAGACAATAATGATAATAATAACAATGAATTATTGTCATTAAAAATATTGCAATAAGAATAATGTAATAAAGTTTGTTTCTGGTGTAAGAGTCTGAAACATAAAGTCAGAATATTTGATGAGATCAAGTGAACAATGAAACAACGGATTCTCAGGAAAGGATAGAAGAGTCCTGAGATGTGCATGTGACAGCTTTTATAAGGTCCCCAGAGAGAGAGAGAGTGTGTGTGTTAGAGGTAAGATCTTAAGCCCGAGCCCGAGCCCGAGCCGAATTTCGGGTCGGGCTCGGGCCTAAAATGTCAATCATTGCTTCGGGTCGGGTCGGGCTCGGGCTTCTCTCTCGCTGACTTTTTTAAAATAAATGTATGTTAATAAAAGTGTATACTAAAACGATGTGTGGATACTAAACTAAGTGTTGTGAGATGCGTGTCTGACTCTTACGTGTTTTGGTTCGGTGCGGTGCGTGAGCGTGAGTGAGAGAGTGACGTGCGCGTGCATGTGTGGCGTATGTGGTTCGAGCGGTGTTGGATGAGCCTGTAGCTGTCTTGCTGAAATAAGTACATGTTATTACGGTGCAGTTCACTAATAAAAGCTTTAACATAAAGAATACTTGTTTTAAAATAAATCATTTGGATAAAACAGAGAAGGCGCTGTAATGTAATTGCTATTTAACTAAACAGGAGCCGCAGAGCCAGAGCTCTGCGCACGTGAACGCCGCCCTCTTAATAATCTTCCCCCCGCAAGTCCGCATCTATTTTGACCTGGTATCCCCAATATGGAGGAGCAAGAAGTTAAGGATAAACTAAAGACAGGAGAACTGAACAGACAAACACGCACCGGTAAGAGTGAGGTGTGGAAAAGCTTCACTTTAATTGTCGAAAATGCTACAGAAACTTGCGTTGGTTTCGCTGAATGTGTCAATGTGGCGCTTTGCTTTCATACGAGAGCAAAAAGACTGGCACCTCGACGCTGAGCAGCATTTAAACAGCTGTACTGGCAAAATTGATAATCGTCAAAGTCAAACATCTAGGCCTCACAAATAAAATATGAAATTTCGGGTTTGCTTCGGGCTCGGGCCTGCAAATCAAGTTAACTGGTCGGGCTCGGGCCAGGCCGGGCCGGGCTTTAATACCCGCGGGCCGGGTCGGGTCGGGCTGGATTTTTTAGGCCCGATCTTACCTGTGTGTGTGTGTGTGGCACGTGTCATTTACCTTCGCATTAGTAAATCAAGATATCAGTTTAATGTAGCGCTGCACTGCTAGAAAACACCTTACAATAATAAAATAAGATGAACTGGCCAGGCATAGAAGGACAACAGCGCCCTCAACTGGTATTAAAGTGGTTTATGTCTATTCTCTGGTTTTATAGACTATGAATGTCATTACGTTTTAACAAGGTTTATTTTGTTAAAGTTATTTAGTAACTACAAGTGGGGAAAAAATCACCTCGAACCTTATATTTGCCTATTGATATTCAAAGAGAAATATTAATTCCTTACTTCATTCACTCTAAACAGAAATAAAAGGTTGCGACAACGACACCTTGACTCTTCTTCTATTAAATAATAAATAATTTAAAATAACGTACGTAACATACGCGCAAAGACAGCGGTGGAAGTGTGGTCTGTGGTGTAGGGCTGTCCCATTTCGACAAGATGGCGGCTACACTGAGAACTACCATTCTCGACCGGAAGTTTCGAACCATACTTTGCGACCCGCCCTTCGACAGTACATCTGGCGAATTGGGACACGGCCATTGGCTGTGTCCCAATTCGCCACATGCACAGTTCAAAGTACACTTCGAAGTGCTGTTCAAAGTGCCCGGCCAACGAAGGGTGCTCCTCCACCTTCGTGCCGAAATGGGACTGGGAGATAGTCTGCAGTCACATAGTGGCACCTGTCCATCGGCAATAACAGTCCCCTGTAACACGGACCAAGTATAGGGTCGCACCGTCAGACAAGCTTTAAAAAAGAGAGAAATGTGAGAAAATGTTAAACACTCTCAAAGTTCAAACCTTCGTAGATTAAAAAAAGCACAGTATTATAGAAAGAAGCCAAATACTATACTGTGCTGTAAATAAAAATTACTTTTATTTTCTTTTGGGGGGTGAAAAAACATTTCACTTTTGTGTATTTATACTAACAGAAAATACTTGAATTTTGTGCCAGTTTTGGTCAACAAAACCAGTTCAACAAATCTGCCATCTGACTGTTAAACAGCAAATTCTTTACCAGCTATATAAACCCATTTCTGTAATAATGATGCTAGCTCTGTGTTAGCGCTAGAAACAGGAAGTGAGCAGATGGACAGCGACAGGAAGTTGGCACAAGTGGACTTCCTGTGGGGAGGCAGGTGTTCAGAGTGGGAAACAACATTTTAGACATTTAAGGTTGGATGTCACTTTGGTTTGTGAACAAGAACTGTAAACTTTAAACTAACACAAAATTCTCATGCATTACAGAGAGGCCATCTGACACACAGGGAGGGCATCTGCTGCTCAGGGAAGGCAAGCTGCCTTGCTTGCTTCTCCCTCAGCTCCTCTTCCTTCCCTCCCTTCTCTTGCTCTCCTTCCTTTCCGCTCTTCCTTTTCTTGTCCTCCTCTTCCCCTTCTCTTCTTGTTCTTCTCATCCTCTTCCTCTCCCTCCTCTTCCTCCTCTCTCTCCTCCTCTCTTCCTCTTAATCCTGGTGCTGAGAGCATTGATTTTTCTGCCGGGGTGCTCTGCTTTATGGCCTTAGCATTTATTAATCCACACCATTCAAAGAGCCTGGTTTAGTCCTGGTTTAGTCCTGGTTTAGACCTGGTTTAGACCTGGTTTAATCCCTGGTTTAATCCTTGGTTTAGTCATTGGACTAGTTTGTCCAGATTCAGTCTTGTCTTTGTGGTTGGAGTCAGATGCCCTCCCTGTCTGTCAGATGGCCTCCCTGTGTGTCATATGCCCCATATGTTGGATTGTGTCAGATGCCCTGCCTTTAGTCCAGTTCGTCAGTCTCGTCTTGTGTCAGTCAGATGAGCAGCGTCTTGTGACTCGATGGAAAAATGTGTGACAATAAACAAGACCATACATGGAACTGAGCCAGGGTGAGACCAGGACTGGAGTGGACCTGGACTGGCCCAGGGCAGGACCAGGGCTAGACCAGGGCTGATATCTGCGTTGTTCTTTAGTGCAGACAGAATCCAGACCTCAGTTTCTGTCTAAACAAACAGCAGCGGTTCCAAATATGGTCAATGTCCTGGTTCAGAGCCGGTCTGGACTGTGAGGGTGTGATAAGTCCTTTTATCATAGCTCTGGGCTTTTATCACATGTGTTCTACAACTTCCCCAGCACTGATACACAAGTGTCCAGCAAGGGTTTAACAAATCGGGGATCAGGCCAGAGACCGGGGACAGTCCTAGCTTAATCTTGGTTTAGTCCTGGCTTAGTCCTGGCTTAGTCCTGGCTTAGTCCTGACTTAGTCCTGACTTAGTCCTGACTTAGTCCTGACTTAGTCCTGACTTAGTCCTGACTTAGTTCTGGTTTAGTCCTGGTTTATTATCCCTCATTCTCCTTGGTTCAGTTTTGTGCTGCTATAGCCGCCCTGATGCAGTTTGACACAGATGTGCCTCTGAATCTGCTTCAGTCCTTCTCCTGCGCAGCCAAGCTCCTCACACTTTAACTGCACTTTACAAAGCTTGTAATAATAATAATAATACTGCATTAGGCTTTTCGAAACGCTTAAAGTCTCTTTTACTGCATCATTCACTCCACACTTGTGGTGGTAAGTCACTATTGTAGCCACAGCTGCCCTGGGACGGACTATCAGAAGTGAGGCTGCCAATCTGCACCACCACTCTCTCCTTCTCTCTGCCTCTCTCTCCTCCTTTCCCTCACTCCTGATCATGTGTTATCTAACCCTTCTTATATAAATCCTATAGAAACCTCAGTCTCCCACGCAAAGTCACACTCCTCCTGTGCCTTCATCTCTGCAGGTTTTGTCCTGGTTCAGTTATAGTTTTGCCCCTGGTTCGGCGCCTGGTTCGGCCCCTGGTTCGGCCCCTGGTTCGGCCCCTGGTTCGGCCCCTGGTTCGGCCCCTGGTTCGGCCCCTGGTTGTTCCTGAGGCTCATTGATATGTTCGTGCTTGATCTATTTCAGTGTGGCTTGTTGTGTTAATCTGCCAGTGGAAGTAGTCCTAGTTTGATTAAAAGGACAGATGTCTCCCGTGTGTCCTTCATCTGTAACCTCTGACCTTTCACACACGCACTTCCTCATTTAGACGCAATTACACCAGTGATTAAACCAAGTGCTTAGCAGCAGAGGGCATCCCAGTGCACCAGGATGGGTTAGAGGAGAGGGTCAGAGGAGCAAAGGAAAGGGTCAGAGGAGCAGAGGAAAGGGTCAGAGAAGAGTTGGTGGCATCTGTGTTAATTAGCGCTAGCAGCTAACGAGCTCCGCAGGGCTTAGGCGCTTTGAACAGGTGAAGTTATGAATAAGTCATAGGCACAGTGGCAGAGTGGTTAGCCCTGCTCCTCCTTTCACTGTGGTAGGGTTGGTACCAGTACTTCATACTTGGTTTTAGATACTGGTTCCTGAACAGTTAATTTTTCAGTGCCTTTATTTTTTAAGTGTAAATTAATGTACAATATTATTAAGAAAACATATGTCAATCCTTAAAATCTGTTGTAACTATATATAATTCATATTTAAAACATAGTACTGGGCTATACGATGTCCAGTTATAACTCAAAACAAATGCACATGCAAATGAACCAGAGTGCACAGATGATCTTCACATGGAACCAACAGAAACCCTTAAGTTTTCCCTTAAGTTTTCTGTTAAGTTTTCCCTTAAGTTAAGTGCCGCTTTTACGTGACGCTTTTTGTTTACACTTTTACTACAAGGTTACATGAATATTAAAACATGATTGCTGTTTGTGAATAGTGCTGTCGTGATGTGAGAGCGCCTGTGCTGCTGATAAATCGTTGCAACGTATTTAATGGCTCATTGATGCTGGCATTCAAAGCCAAAGAACCGAAAGTTGGCACCGAGCTGGTTTTTTTCTGTACCAGTACTTACCTAACTTTTCCGTCTGTTCCAAGTTGAAACCGAGTTTCAGTGGCCAGCCCTACAGTGTGGTGGCAGAGTGGTTAGCCCTGCTCCTCCTCTCACTGGTGGCAGAATGGTAAGCCTTGCTCCTTTCACTGTGGTGGCAGAGTGGTTAGCCTTGCTCCTCTCACTGTGGTGGAGACTGAAATCCACCCTGCAACATTATTCTTACTTTACATACTTATGCAAAGTACAACTGCTCATGAAAGTCCTGCTTTACTACTGGTTTACTACTGGTCAAGTACTGGTTTAGTCCCGGTTTAGTCCCAGTTTATTGTCCTGGTTTATTGTCCTGTCTGAATGGGGGTCTAAGCCTGGGCCTCAGCACAGACCAGAGGAATCCCAGGAATCTCCCACAGTGATTTTAGGACCAGGATTTTACTGTCACCAGAATCCTAACCAGATCTGAAGGTTCACGTAGGTCCTCTGCAGGATTCTAACCAGATCTGGTCCCAGCACAGAGGGTCCTAGTCTGGTTTCTGGTCTGGTCTGGTCTGATCTAGGGCCATATGTTTGTTATGATAGCAATACATACTTTATAAGATGTTAGCATTTTGTTTCAGAATTTTATCTGACCCTCTCCCTTGCTCTTCTGTTCCTCTTGTCCCTGTCCTCTGCTTCTCTGACCTTCTCCTCTGCTCCACTCCCAATTCACATGTCTAATGTCTTTGCTTCACTGACTTTTCACTGTTTCCTCATTAGTCTCCTGTCTCCTCACTCATCTCATCCTTTCCTATCTCTTTGTTTCCCTTCTTCTCCTTTGTTCCTGGTTTATCACAGTTGAACACAATTACTTTTTGCTTGTGTCTTCTGTGTTAAAAATAACTCTTCTTTTCTGTTTAAATGGGATTAAACTGGGGACTGAACCGGGGACGGAATATCTCTGTTTCTGTTTTAGTGAATGGAGCCCTTCTGCAGTGACTCTTGGGTCATGTGATTGTGGGCGGG
Organism: Periophthalmus modestus; assembly: GCA_019594935.1. Taxonomy (NCBI): domain Eukaryota; kingdom Metazoa; phylum Chordata; class Actinopteri; order Gobiiformes; family Gobiidae; genus Periophthalmus; species Periophthalmus modestus. Next base: position 23,270,323 of record JAIEZT010001368.1, read on the forward strand.
GTCACATGACTCTGGCCTGTTGCTAGGCGACACTCGAGGCAAACAGAAACGGGACATCCCATAATATCCTCCTCTCGCTCTCTCTCCTCATCTCTGTCTCCTCTCTCTTCTCCCTCCTTCCTTCCTTCCTTCCTCCCTCCCTCCCTCCCTCCCTCCCTCCCTCCTTCCCTCCCTCCCTCGTCCCTCCCTCCGTCCCTTCCTTCATTGGCTCCTTCACTGCATGTTTCAGAGTTAATTCCTTCCTTACCCCCTGTTGTTCTTTTGAGTGCTCCTTGTGGTTCTCGCCTACCTCCTACCTCCTTTCCTCTCTCCTCTCTAGTGTTATCCTCCCTATGTCCTCTCCTCATTCCTCTTCTCTCTGTGCTGAAAAACGGGTTAAGGAAGGATAGAAGGAAGAAGAGGGGGAGGAGGGGAGGAAGGAGGAGTTTAGGGGAGAGGGGGTCTGGTGCAGGAGCTGCTTGTCATTCAGATCAGGTCTGTCTGCAGAGAACTGCACCATCACCACAAACTAGAGCCGGACTAGAGCCGGACTAGAGCCGGACTAGAGCCGGACTAGAGCCGGACTAGAGCCGGACTAGAGCCGGACTAGAGCCGGACTAGAGCCGGACTAGAGCCGGACTAGAGCCGGACTAGAGCCGGACCCAGTGGGTGCTCTCTCTGTAGATGCCTGCGCTGTGTGTGTGTGCGTGTGTGTGTGTGCGTGTCCTCTCTGTGGGTGCTCTCTGTGTGAAGCTATAGTTTTTGTTCACACAGGTTAGGTTTGTGTGCTGTGTCAGGGGTGTGGCTCTGATGCACATACCTGAGTGGTAATATGACGCACGTGTACTACTACCGCTGCTACTACCACTACTATTACTAATATCCTTTGTGTCAGATTCCCTCCCATTCTCCTGTATCCCTGTGTGTTTGATGCTCTCCCATCCCCTTATATCCCTGTGTGTCAGATGTCCTCTCATCCTCCTGTATCCATGTAGTGTTTGACTGAGATGGGGGCAGGTCAGATTTCTCTAGTTAATCTGCAGATGTTGTGGTGTAGTTGAATATAAATATAGCAGGAGAATGCACTTTGTCACTGATGGAAATGATCAGGGAAAAAACAATTGTGGATCTGACTTTTGGCGATTTTGATGAAAATACCAGACAGCGCCGATCTAGCTTATTGAGTTCCGACACTGATGTCGATACTTTGACCGTAAGTCATTACTGAACAGCCTTGTATGAATAAAAGTTCAAACATTATGAGACATTGTAGTCCAAAATCAGCCTGTAAATAGTCTTATTACATCCAATTAAAGGCTCAGCCAGGATATCCAATTAAAGACACACTCACTTAACTGATATTATGAACTAAATCCTGCTGATTTTTCAGTATCTACGCTGATCTTGGATACCAGTATCCGTATCAGTGCTTCCCTACACAGATGCTCAGATGATAATATGGTAATCCATCTGAAATGTTCTAAAACCTGTAGCCTGTAAATATTTATTGTCTTGTCTTTATCTTATTTTTTCTCAACACTTTACTAGACAAACTGACTCTCATAATGACAGGTGCTGTATTACTGAGTGTCTGAGCGGACAGTATTTACCTGTAAACCCTGCACTGACCAGACCTGTTCTCGACTCCTCAGTTCTCCTCCTTCCTTTTCTCTGTCCCTCTTTGTCTCCACCCTTTCCTGTTCTCCTCCCTCCCTCTCACTTCTGTCTCCCCTCCCTCTCTTTCCTCCTCACCTGATTCTTTCTTTCTTTCTTTCTGTTTTTCTCTTTTTCTTTCCCTCCCTCTTTCTTTCTTTCTTTCTTTCTTTCCCTCTCTCTCTGTCCTCCTCTGTTCTTTTCTCTCTCTCTTTCGCTCGCCCTCCCTCTGACTCTGTCACTCTCCTCCTCTGCTCTGTTCTTCTTTCAGCACCTGTCTTCTCTCGAGTCACTTTAATGGAGCAGTGTAAACTATGGCGCATATGTGAGGTGGACCCATAATTCTACAGCCTTATAGGCAAAGGGGTGTGAGGGAGGGCATCTGGGCCAAACCAGCCCCTGCTTCAGCCTTGGTTCAGTGTTGTACTTTATTTACACCTGGGTTAGTCCTGCTTTAGTCCCGTTTTGGTCCCGTTTTGGTCCCACTTGAGTCCCGGCTGAGTCCCGGCTGAGTCCCGGCTGAGTCCCGGCTGAGTCCCGGCTGAGTCCCGGCTGAGTCCCGCCTGAGTCCCGGCTGAGTCCCGCCTGAGTCCCGCCTGAGTCCCGCCTGAGTCCCGCCTGAGTCCCGGCTGAGTCCCGCCTGAGTCCCGCCTGAGTCCCGCCTGAGTCCCGCCTGAGTCCCGCCTGAGTCCCGCCTGAGTCCCGCCTGAGTCCCGCTTTAGTCTGCCGGTCTAACCTGGTCTCTTCTCTTGCAGAACTGGTGGATGATGCTTCACTGAGGACTTCATTTTTCACGATCCTTCACCACACTGCTCTCATCTGGACTCTTCAGTAAACTCTGATTGGACGTTATATTTACGGTAACCATGGCGAACAATACAGCTGACCACGCCCCCCAGAACTCGACCAATGAGGCACAGGACGGCGACTTCGGTGTGACTACAGATGAACTGCGCGGTCTGATGGAACTGAGGAGCCACGAAGCCTGCGCTAAGATCAGAGACACGTATGGAGACGTACAGAACATCTGTAGGAGGCTAAAGACGTCGCCTATAGAAGGTACAAGTACTATAATACTACTAATACTGTACTACTATGTACTATAGTAGTACACTATTAGTAGTACTACTAACTGATGTTCACCACGAAGACATGGTGAACAATTATAACTACCATGAAGACACGGTGAACTATTATAACTACTGTAACACGTACAAAGACATGCACAGTATCTGCAGGGGGCTAACTACTACCACAACTATCATATCTACCACCATCACATTATACTCAGTGTCCTGACTGGGCTGTCTCTATTTTGACCTTTGTCCTGGATCATTAAAGAGCAGCTTCAGCCACTCCCTGGAAACGACACAACTGGACACACCCACCAGTGCGCACACACGATAACCCACACACACCACAAAACACACACCCACCCATGAGCACACATGAACACCCCGATACACACACATATGTAGATACAACAAGCACGTTTTCGCACACACACTAGTGCACACACACACACCCACCCATGAGCACACATGAGCACTAATACTCACACATATATGTACAACACACACACACATTCACCAGTGCACACCCACAAAACACACACTCACTCACCCATGAGCACACATAGTGTGCCCAATAGTGTTTTGTGGTGTACAAAACACTCACGCCCACGAGCACACATACACATGCATAAGCACACACTTGAACACCAACACACCCACAAGCATACACTTGAACACCAACACACCCAAGAGCACACACATGAGCACCAACACAGCCACGAGCTCACTCATGAGCACCAACACAGCCACGAGCACACGCATGAACACTAACCTACATACGTACCTACGAGCACACACATGAACACCAACACAGCCACGAGCACACACTTGAACACCAACTCAGCCACGAGCACACACATGAGCACCAACACAGCCACGAGCAAACACATGAACACCAACACAGCCACGAGCACACTCATGAACACCAACTCAGCCACGAGCACACTCATGAACACCAACTCAGCCACGAGCACACACTTGAGCACCACACAGCCACAGCCACAAGCACACACACTCTCATGAGCACCACCACACAGCCACGGGCACCAACACAGCATGACACCATGAACACTAACCTACATACGTACCTCTGAGAACACACATGAACACCAACACATCCACGAGCACACACATGAACACTAACACAGCCACGAGCACACTCATGAGCACCAACACACACACCCACGAGCACACACATGAACATTAACACACACTCACGAGCACACACATGAATACTAACACACACACCTGGAGACTGATCTTAAACTTAAAGGGGGGAGAGGGGGGGGATTTTACTTCTAAATATGTTATGTGTTAAATATTAATACTCCATAGATCACCATGTTAGCTTTGTTGTTTTAAAAAAAAATGCTATATTCATCCAATACAATTCATTATGTCCTCTTCTGTAGAGACTTGTCATTGCACTAGTCAGATCCTAACCATAGTCACTACTCCCCTAACCTTTAAGTGCCCGTGACAGGTTAGACTAGTCAGTTTACCAGCAGTTAAGATTATTTGAAATTTTACTTTCTGGTTAGAAATGATGATGTCACAAGGGAATTCTATAATTTACCGAGAATCCATGTTTGCCCTGTGCCAAACCTCTTTGAAGAAAGGCTGTTTAACGAAAATAATTTGAAAATGTTAGTCACCCAAAACAACGTGTTAACATGTTTTATAAGTTTCAGTTTCATTTTTGACACTGAGTCTCCCCTCCCTTAGCGCTCTGGAGGAGGAGTGACTTAGCGCATAGGCAATTACAACACAATCAGCATTTATCCTGCTAATGAAACTATTGCACATCGCATGAGGTTTTTGTATATTTATGGAGAATAGTCATGCGGGAGTATGGGTGACATAGGCGTGTTGGCGGAGCCTTGTACAATCTCTCACCAGATTACTCAAACAGACATGAATGACATCTAGCCATGTTTTTGATGAAGGAACCTTATAACATGCTAGAAAACACTAAACAAAAAAATCTAATTTGTATACTATAATTTTACCTAAACATTAACCTGTTTGAACTCAGATCTGGACTTTAAACCATGTTGTTAATCTCACACTAAAGGATTTACATTATAGACCAGATTTTTGTCCCAGAAGAGGCAGGTCCCCATGATGTGAGAGATACACACACACTCATGCAGTTTCCCTCTGCACAACTCACAACACCCTGTGATGTCATCATGTGATGCTCAGATACCTTCACTAAAGCATGTGTTTAAAAAAAGGCTAAAACAATGGCAGCTTTTAAAAACTGTATCCCTCCAGCCTGTGCACCCTCTGCTGGTCATACTACAGTTTGACCACATGTACAGGATTTAAACCACAGCCCCAGTACTGCAGCGCGGTAGCGGTAGTAGTATTTTCTGTGGCAGTAGTAAATGTTAAAGTTGTAATAGCAGTATTTGTAGTACATATTGCAGCAGGAGTATCTGGACTGGGCAACGTTGAAAAAGACATCTTAAAATCTGAATGGGACGTTCCTTGTTAAATAAAACGTCAGTTTTTATGCAGCAGTAGTAGTACTTGTTGCAGTATTGGTACTCATTGTAGTATTAGTACTTTTTGCAGTAGTTGTACACATTTCAGTGTTAGTATATGTTGCAGTACTAATAGACACTGCAGTACTAATAGACACTGCAGTACTACTACACACTGCAGTACTTGTACACATTGCAGTACTGCGTTTGGGTTGTAATGTGGCTGGGACATTTGGAGGTTATAAATATCTCACATTAAAAGTATGCAAATGAGCCACAGTTCAAACAACACCTGCTTCAGTCACACATGACATCATCAGGACTGAAGCAGAACTAAACCAGGGCTATGTAGGGAGTAAAACAGGATTATATAGGGACTAAACCGAGTCTAAAACAGAACTAACCCTAGTACTAAAAGAGGGACTAAACCAGAATTATACAGGAACTAAAACAGAACCAAACTCTGACTAAAGAAGAACTAAACCAGGACTAAAGATAGGACTAAAAGAGAAATTAACCAGAAATGAACAAGAACTAAACCAGGACTCTACCGGGTCTTAGTCAGGAATGGAGATTTAGGTTGATGTGACAAATGTCTGAGAGAAATCAGAACTAAACCAATCCCATCTTGTACTGCGTATGTGTGTGTACAGTGTGTGTACAGTGTGTGTACAGTGTGTGTACAGTGTGTGTACAGTGTGTGCACTGTTTGTGCACTGTGTGTTCCTTTTGTGTACTATGTGTTCTGTGGCATTACTTCCGCTGCGTTCCTCTGATCTGCTCCATTTTAATCACACTGTCGTTAATGAAGCGCCTTGTTAACCGGGGGGCGGGGCTTAGGCAGGAAGTGATCTCTAAAAATACCTCCATCTGATCGACTTGCTGGACCGGAGCTGGGACCGGGGCTGGGACCGGGGCTGGGACCGGGGCTGGGACCGGGGCTGGGACCGGGGCTGGGACCGGGGCTGGGACCGGGATCCAGGGCCGGGACCTAGGGCCGGGACCCGGGTCCGGGACCTAGGGCCGGGACCCGGGTCCGGGACCTAGGGCCGGGACCAGGGCTGGGACCAGGGCCGGGACCATGTAGCTCCCTTGGTTCCGTGCGGCTCAGAGACAGATTTGAAAGGGTTTTTTCTGTTTTTTGTCCTGGTTTTGTTTGGTTCTATAAGAGGATTATAACCGGTCTAACCCCAGGGACAGGATCTTCTCTGGAGTGGGAGGTCAGAGCCGACGATGAGCCTGACCATACACTCTGATTGGATGGAGTTAAACTGGCTCATAATGTGATTGGTTCATTTAACCAACTTGACATAAGAAAATTATACTTTTGAGTCATTGTAAGTCCTGGTTTAGTTCTCGTTTAGACCTGGTTTTCACACTGTTTTTCAGTTCCTTGTAACATCCTTAAGCTCCACTTGTTTAAGTCTGTTAATGTCCCACACTGTACAAATGGATATGTTAAGCATGTTAAGCCTCTGGCTCTGTGTGAATGCCATCACAGGGGGCCAGGGGCTCCTCTGACTGAATGAGGTCTTGGGTCTTGGTCCTTGGTCCTTGGGTCTCGGTCCTTGGGCCCTTCAGAGGCCCTTGTTAAACTCACTTAATTGCAAAGCTGTGTTCTGACATTTTTATGGATGAAAATATCAATATATATCATCAATAAGACCAGGACAAGGACTAGACCAGGCCAAGCAGAGAGAAGAGAAGGGATAGAGAGGAGGGAGGAGGGAGAGGATAGAGAAGAGAGAAATGGAGATGAGGGATGAGAGGAGGAGAAATGGATAGAGAGGACAAAGGGGAAAGAGGTGTCTTTGGCTGCAGCAGTTACAGAGAGGAGAGAGAGAGGAGGAGGGGCCGAGCGAAAGAGGGAAAGTGGGAGAGAGGAGAGGAGTGAAGAGGAGACTGAGGAAATGGAGAGAGACGAGAAGGGAAAGGAGGAGAAGAGATTGAAGATAAGTAGGGGTCTCGGAACTCTGGCCTCTGAGCCAGTGGTCCTCGGGTCTTGGGTCTCTGGTTCTTGGGTCTTTGGTCTGATCAAAGAAGAGAGTGAAGATGAGGAGGGATGGCGACACAGAGGCATAGAGTAGAGAATGGAGGAGAATAGAGCGGAAAAAGGAGAGAGGGGAGGGTGAGGATGAGGAGGTATAGAGATGACAGATATAGAGGAAGGAAATATAGAGGAGGTATACGGAGGAGGTGTAGAGAGATGAAGCCTGACTTGTCTTCACAGTTATTTCTATTTTCACCTGAGATATCACCTCAGACGCGTCAGAGTCTGGCTCCTCTGCCGCGCCCTGTAACGGAGATGCAACAATCTCCCACCCCCAGTGAAGTACTCCTGATAGGTTTAACTCAGAGACGCTGGGTTGCAGGTTTAACCCAGCATTGGGTCCAATGCAGGTTTAACCCAGCATCACCTTCAATGTCTCTGAAGCAGTGTCTCTTGAAGTTCAAATGCAGGTTTAGCCCAGAGACATTGAAGACATTAAAAACACGTAATTGAAGCTAATCAATTATTGAAGAAAAAACATAATTGGTGACAGACTGGCGAATGTGGCGTGTGCTCAGAAGTTTTCTGATCCAACAGCAGAAAGCATGAGTACGACTCAGAATTATGGTTTTCATACACATTCACACATTCTATCTGCAGTGACATCACCACTTTGGCTTCATCCGCGTCAGGTTTTGGAAAAATAGCATTTTCAATCTAATGACTCATCGATGAATCAGAAATACATTTAAATAAGCATGGTTTTGGTAGTTTTACTGAAATGTGACTCTTTTCTTTGAATGACCCCTTATGCAACTGTTTGCAGTGTTTCTAACAAATATTGAGATTGTGATTAGATTTGTGATTTATGTTTTAATATAAAGGATTCTGTTCAAAGTTCACATTTTAAATACAGAAGAATTGACAAAAAGACTGATATCTGAACTGACAATGCAAGAATCATATTTCAGAACATGTTTGTGCAGATCTAATCTACAGGGTTGGCAGTTTTCATGTACAGTAAGACTCCATGGAGACATGGGGAGGGCATCTGACACACAGGGACATTTCAGCACATGTTCGCACAGATCTAAACTATAGGGTTAGAAGTTTTTATGCAGAATAAGACAGGAGATTTTGAAGTGCCATAATGTCTTCCACAAGCAACAAAATCTCCTGCCTTTGTGATGATTTTGCTTTGATTGTAATTAATCTTGCAGTTCTGTTATGTATGCATGTAACATATGTATTAGTGTTGTCACGATACTAAAATTTCAAACTCGATTTTGATACCAAGGGATACACTTGATACTATACCGGGGCTGATACCAAGATGATGGTAAAAAAAACACTTTCATTAGAAAATATAATGTGATTTTCAACATTAAACGGTAGTCTGTCTATCTATCTATCCATCTATCCATCTATCTATCTGGGCTGTGTCCCACAAAGTGGGGTAGCCTAGACAGGGCACACACTCCCGTTTCCCTCCCTCCTTCCCCTCCCCAAACCCTCCCTCCTCGCGACTCTCCATCTCCCCCATCTGCACCAGCGTCCCCTCCCCACCACCATCACCACTCTCCTCCCATTGCCTACAACCTATATATACAATTAAACGGTAGTGCTTTTTTATATTCCCATGTGGCCTTATATATGTGTAATCTGTTATTCGCCCAGGTAGGTTCCATAGTGGTCCATGGGTGTATACTAGTCTATGTGTCTTATACTTCTCAGCTCAATATCATTCTAAAACTATTCAGGAAAGGTTCATTTCTATTCTGTGAATGTGAGTGACTTTTATTTAGTATCGCTACCTGCTCAAATGAGTGTTTAAAAAATCTAGTTTAAAATTTTTGACAACCTGACAATTGACAATTTGACAATTGTTTATATACCTGTATGTAAACATGTGAGTGCTGACACTGTACATACTGACCCTGCAGGTCTCTCTGGAAACCCTGTGGACTTGGAAAAGCGTCACGCAGCATTCGGGAAAAACTTCATTCCTCCAAAGAAGCCCAAGACTTTCCTGCAGCTGGTGTGGGAAGCTCTACAGGACGTAACCCTCATCATCCTGGAGATCGCCGCCATCATCTCCCTTGGCTTGTCCTTCTACCACCCTCCAGGGGGCGACAGTGAGGGTAAGAACATACACACACATCACCAGGTGGCGACCAGGGTGAGACCACACCCTGTATATATGTCTGGACATATCTATCCCGTTCAGCTCCATCAACTTTCTGCTGAAAAACTGTGGCCCCTCTCTATGTAACTGCTGCTGATAGGCTTGCCATTCTGACTTTAAAATGCGGCCTTAACTTGCTCCACATGATTCTGGGGTTTTTATTTCACCATTTTGTCCCTAAATCAAGATATGAACATTAAAAACAGGACCAATCAGGTGCCGTCTTTCCCCAAGGTTACTCTTGCTAGCGTCAGCAACAGATTTTATTGACAGCATTGCAAAGTGCGGGAAGGGGCGTGTACCTTAAACAGCCTTACTTTGATACTCGCGCTCAGATTTCCAAATATGGAACTGGGCTCCAGATTAGCCAGATAAGCTGTTATAACTGATGGCCTTGATGATCTTCATTTGGAGCCGAATGTGGCTCCTACTCCACTTACACAGTGTGTAGTCAGAGTGAACTCCTGATCTTTGATTTGGATCACGCTGGTGCTCTGATGCTTGTCAGACCTCAGTAGTTCTAATCGTCTCCACTGAAAGGCAAGGCTGATGGCCTAAAGTCATAAAACTTGAACATGTCTGTTTAGTCACCAGAACTACAAATATATCAGTATCAGTGCATCCCTGCGCTAAACATGGAATACCAAGAGATGTCCAGAGAGAGCAGGTTTGCAGGATAGAGCTAGCATATTTTCAAGATATAAGCCTAGATAAATTAAAGTGCCTGACAGGTTAGACTAGTCATTTCACCAAAATACAGTTAAGCTCATCATTATATTTAAGATTTTCTCCAGTTTGGCAATTTTTTAGGTTTCAAATTGTACTTCCTGGTTGGAAATCATGACATAACACTAGGCCAAAATTCCTCTAATGCACATAGTAATTAAGATCTGACAAATGAAATGATAAGAAAAGACCTTTATTTTGTTGAAACTGTGTTGACCATTTGGATAGATTCACCCAGCGTGATATCATCAGTGTGTAACTCTCCACTGATCACTGTATAGAAATCTGGAGACCTCCAGGTTTAAAACCACTGCTTTAGAGTGTGTCAGGTGCTCCACACTGTAACACCCGTCTTGTCTCTCCTTTGGCTTGCTCCTCACACCAGCGCAGGTCTGTGCTTTAGCGTGCTCCTCATACTAACACGTCTGTGTGTCTCTCCTTTAGCTTGTGGTCAAGCAGCTGCCGGCGTGGAGGACGAGGGCGAGGCTCAGGCTGGTTGGATTGAGGGGGCGGCCATCTTGTTCTCTGTGATCATCGTGGTGCTGGTGACAGCTTTTAATGATTGGTCCAAAGAGAAGCAGTTCCGGGGGCTGCAGTCGCGCATTGAGCAGGAGCAAAAGTTCACCGTCATCAGGAAGGGGCAGGTCATCCAGGTGCCTGTGGCCGAGATCGTGGTGGGAGACATCGCACAGATCAAATATGGTAAGATTCAGATCATCTCAGATGCCCTCCCTTTGCGTCAGGTCGTGCCCTACTTGTGTATCAGATGCTCTCCCTGACCCTCTCTCGTAGGGGACCTTCTTCCCGCTGATGGGATCCTGATTCAGGGAAACGACCTGAAGATCGACGAGAGTTCTCTGACCGGAGAAAGTGACCATGTACGGAAGAGTCTGGAGAAGGACCCCATGCTCCTGTCCGGTCAGAAATACTACTACAACTGCTACTACCGCTACTTTTTCTACTAGTACTGTACTGTTGCTGTTAATGCTGTTGGTACTGCTGCTGCTTTAACTACTACTACTAGTGCTATACTGCTACTATTACTCCTGCTGCTACTAATACTACTTCTACTGCTGCTAGTACTCCTGCTACTAGTAATAGTATAATAATGCCTTACACTTGTAATGCGCTTTACTTGTCAAAGCCTCTCAAAGCGCTATATTATAGTCATTATTCATTGATGGTAAGCTACTATTGTAGCCACAGCTGCCCTGGAGCTGCCCTGACGGAAGCGAGGCTGCCAGTTTGCGCCATCAACCCCTCCAACCACCACCAATCATTCATACACACACCACTTTCATACTAGGCAATGAGGGTGAAGTGTCTTGCGTAAGGACACAACGACAGAACTTGGTCCGAGTGGGACTCAATCCTCCGACCTTTGGGTTGGGGGACCAACGCTCTAACCACTGAGCCGCTGTCGCCCCATTACTACTGCTAGTACTACTGCTACTAATACTACTTCTGCACTAAAACTATAACTTTAACTATTTTCAGATACTCATTTTATGTATTGTTGTATTTCAGGTACTCATGTGATGGAGGGCTCGGGTCGGATGGTGGTCTCAGCCGTGGGATTGAACTCTCAGACTGGAATCATCTTCACGCTGTTGGGAGCCAGTGAGAATGATGAAGAGAAGAAGGTTAAGAAAAGTAAGTCCAAAAACAGAAACTAAACCCCAAAAAACGTGACAGTCTGCAGTGTTTTTCGTCTGCTGTGAGCAGGAACTAATGAATATTTACTATATTGAAGTGATAAACCTGAGTGAATGAGACCATGGAGCTTTGCATAGTTGTACTTTCTGATATATAATTTCTTCTTTGAGCAAACAGAATCCCGTCTTAGAGTTATCCATGAAAGCAAAGCTGTGCATTTGGTTAAAGATGTTCTGGAGAAAACAAAACCATTACACATATGAATGCACTGGGCCTGCTTTAAACACTAAAATAGATATAATATATAAACAATCAAGCAAATAAAGGGAACTTGAAGTTGATATTTCTGTTTAAACTGTATAACTTACTTTGGTGGGGTAGTTTTTTACATCTATCAAGAAGCAATTTATGAAGAAACTTTGAAAAATAAGATGAAAAATGACAGGAAGTAGAGAGTTTTAGAAACTTCTGATGACATCACACGAGGGAGAATTCTTCCTAAAATTATAGGCACAATTTACATAAAAGCACTTATATATATATTTTTATATTATATATATATATATATATATATATATATATATATATATATATAAAAATATATATATATTTGTGAAATACTCATTTCTGTATGTTAGAGGAGTTTTGGGCCCAGTGTACCACATGGCTGCTATGGTATTCCATAATGTAATTTCACAGATTCCAATCAGGAAGTGAAATTTTAGACCTGAAAAAAAATCACCAAATTGGGACATTTACTGGCACGTTTGAGCTCTTTTCTGATTAAACATCTCATTTATGTTATCTGAAGAATCCCCAAAGTAAATGAGATATTATGATACACTACCAGTCAAACGTTTGGACACAGTCTCATTCAGTGTTTTTTTCTTTTAATGCTTTCTACATTTTAGATACATACAGAAGACATCAAATATATGAAGTTAGATATATGGAATTAGTGTAGGAAAGAAAAAAAGGTAAATAATTCTAACTCTTGTTTATATTTTAAATATCGTTAAAGTAGCTACCCTTTTCTTTGTTAAGAAATATTTAGTTAGTTATTTGACTTTTTTTTGTTCACTACATAGCTCCATATATCTTGCTTCAATATTTAATGTCTTTTGTTTGTATCTGTAATGTAGAAAGTAGTAAAAATAAAGGGAAAAAAAGTGAATGAGAGGGTGTGTCCAAACTTTTGACTGGTGTGTATGTCCGTATGATCCACCCCATCTTCTGACCACTAGCATAGTTTTCTGACTGCTAGCGTAGCATTCTGACTGCTAGTGCAGCATCCTGTTACCATAGGACTTTGGCAGTGATTATGAGAGGCTGATGTCATTGGATTTTTACCGCTTTGATTTGCTTTGTGCTGTGGCTGTGATCCCGTTTGACCTCTGTTTGACCCTGTTTGACCCCTAAGCCCTGCCCTTTTTGGTTTGTTGTGTCGATCATAAGTTCTGATTGGCTGAAGTTTGAGTTCATCAGGCATCCATTAATATAAAGGAATGAACGCTCACAGCAGAGAGACAAAACGCCACCAATTGGACCTGGTTTAGTCCTGTTTTTAGTCCTGTTTTTAGCCCTGGTTTAGCCCTAGTGTAGTTGTGGTGTAGAGCCTTTTTTAGTTTTATCTTGGGTCTGGTTGTACAGGACTGATCCAGGACTAAACGCTGATACAATACTAAATGAAATTTGGTGAGCAGTGTGCTGTGATTGGCAGTGAGTGGGGGAAGGGGGCGTATCCATGTCTCTCTACTCTGATTGGTCCATTCCTGCCACAGCGCACACACAGGAGACTTGTTTCTTTCGTTTTCGTCGTGGTTTTGTTTGGTCCATGCTCAGCCCTCCCCCTCTCTCTCTGTTGAACAGGTAAAAAACCCGGACCCCCTGAAAATCGCAACAAAGGTAACCCCTCCCCCCCTCCCCTCCCTCTTCACCCTCTAACCTCTCACCTCTCTGATACCCCTCCTCCTTCCTCTTACCCTCTCACCCTTACCCTCTCACCCAAACCCTCTAACCCTAACCCGCATCTGTCTTCTGGGTCAAGTTCAGAGGTTCAGCTCTGAGGCAATAAAACGTTTTAAAAATGAACTTTTATCATCCACAAATCACCAGGTCATACAAGCGACAGGTGACCTGTCATACACAGAGGTATTTGTTGCTGTGGCATTTGAGTATTTGCTTTCAGGCTTTGCAGAGGAATTCTGTCCAAAGGCAGGTGCACAGAAAATGTTCTAGGTCATAGGCCATAGGTCATTGGTCACAGGCCTTAGGTCATAGGTTAACTAGTTGCAGGTTACAGGTCATATGTCACTGGTCAGATCATACTGTACTTGTGGATTAGGAGATCCACAGGTTCTGGACCTTTGGTTCCACAGAGCATCTGAGGAACCAAAGATCCACCCCAGGCCAGATGGTGCGGTTGCACTCTCCTCCCTCCCTCTCCCCTTCTCTCCCCTTTCCTCTCTATCCCCTGTACTCCCTCTTCTCCCTCTCTCCTCGCTTCCCTCTCCCCCCTTCTCTTCTCTCTTCAGTCTCATGTGGTTTGTCTGTGGCCGTTGGCGATTTTTCATTTGCGTTTTCATGTTCTCGCTGTATTTTTCCTGCATATTTCCTGTATGTTTTTGGGGTGTCCTGTCCCTCCTTCCCCTCTCTTTTTGGGTACCCCCATCCCTCCGCCGAGCGTGTTTCCCATGGTGCAGTGCAGCGTGTGTCCAGTGCTGTGATTGGTCCGTGCTGTTAGCTGCTGTGGCTAATCGATGCTAGCGTCTCTGCTCTGTGCTGTCTGTCCCTGGTGCTAACTTTTCTGACTTTTTTTGTCTAAATGTTGAAATGTTTAAACTGTGACGTGCTGCTTTTGTACTTTCAGTACAAGTGTTTTACTGTTTTCAAAAATACTTTTATACTGATTAGAATTTCCATTTCATGTATAATTCTAAAGTCTCAGAGAAAGAAGAGTGCAGAACGTCCCTCAAATTCTGAGGAGCCGTGTGTGTGTGGGGAGCCGTGTGTGTGTGGGGAGCCGTGTGGGGAGCCGTGTGTGTAAGAAGCTGTGTGTGTGGGGAGCCGTGATGTCACAATATCAAATTTTAGTGTTGGGAAACAAAACTGAAATCCTTAATTTTCTTTCATTCTAATCCATTATCACTTCTCTCTTATTTGGCCATTGTTTCTTAATGTAAAGTTATAGCGATAAATGCACATAAAAAAGTACCATACATTTAGGTTTACGATTTTTGAGAAGAGATTGAAATGAAATGACTTAATTTTGCTTTGAAAATGGTCACATTATTATATTGTGACCTGAATAATCACAATTATCGATTAACTGAATAAGCTTGACATCCCTTGTGAGGAGCTGTGCGCGAGAGTGAGGAGCTGTCTGCGTGTTCGTGCCCACTGTGTGCGTGTGTGTGAGGAGCCGCGTGTGTTTGGGAGGAGCTGCGTGCATGTGAGTATGTGTGAGTGTGCGCAAGTGAGTTTGAGGAGCCGTGATGTTCGTTTGCTTCCGTTTCTGCTTCAGCTTCATTGCAGACGCTAACTCTCAACTCCTCCTCCTCTCTCCTCACTCCTAAACCCTCCCCCTAACCCCTCCATCCTCCCCTTTTAACATCTCGTTTCCTCCCTCCTCACCTCCTTCCTCACTTCCTCTCCTTGCCTCCATTATCTCCTCCCTTGTCTTCTCTCTCCTTCCTCACCTCCTCGTCTCCTCTCCTTCCTCATCTTGTGTCCTCCTCCTTTGTGTTCTTCCTCCTCACCTCCTTGTCTCCTCTCCTTCTTCATCTCCTCACTTCCTCTCCTCCTTGCCTCCTATCTCCTTCCTCCTCTCTTGTCTCCACGCCTCCTTGTCTCTTCCTTCCTTGTCTCCTCTCTCCTTTTGCTCCACTCCTTCCTCCTCTATTTCCTCATCTCCTTGTCTCCTTCCTCTTCACCTCCTTATGTCCTCAGCTCCTACAAAGGACGGCATTGCATTGGAGATCCAGCCTCTGAAGAGTGATGAGGCAGGGGAGGCGGGGGAGACGGGGGAGGTGGAGGAGAAGGAGGAGGTCAAGCCCGTGAAGAAAGTAAACGTCACCAAGAAAGAGAAGTCTGTGCTGCAAGGCAAACTCACCAGGCTCGCCGTGCAGATCGGCAAAGCAGGTACCTAGACCAGAGACACACACTCTGCGGCATTCACACCTTGTCAGGGCTCCAGACTAATGATTTGACTTGGGTGCACCAGAACATGGTTTGGGTGCGCTAAAACCTGCTGCTTATTTAAGCTATTGTAATATGTTATCCTTAAATTGCCAACAATAAGGGCTGAATAAATAACTATTAACACGGATGTATAATGTATTCTGTATACTACACTGACTATTAAAAAAATAAAACACAATAATATTGCAATAATGACTATAGTTTTATATAGTCTTAATAGTTTATTTAAAAATAATAAAAATATATTAAGAATTAAGCTTTTCTTTAAGCTAAGACTGAATTAGTTTTTATTTGAGTTTAATTAATAAAAATAAATATTGGCTTCAAAAATTTGTCTGCTTTTAATGATCTTTACAGCTATAGTAAGTGCAGAGTAAGCAAAACTGATCTTTTGCCGTCTAGTTTTATTTTCTTTTTCACCTTGCGCAATGACAGTTTCTTAAAAACTAAACACAGTGTGGAGGATCTGCAGGTTTGACGCTGCTCTTTAAAGTTAAATGCTGTGTCTAATTCACAGATTTAAAAAAAAAAAAACATGATCTTTGCGTTGCATATTAAACTCTGTGCACCAAAGCATGACCTGAGTGCATTGGTTTCTGTTGCTCGGACTGGAGTCTGGTCAAAGGTGAGGGGAATGCGCATGGATTAACGTTTTTCTCTTTTAGTTGTCAATTAAAACAATAATTTAAGTGTGTTCTATATAATTGAATCCATGTTTATGATGAAAAGAGGGGACACAAGTGACGGGATGTGATCGGTGAGGTGCACTTGTGCACCCAAGAAATGTTTTTTTTTCCTCACCCAACAATATTTAAGGCGGATGTGCACCCAAATTGGTCTCATTCTGGAGCCCTGCTTGTCTTTAGGCTTTGTGTGCAGACCGGTGTGCAGACCGGTGTGCAGACCGGTGTGCAGACCGGTGTGCAGACCGGTGTGCAGACCGGTGTGCAGACCGGTGTGCAGACCGTGTGCAGACCGGTGTGCAGACCGGTGTGCAGACCAGGAGGTCTGACAGCTAAGGCTCCAGTGTCCGGGTTCACTTTCTGGAGAACACTGGTGCAGAAGTGACTCCAGACTAGAACTTTTTACACCATCTGTTCTGTTGCAGGTTTGTGATGATTGAGGACACGTTCCACTTTAAAATTATTCCGTTTGAAATGTGCTTTATTTTGCAATGTTAAAAATAACTACAGGATCTAAAAATACTCTGGGCTGACAGCAGCGACATGCAACCGATCCTGCATCAAAGTGTTTATGAAAATATATTTATTATTCTCAAGCGAGAAAAAGATCATGCAAAGTGTCTTAAACATAGAGGAGAGACAGTGAATACGTGGTACAGAGGAGAGACAGTGAATATATGGTTCATAGGAGGGATAGTGATTATATGGTACAGAGGAGGACAGTGAATATATGATACAGAGGAGGACAGTGAATAATCTGTAGTTAATCAATTGATGTCGTGGTTGGATAAATATAGAGGTATAGGAATAGGGCCATAGGTCTTAGTCGTTTAGTCTATTAATTGGTCGATGGAGTCTAGCTGACTACTCATTTTATTTTGATAAGGGTTTATATGGGACAACTTCAGAAAGGAGAAGTGAGTGAGTGGCTGAAGATTTTGTATTTTTTTGGTATTTATATGTAAAAATGCAGATTAAACTCCCGATACACAGGTTTTTTCAGTTTTTATTTAAATGCATTGTTTCCTAGTACTTTTTTCTGCATAAATGGTAGTTTTTGCACAAAGAGCAGTTTGGGTCAGAAGCAGAGAGATAGTTTTGAGAGCTTTTGCCACGTCTCTATTTTAAGTCGACCAGTTGATTGGCAGGACATGTCTTTAGTCCACCAAGAGTTTATTTAGTTGACTACAGGCCTAGAACAGGCCTCGTCATTGATAAAACTGATCAGAGTATTTCCTATGAGAAAATGACATTAATCCTCATGTACTAGTCTCTCACATGTATAATCCCTCATGTGTGTTTTGTTCCATGTGTGTTACAGGTCTGATCATGTCAGCAGTTACTGTAGTGATCCTGATCCTGTACTTTGTGATTGACACGTTCGGGGTGCAGGGGCGGTCCTGGGTGGCAGAGTGCACTCCGATCTACATCCAGTACTTCGTGAAGTTCTTCATTATTGGTGTCACTGTGCTCGTTGTCGCTGTGCCCGAAGGGCTCCCCCTGGCGGTCACTATCAGCCTCGCCTACTCTGTCAAGGTACTCCTCACCTGTATCACTTCTTCTCACCTGTACTCCTCAACTGTACTCACTTGTTACCTGCCCTCACCTGTCTCACCTTTCACCTGTAGCATTTTTCACCTGTCCTCACCTGTCCTCACCTGTCCTCACCTGTCCTCACCTGTCCTCACCTGTCCTCACCTGTCCTCACCTGTCCTCACCTGTCCTCACCTGTCCTCACCTGTCCTCACCTGTCCTCCTCACCTGCACATTCTAAAGTACAAATTCTACATGAAAAGACTTGACACTGGGTTTACATCAGCTGCAAGTCCGGTGTGAGTATGTTCCACAAGAAATCCAAAGTCATTAAAATAAACATGTGTTGACTAACTGCGGTCTAACCTCAGACAGGGGTCTGCAAGTGACCCACTCAAAACACGCACAGAACTCTCCCAAGTATGAGGTGTGTTCAAGAATAATGTACCGTATTTTCCGGACTACAAGCCGCTACTTTTTTCCAGTTTTTAACCGCTGCGGCTTATGGTGCAGTGCGGCTTATACATTTTTTTCCCCGTGGCGCTAAAAACATTTTCCCCAGCAACAGTAGACATAAAAGTGAAAAGAGTGAATGTTGCTCCTTACCTGTCTGTCACCCGCTGTCAGTGACTAATTTCTTACAGTGATAAGAAGACAGTGGTCTGGTTTATCGCGGGGGTTAGTATGAATGAAATCCGTGAAGTAGAAAACTTACTAGTAATGTCCAAACACGGAGAAAAGGAGAAGAGGAGAGAGGAGATTAGGTCAGAGTCGCGGAGGAAGTTACTAAACTTACAGTTTGCCGAATATAATGTTAAAAACTTTGAAGAGTGAATATATATAACTTAATGTCGTAGGCACAGGACCACAGAAAGGAAAGAGGAGCAGATCTTTACAAAACTTTAACGACACTCTGTCTCACGTAAGTCTACAAGTTTTGGTTTAGAAACTTAGGACAAAACCAGAGGGAAACGATGAGTTTACGCTTGATACGAACAATATCTGAACTGATGCTTCTGGACAGTCAGTGTGACTGTTCCGAGATAAAACAAATACTGCAACTGAATGAACAGCAGCTCAGGTCACAACACAAGACACAACTGCCCCTGCGCCAACAAATGCACCACTCACGTTTTAACACTGGGTTTAACGTTTGTGCCAAGCGCAGTGTATTTTCTTACCGGGAACAGAAGAAAGCAGCCTCCGCGCGTTAAGTTGAAGCCAAACACATAATATGAACCAAACTGCCAAAAAACTCCTCCTTGGTCTTTAGGTAAAAGTGTAATTCCAGGTAAATGTGGTGTATCCATGTGGAGCGCGTGCGTAAAGCTCCATAATCCTCCTTCTTCACTCAGGTGACCCCCAGGAAAATCTAAATCTAGAAATTTATCCAAAAAAAAAAGCACGTGCTGCATTTGTTATTAATCCCAGAAGAGAAAACAAAAGTTTAAGTTTATGTGCGTCCACGTGAGCTTCAGCTGTGCGCGTGCTCGTTCATTTGCGCGTTATCAACTTGTTAAAACCTATTCTGCTGTCGGTCCTTATGTTATTTTCCTCCTTCTTTATGTTGTTTCACATGTAAAGTCTCTCGTGGACGCGCATCCAGAGCGTCCACAACGCCTGTCGGAGGCGTTTGTCCTCAAATGCAAAGGTGTCCAACGCGTTTGTTTCAGAGTCACGCTGCAGCATCGATTTTGGTAAATTTGGCTGAACGCATTCTGTCCTGTACAGGAGACACGGCACCTCCTTTAACCAATCAGGACGCAGAACACGCGCCTGCATACACTGTAAAAAAATAAACCTTGCAAAACTGCACTCGTGGTCCCTCGCAAATGAACGTTTTTGAGCTTATTTTTCATATTACAACGTGGGATACCTGCGGCTTATGGTGCAGTGCGGCAGAATTTTTTTCCCCTAAAATTAAAGCATGCGGCTTTTAATCAGGTGGGCTTTGTAGTCCGGAATTTACGGTAAGTGGGCTGAGGGTGTATGACGTCACTCACAGTGTTCTGCTCCAAATGAAGCTCATCGAGGCTAGCAGTTATAGTGGCTAATCTGGATCCCTGATATATCCATATTTGGAAATCTGACCGCAAGCCAATCAAGAGAAGTAACGCCCATTTCCTGCCCGCATCACTGTCAATCCTGTTGATAGTGGGATTTTTGGGACAAAATAGGGAAATAAAAAAACCCAAGATCATGTAGAGTGGGTTAAAACCAACATTTTAGGGTCAGAATGACGAGCTAGTCATTCTGACCAGCAGTTACAGAGAGAGGGGCCAGAAAGTGAAATGGAGCCAGAGTCAGTGGATCGTGCCCATGCTCACTTCCTGTTTGGAACATGGTGGCTAGTGGGATAGATCAGAGATGTATACAGGATATGGTTTAACCTCAGCTAAATGCTTCTTCTGTTGATGACCTTTGTGCCGCTCTGGTTTGTTGTTTGTAGAAAATGATGAAAGACAATAACCTGGTGCGGCACTTAGACGCTTGTGAGACGATGGGGAACGCCACGGCCATCTGCTCCGACAAAACGGGAACGCTGACCATGAACCGCATGACTGTGGTGCAGGCCTACATCGGGGACACACACTACAAGAAAGTCCCAGAACCAGACCAGGTCCGACCCGAGACCCTGGAAGTCCTGGTCAACAGCATCTCCATCAACTCTGCCTACACCACCAAGATCCTGGTAAGACCCTTCCTTTGTGCTAGAGCTGCAAGATAAATCACAATTTGAATGGAGAATTAGCTAACGCAAAGACTAAAATTTTTGAAGTGTGATCATTTCTTCCAACAAAAATCACAACAAAATCTCCTCTTATTCTGCATAAAAACTATAATCCGTAGTTGTTCAAACATGTTCTGAAATGGGATTAATGTATTAGTTTGTCAGTTTAGATTTCAGTCTTTTTGTTAATCCATCTGGACCTGTTTAAAATGTGAACTTTGAACAGAATCTTAATATTACAACAGAAATACAATATTAATCACAGTCACAGTGTTTGTCTGAAAAATCTCAATTAGATATTTTTCCCAGATCGTGCAGCCCTTGTGCTTTTGAGCAGTTCACATATTTCCCGATCCTTTCTGTTCTCCTCAGCCTCCGGAGAAAGAGGGCGGCCTTCCTCGTCACGTTGGGAATAAGACTGAATGTGCTCTGCTGGGGCTGGTTCTGGACCTGAAGAGGGACTATCAGCCAATCAGAGATGAGATCCCAGAGGAGAAGCTCTACAAAGTCTACACCTTCAACTCATCCAGGAAGTCCATGAGCACCGTCCTGAAGAACGCCGACGGGGGCTTCCGCATGTACAGCAAGGGCGCTTCAGAGATCATATTAAGAAAGTAAGGCATCCTCTGCATCATCCTCTGCATCTACATCCTCCGCTGTACACTGTCCACTGTACCACTACCCCTCCACACACACACAAACACATGTACAGCAAGGGGGTGTCAAAGATCATCTCCAGGAAGCAAGGCATCCTTTGCACCACCCACACCATCCTCTGCACCACCTCATCCTCAGCACCACCTATCCCTCCACCCACATCTGCCTCTACATATACACACACGCGCGCGCATGTGTTTCTCTGTGCATGTGTGTGTGCGCGCGCATGTACAGCAAGGGAACATTGGAGGTCATCCTCAGGAAGTAAGATCTCCTCTGCACCTTTCTCCTCTGTATCTACATCCTCTACTGTACCACTACCCCTCCACACACACTCTATCCATCTTCTGCACTATACAACCCATCCTCTAAACACACAAACATGCATGTACATCAAGGGGATGTCAGAGAGCATCCTCAGAAAGCAAGTCATCCTCTGCACCAAATATTAAATGTCTTATCCCTTGTTTCTCAAATCTTCATGTATCCTATGTTAATATTTAGAAGATATTACTGTACAGATATAAATGTTAAAGTGTGTTATTTCTTGTGATTTAGCCACAGGTGAAATAAAAGACCACCACATATAGCACTAGGGAAGTGAGCATGTATGCGTGTATTTACGAGGCTCTTTCTGCTTGAAGCGTGTTGTCATAGAAATAACCTTGGCGATCAGCTGATGGACTCTCACATAGCATATGGTGCGTGTTTCGGGTGAATGATGCGTGGTGCATGTGAACAAAGCCGACCCAAAAGTAAAGGAAACAGAACTAAATCCAGTGTGCAATGGGGTTGGTTTGCAGGACATGTGTGAAAACAACCTAAGAGTCTGATTATTCTCTCAGCTGTGTTTGTCTTTGTGATATTATTTTGTCTATTCTATGTATAAATCATGTACTTAAAGTGTGTGATTGTTCTGTTAGGTGCTCCCGGATCCTGGACACGCAGGGCCATCCCAGAGTCTTCAAACCCAAAGATCGGGATGAGATGGTTCGGAAGGTGATTGAGCCCATGGCATGTGACGGGCTCCGGACCATCTGTGTGGCCTTCAGGGACTTCCCCGCTGAGGCTGGAGAACCTGACTGGGACCAGGAGCAGCAGATCCTGTCTGAGCTCACCTGCATCGCTGTGGTGGGCATCGAAGACCCCGTCAGACCAGAGGTGACACCGGGGTTTTGACTGGGGAGGGTTTAGACCTGGGGAGGGTTTAGACCTGGGGACGGTTTAGACCTGGGGGGTAAGACTGGACTCTGGTTCAAATGTTTTTAAAAATATAGAACTTTTAAAGAAGTGATTGTGTTACAAGTTTCTGCACCAAGGTGTTTTTAGCAGCAGCATTTTATTGTGTAAAAGTCTCTGCGCTGATTGTGTGTCTAAGACTGAGGTGGTTGTATTATTGTGTCAAATTTGTGTTGAATATCAGTGCATATACAGATACACTGCACTACAAAAGCATTCATACCCCTGGAACTTTTTCCACATATTGTCACGTCACAACCACAAATTTAAATACATTTTCTTAGCATTTTTGTGAATGAGCAATACAAAATGGCCTACAAATGTGAAGTGGAAGGACATATTTTACAAGATTTTCATTTTTTTTTTTTTTAAATAAAAAACTTTAAAGTGCACTGTGCAAAAGTATTCAGCCCCCTTTTTCTTGAATGCAACCAATTGCTTTTAGAAGTTGCTTGATGATTTTAGAAAGATTGAATGTTGACCTAATAACTAAAAAGAGTCCGCCTGTGTGTAATCTTGTCTCACTATAAATGCAGCTGTGCTGTGAAGGCCATAGAAGTTAAGAGAGTGTTGGGGAGCAAACCACAAAATGAAGTCAAAGGAGCACACTAGACAGGTCAGAGAAAAAGTTGTGGTGAAGTTTAAAGCGGGGTTTGGATCTAAAAAGATTTTCCAAGCTTTGAACATCTCAAGGAGCACTGTTCAATCCATCATGTGGAAATGGAAAGAGTATGGCACAACTGCAAACCTACCCAGACATGGCCATCCACCAAAACTTACAGAACAAACAAGAAAAGCACTCATCAGAAATGCAGCCAGGAGGCCCATGGTGACTCTGGAAGAGCTGCAGTGATCCACAGCTCAGGTGGGGGAAATCTGTTCACAGGACAACTAGTAGTCGTGAACTACACAAATTTGGTATGTGGAAGAGTGGCATGAAGAAAACCGTTGTTCAAAAACATCCATGAGAAGTCTTGTTTATAGTTCACTAGAAGTCATTTGGAGGACACAGCAAACATGTGGCAGAAGGGTCTGATGAGAACAAAATCAAATTTTTTGGCCTGAAAGCAAAATGCACATGTAGAGGAAAACTAACACTGCACATCACTCTGAACACGCCATCACCACAGTCAAACATGGTGGCTCCATCATGCTGTGGGGGTGCTTTTCTTCAGCTGCAACAGGGAAGCTGATCAGAGTTGATGGGAAGATGGATGGAGCTACATACAGGGCAATCTTGGAAGAAAACCTGTTGGAGTCTGCAAAAGACTTGAGACTAGGGCAGAGGTTCACCTTCCAGCAGGACAACGATCCTAAACATAAAGCCAAAACAACAATGGAATGGTTTAAAGCAAAACATATTCATGTGTTAGAATGTCCCACAATTGAAAATCTGTGGCAAGATCTGAACACTGCAGTTCACAAACTGTCTCCATCAAATCTGACAGACTGTTTTGCCAGGAAGAATAGGCAACAATTTCAGTGCAGTGTGCAAAGCTGGTGAAGACATATCCCAAAAGACTTGCAGCTGTAATTGTAGCAAAAGGCGGTTCCACAAAGTATTGACTTAGGGAGGTGAATACTTTTGCACGCTGCACTTTTCATTTTTTTTGTTTGTTTTTTAAATCTGGAAATGATATATCATTTTCTTTCTACTTCACACTCATGTACCATTTTGTGTTATTTATTCACATGAAATGCAATTTAAAACATTTTTTTTTTTTGTTATTTGTGGTTGTAACTTGACAAAATTAGAAAAGTTCCAGGGGTATGATTACTTTTGCAAGCCACTGTAGCCACTGTACTATAGTGTGGTGGTTGTGTGGTGATTATTGTTGTCATACACCTGTCCTTGCTCTCAGATATGTTTGTTATTTTTGTGGTCATGTGCAATTATATGATCCTATCCTCAGGTGCCAGAGGCGATAGCGAAGTGCCAGCGCGCGGGCATCACTGTGCGTATGGTCACTGGGGACAACATCAATACTGCGCGTGCCATCGCTACAAAGTGCGGCATCCTGCTGCCTAATGAGGATTTCCTGTGTCTAGAAGGAAAAGAGTTCAACACACAGATCCGCAACGACAAGGGAGAGGTCAGCCACTGACCACATAAACCCCAACATATAACCAACACCCCATGACCGACCCCACAACTGACTCGACAACCAGACCCACCTAACGTAAAACTCACTGACTCAGCCAGCCCCAGACCCTCCAATACTGACCCAGAAAGCCACATACAACCGACCCACGACAACTGGACCCACCTAAAACATAACGTACCTAACAACATAATGCCGCGCACCACAACAGTCAAATTACCTAACATCAACCCTGCCTCAACTGATCCTCGACAGCCGACCCATGACAACCAGACTCGCCACAACCTGACCCACCTAACACCAGATCCTTTACAATGATCCCACGACAACCAGACCTACCACAACTGGATCCACCTAACAACAGATCCTCTACAACCAGACCCTCTACAACCAGACCCACAACAACCGACCCTTCACTACCGACTCCAAAAACATACTCGTCACCACCTCACCCACTGACTCACCTAACATCAGCCACAACCGGCCCACGACTGACAGGCCCAACACAGAACGGACCTAACAACATAACATCAGTGCCCCCCACCACAACCAGACCCACCTAACCCTCCCCAACCGACCCTACAGCACTGGACCCTCTGCCTGATGTCTTGTTTAACATTTGACCTCGTCTCTTGTTTGTTGTTTCAGGTGGAGCAGGAGCGTCTGGACAAAGTTTGGCCCAAACTCCGGGTTCTGGCTCGGTCCTCCCCAACAGATAAACACACGCTGGTCAAAGGTACAGATTGAAACCGGAATAAAGCTTGGTCTGGACTGGGTCTAACCATGGTCAAAATCTATGTCTAGTCCTGGTCTAGTCCTGGTCCTGCCTTTGGTCTACAGTCTGGTTCTCATTGGTCTGGTTCTTTGATCCATCTATTTGACCTTTTATTTTCGATTCATTTCTTGAACTAAACTTTTTTCAGTTTCTCCCAAAGCACCGACTGAGCTTAGAGCTGATGAGCTCACTGATACGGGTTTAAAGTTTTGTATTTATTTAGTTTAATGGTCTTTGTGATGTTTAAAATAGAAATATTTTTAAATTTTGTCTGTCTTGCACCTGTCTCTCTTGACACCCGTCTCTCTCTCTCTCTCTCTCTCTCTCTCTATCTCTCTCTCTTTGTAAAATGTTTTTATTGATATAGTGCAAGACAGTAAAATGTTTTTATTGATATAGTGATTAAACACAGAACTTAACACAACATAGAGAGTGCCCTCTCATCTACAGTGATTACAACACCTGAACGCCTGTCACAACAAAGACAAGTGCTTCCTGTCTCTCGCCTGTCTCTCGCCTGTCTCTCTCGCCTGTCTCTCGGTGGAGAATATTTTTAAACTTTTTTCAGACCTCACTCAGTGTTTAAGTGAGGTCTGCTCTGCAGCGCCACCGGCTATAAACCTGCAGACAGGAAGTTTTATTTTAACCAGATGCTGAAGGAGCTCAGTCTGAATGAGGAGTAATGAAAGTGTAGTATTAGCAGTAGTAATATATGTACAAGTATCATGGACAGAGATACAATAATTCACAGTATAATATTAAATGGCTCAGTTTTGCGCACGCAGACACACACACACACACACACACACGTGACTCATTTGTCACAGATACTGTGGCGTGTTAAATGTGTCGTACTTTCACAGATCTGAGTAAAACGGCTCCAGATCAAACTCTGCTGTTTAAACTCTGAGATGATGATGTCACTGACGCAAATGTCTCATCACGAAAAATAAGCAAAGAAACATTTGTTTTTTCTTCTGAAGCCTACAGAGAAAAGGTTCTAATCCAGAGACCTCAAAGTGCCAGAGGGGCACAGGATTGGATCAGATTGCTAATGTAGAAAGGAGCCATGACCATGCAAGGCTCTAAAAGTCAGCACAAAAATTTTAAATTGTATCCGGTAGGAGACAATGAAGAGATTAGTTGGCTTATTTTTGTTTAGATAAGAAAACAAACTATCGCAGTAGTCTAAACTTGAGGACACAAAAGCATGTATTATAAGCGCCAGATCATTTTGTGACACAATTTTATTGCTGAAAGAAACAGTTCCTTGTTAACTGGTTAGAGTGATGCTCTAATGATATGTTTTTGTCAAAGATAACACCAAGGTTTCTGAGGCTTGGTGAAGCAGACTGGCCAAGAACACCCAAGTGCTGATTAATCCCTGGAATGAGGTCATCGGGGACAATAACCAGTGTTTTAGTTTTCTCTGAATTAAGCTGCAAAGAGTTGTTGCTTAGCCATCGTTTTATTTTCCCCAAGCAACTGACTAAGGAGATCAGTTTTTGTATCTCAGAAGGCTTAAAAGAGCAATACAGCTTGATATCATCAGCAAATAAATGGTAAGAGACATCACTAAACTCTTGGATGATTTTTTTTCCCCAAAAGGATTACATAAAGCAAAAAATAGAGCAGGACCCAAAACAGAACCCTGAGGAACTCCACACAACAAATCAGCTGACTCAGACATTATTTGACATTATATCAGAACTCATTCTGACAGATTAACCAAGCCCCTCAGTTTTTGTAACAAGATATGATGGTTGACAGTATCAAAGGCTGAAGACAGGTCTAACAGGACTAGAAAAGTGCATTTTCCAGAATCAGCAGACATCATAATGTCACTGGATATTTTCAACAAAGCTGTCCGTCGAGTGATGTTTGTGTAAATATCACTCGACCAGACTGGAACGAGTCATGAATATTACATTATCCTAGAAAGCATGACAGTTGTTCTGAGACAACCTTCTCTATGATTTTGGACAAGGATGGGAGTTGAGAGATAGGCCTGTGATTTTTGGGGTCCAAATGTGTCTTTTTGAGTAAGCGCTCTACTATGGGATGTTTAAATGCACACATCAATTGAAAGAGAAAGATGAACAATTTTGGTGTATTTTAGTAGTACTTTAATAGTACTTTGTGTACACAGGTATCATCGACAGCACAGTGGGTGAAACTCGGCAGGTTGTGGCTGTGACTGGAGATGGAACCAACGACGGGCCCGCCCTGAAGAAGGCTGACGTGGGCTTCGCCATGGTCAGTTTAGACCAGGGCGTGGGCCGGGTTGTAGACCTGAAGGTTTAGACCTGTGAGGGTTTAATTCCCACGAGGGGGTAAATTCCCTCGGGCTGATAAAAAGTAATTTTATCTTGACATATTTTATTTGTTAGTTTAGGGAAATTGTTTGCCCCATTTTAACCGTGCTCCCTGACTGGCTGCTCCCTGACTGGTTACTCCTTAACTACCTCTGACTCCCTCTGATTTGCTGCTCTGTGATGGCTGAGTCTCTCTCACACTGCTCTCTGATTAATCAGGGCATTGCGGGCACAGATGTGGCTAAAGAGGCGTCGGACATCATCCTCACAGACGATAACTTCACGAGCATCGTCAAAGCCGTGATGTGGGGCCGAAACGTCTATGACTCAATCTCCAAGTTCCTCCAGTTTCAGCTCACCGTCAATGTGGTGGCCGTGATCGTGGCCTTCACCGGGGCCTGCATCACTCAGGTATGACAGTACAAGAAAATATGTAATCGTAATTATATTTTTGTGTGTAGAAGAAATAAATAAATAGAACTAGTTTCACCTGTCTCTTTGAATGAAAACCATACACTATATATAATGGACATGGCTGTCGTGCTAGCCAGCATGTTCCAAACAGGAAGTAAGCATGGGCATGATATGGCTCCATTGATTCAATTCATTTTCTATTGAAAAAAAACGTGGCCCCTCTCTCTGTATCTACTTGTCATTCTGACCTTAAAATGTTGGTTTTAACTCGCTATACATCATTGTGGGTTTTTTATTTCAACAGTCTTCCGATTGGCTCTTTGGTTTTGAGCTTGGATTTCCAAATATGGTCCCTGGTTGCAGATTAGCTGCTATAACTGGTTGCAACCAAATGAAGCCAGTCAAGGCCTGCAAACGCTGTGGGTGACATCACACTCACTTAGTGCACATCTTTATACAGTCTTATGACTAAAACGCACAACCATGTCTCATCTCTGGTGCTCTGGTCACATGATCCATGACGCTGGAGATGTGCACATGATAGCTGATAAAACATGAACACGTGATTAGAGATGCACGCTCATGTGGGTTTGTGTCTTGGGACTCTTCTCTGGAGGCTGTGCAGATGCTCGTCAGCACAGATGTTTCTGTGATTATATTCAGTCTCATGTCTGTGTTCTTTTTTAGGTCTCTCCTCTGAATGCCGTGTAAATGTTTAGATGGTTAGATTCAGGCTTATGTTGGTCTCTGTTCCTCTCTTTAGGATTCTCCTCTGAAGGCCGTGCAGATGCTGTGGGTGAACCTGATCATGGACACGTTAGCCTCGTTAGCGTTAGCCACAGAGCCGCCCACAGAGTCGCTGTTGCTACGGAAACCGTACGGCCGCAACAAACCTCTCATCTCCAGAACCATGATGAAGAACATTCTCGGCCATGCAGTCTACCAACTTGTCATCATCTTCACTCTGCTATTCGCCGGTGAGCAGCGCACCACAACCTCCGCAGAGCAAGAGTCTAACCTACAACCTCCTTACTAAGTAGATGAGACAAGATAATCACTCTGCCACAGGCTTCGTTCTGGTTTTGAAGTTTTTTTGCTGGAGGTCGTTCTGTAGTTCACTGATAATTTGCGTCTTTATCAGATTCTGTCTTTAGTCAGATTAAAAACCCACAAGAAATATGAAAAGTAGAATGTGTTTTGGGGAAAAGCTTTGACCCAGTTACTGTTGTCAAAAGTATAAAAAGTGAAATATTAATCAATTCTAACACTTGTATCGAAACTAGATACTCATTTGAGCAGTTATCGATACCTTTCATGAATAGGTTTAGAATGATCTTGAGCTGTATCAGAAAAAGTATGAGACCACATAGACTAGTATACGCCCATAGACCACTATGGAACCTACCAGGACCATTGAGGGTCAGTGGTGCAGATATAGGACCCAATGGTAATATAAAAGAAAGTGCAACCATTTAATTGTATAAATCACATTCTAGTATCTTAAAAAGAGCGCTTTTTATTATCATCTTGTCAAATTGAGTTGTGTTCCTGTTCTCTCATCTGTTTTCAGGAGAGAAGTTCTTCGACATTGACTCAGGCCGTAATGCGCCGCTCCATTCTCCACCATCTGAACACTACACCATTGTCTTCAACGTCTTTGTGATGATGCAACTTTTCAACGAGATCAATGCTAGAAAGATCCATGGAGAGAGGAACGTGTTCGAAGGCGTCTACAGGAACCCCATCTTCTGCTCCGTGGTGCTGGGAACTTTTGCCCTGCAGGTGAGGACTGGAACCAGGATTGGATGCGGAATAAGGCAGGATTGGATTGGTAGTGGACCTGACAAGGTTTGCAATTAGATTTATGATTTAATAATCAAATTCTGTTCAAAGTTTACATTTAAAACACATTCAGAAGATTTGACAAAAATACTGAAGTCTGAACTAATACAAGAACCATATTTTAGAACATGTTTGTAGAGGTCTAAACTACCAGGTTGGGAGTTTTTAATGCACATTAGGACTCCATTGAGACACAGGAAGGGCATCTGACACACAGGGCATCTCCCTGTGTTTTTCTGCTTTTGTGATTTGCTAATTGTGTCCATTGAAGATGTGACTTCAATTTGATTTTCACTAATCTTACCGTAGTGGTCAGAACCAGAGCGGTGACTAGGATTGGACCAGAACAAGACCAGGCCAGATCTCGATAAAGAACTGAGCAAGATCTAAACCCGGTTCTTAACCCGGGTCTTAATCCGGGTCTTCACCCGGGTCGTAACCCCAGTCGTAACCCCGGTCGTAACCCCGGTCGTAACCCCCAGTCGTAACCCCGGTCGTAACCCCGGTCGTAACCCCGGTCGTAACCCCGGTCGTAACCCCGGTCGTAACCCCGGTCGTAACCCCGGTCGTAACCCCAGTCTTCTGTTTCAGATCATCATCGTGCAGTTTGGGGGGAAGCCGTTCTCCTGTACGGCTCTGACCATCGATCAATGGCTGTGGTGCGTCTTCATCGGAGTGGGAGAGCTCCTCTGGGGACAGGTCAGGAATATTTTACAGAATATAGGGGCATATATATATACATATATACATATATATATAATATATACATATATATATATATAAATAAAATATATGATTTAAACACAGCTGTGGTACATGTGAGGAGTGGGCAAGGAGTCCCCTCGTTACCATGGGTTTCCTGGTTACTGCTGTTTGAGACTAGCCTCGAGCCGCAGATGAAAGAAGTGCTCAGATTTACTAGGCTCTGGGGACCTGAATGCAGCATGGAGCTCCCAGGGAGAACGCTCCACTGAACCTTATAAGGCTGAGGAGAGGGGGAAAACAGGGACTGGACCATGGACTAGACAGGGGACTTTATACCTTTGGGTTTGTTTTGGTTTAATAATTGTATATGGACCAGATGCAAAGCCTCCAATCATAACTCTGATGGGAGGTCATCTGACACACAGGGACACAGAAGGGAGTGCACTAACACAGAGATACAGAAGAATGAGAGGGCATCTGACACAGAGAAATATAGGAGGATGGGAGGGCATCTGACACAGTGTGAGTGACCATGTATCCCGCATTCTCCAATAGCTAGTGACCTCGATCCCGACTCATCACCTGAAGTTCCTGAAGGAGGCAGGACACGGCATCACAAAGGAGGAGATCCCAGAGGAGGAGCTAACGGAGGGAGCCGACGAAATCGACCACGCGGAGATGGAGCTGAGGAGGGGCCAGATCCTGTGGTTCAGAGGCCTCAACCGCATACAGACTCAGGTAAGACAACAGGAACCAAACTATCGCCAAATCACAAGTACACACATTTAGACACAGGTAACAACATAATAATGCACTGAATTTATGTAGTACCTTTGAGACCCAAAGGCAGTTTACATTCTTCACTCACTCGACTCTCGGTGGTAAGATACTATTGTAGCCATAGTTGCCCTGGGGCAGACTGACAGAAATGAGGATGCCAGTTTGATCCATCGGCCCCTCCCACCAACAACACGCACACACCACATTCATACAAGGCAATGTGGGTGTCTTGCTCAAGGACACAATGATAGTTCTGCTCAGAGGAGTGGTTTTCTGTCCACTTGATATTTTTTGTCAAACTCTTCTATGCTTCTCTTCAGAGTTCTTCTGTATTTAAAGTTCCGTGTTGTGTTAAAGTTTCAGCCTCATCCCAAACACCTGGAGCCTGTCTCTGTAGCGCCACATACTGTTTCACCTGATGACATGAGGTGGTGCTCCTCTGTTTGCATATGTACTGTATTAATCCGCTGGTTAACCCTGTGTAATCTGGGCCTCATCTGGCCTCAGTCCTGTTGTAGTCTGGTTTTATTCCAGTTTAATCCTTGGTCTTCAGGAAGTCCTTATTGTGGCTCTGATCCAGATTTAGTCCTGATGATCTCTGACTTTATAAGCCAGGGGGCTCTCCGTAATGGACGCCACATTGGACAAAATGGTTCAAGCAATGTCCACAACATATGCAAATATCAGGGAACAGGACTGGACTAGGACTAGACCAGAACTAGGCTCTGCAGACCTAAAGACTCTAGTGGATAAAGATAATATTTGAGTAATAAAAGCTGTGGTTTAAAAGTGTGAGTTAATTTCACAGTCCAGTGCAACCTCATTAAACAGGGGAGCAGCCAGGGACAAAAGGCAAAAAGCACAAACTCAAGCTGCGGGGTTAAAATTCAGAAGTGATAGAATCCACCACACTTAAGTTTTCGAATCCTATGCACATCACTAATAAACAAAATAAAATTGGAGAATAAAGTAAATCACGGCGGGCATGTACCCGTGGCGGTGAAAACAGGAGTTGACTGGAAAATGGTGTTTTGAATATAAGCGATTAAATATTGATCAAACATGCACCAAGCACTCCAAATACAATTTCAGACTACTAAAACATTGTTAAAGTAAAGTAAATTTAGCAGAATAGGTCTGATTTTAAAAACACTGAGGAGCACCACCTGATGATGTCACCAGGTGAGCTGTGGAGAGGGAGACGGACTGAAATGTGTGAGTGAAACAAAACTCCAGGGATGTTTCTGTGGAGCAGGTCAGAGCTGACCTAGTCATATTTCTGATTTTTGTAAAACAAACTGGTTATACTTGGTTATTTTTCTTTGGGACATAAATGTATTTGTGAAGAACAACATGACGTTTTCTCCTGGATCACAATTGCCATCTCCGCGTGGACAGATGCATCGTGGGAAACGCAGTCCATCCCTCTTTGATCTTTGACACTTTAACTTTAAACTAACTCTGTTTCAGCTTTCTGTTTTTCATACTTTTATAAATCTGATTAACGCTGATTAACCCTGTGCTTCTCCTCCTCTCTCTCCTCCTCTTCCTGTTCATTTGGTTTGACCTTTGACCCCTTTCACATTCGTCCAATTGTTCATCTGCCTTTTGTTTACTCATCCAACATCTTTTCTCCAATATTTTATTTTTCCTTAATTCACGTTTTATTACTTCATTCTTCTCGTCTCCTTTCTCATCTCCTCCCTCCTCACCTCCTCTGTACTCGTCTCCTCCCTCCTCGCCTCCTCTCTACTCATCTCCTCCATCCTCATTTCATCTCCACCCTCCCCATCTCCTCTCCTCCCTCCTCTTGTCGTTTCCTCCATCCTGATCTCTTTTCCCTCCTCATTTCCTTCCTCCTTGCTACCTCATCTCCTCTCTCCTTGCCTCCTCCCTCCTCATCTCCTCATGTCTCCTGTCTCTTCATCTTCTCACTTCGTCTCCTCATCCCCTGCCCCCTCCCCCCTCAGATGGATGTAGTCTACACCTTTCAGACCGGGCAGGCAGCGGTCCCCGGAGCGCTTCGTCGGCAGCCTTCTGTGGTCAGCCAACACAACGACTCCGCCACCAAAACACTCACCAGCCCCTCGCATCTGGGCTCATCCCACCTGGCTGTAGGCTCCTCCCACCTGGGCGTTAGCTCCTCCCATTCTCTGTCCAATGCTGCTGCCCCCTCGGCTGCAGGAAGTGAGTGACCTCGGACGTAGAATCTGTTTGTGATAGTGATAAACAATGATAAATCCAACAAGACAGTGTAGGCCTCAGGTATGTCAATCGGAAGGATGGAGAAGAGTCCAGTTACTGACCAGGATCCTGGCTCAGACCTGGTCCAGTACTTGTGCGATTAAACCACAAAGACAGTAACCTTTAATATGGGCTTATCGAGTCCCTTTGAGATTTGCACTTTTGACCTCTCCAAAATGGCCACCCTCCACTGCAGCACATGATCCTAATACAGTCCTCTCTGTAGTCCAGTATTGTTTCTGGTTTAATCTGGATCCGGTCCTGGGTCCGGTCCTGGGTCCGGTCCTGGGTCCGATCCTGGGGTGAGTCCTGGGGTGAGTCCTGGTTTGAGTCCTGGTTTGAGTCCTGGTTTGAGTCCTGGTTTGAGTCCTGGTTTGAGTCCTGGGGTGAGTCTTCTCTCACTGTTGTGGATTGGAGCCTGGAGCTGCTTCCTCTGATAACTGCTCCATGGATTAATACTCTGTCCTACTTTACATCCTTCACTTCTCTCCTCTACTTATTCCCTTGTCACCTCTCTCTCTCTCTCGCTCTCGCTCTCTCTCTCTCTCTCTCTCTCTCTCTCTCTCTCTCTCTCTCTCTCTCTCTCTTCTCTCTCTCTCTCTCTCTCTCTCTCTCTCTCTCTCTCTCTCTCTCTCTCTCTCTCTCTCTCTCTCTCTCTCTCTCTTTCACCCTCTCTCTCTCTCACTTTCACTCTCTTTGTTTGCCTTATTCATCTACTGTCCTCTCCTTCTGTCTTTTCTTATTCTCTCACTCTCCGTCTTGTCCTTTCTCTCCCTATCGCCTCTCTTTTTATTCCCTTGTTTCTCTCTCTCCTTAGTCACTTGTTTCCTTCCTTCTCTCTCCTTTTCCTCCTGTTATGGAGCAGATAACAGTGTTTAGAGTTAATCCTCTTCACACGGGCGCTCTCAGATGCATCTCTCAAAGGGTTAAGCTGTCCATGCAAATATTATCTTTGAGTTCATTTTATAATGATCTAATTGTGTGGAGAGTGGAGGTTTTGGTTATGACGTCTGAAAGAGCTGCACATTAAAAAGCCCTCCACACGATGGCACCAGAACACAGTTAAATGGTATGAACATAAATATTTAAAAATGTTAAATGTTTTATTTTATTTTTTATGTTTTTATCTTGGTGTCGTTCGTTTTTGTGACTCATTTTGTTGTATTTTTGTTCCATCTTAATCTTCAATCATTTTGTGTTTTTAAGTTTTATTCTTATGATATAATGTATTTTCAATGTTTCAGATGTAAATCCTGTTTGTTTTTGGTTTCATTTTTCTTTCACAAAAACATTCAAAACTTTGTCAAGATCAACATTGTGTGAATCAAATCAAATCCATTTACCAGGATCCTGGTCCAGACCAGGTCCAGACCAGCACGACTCACTCTTCCTTGTCATTCCAGATTAAAGTGGTGAACGCATTCCGGTCTTCGCTCTATGCCGGTCTGGAGAGTCCCGAGTCCCGGAGCTCCATCCACTCCTTCATGTCCCACCCGGAGTTTGTCCCAATGTCCGAGGAGGAGTCCAGGGTCCCATCTGTGATTGAGGAGAGCGCAGAGGAGATCCAGGCCTGCCCCGAGACCGGACCAGAGACCAGCTGAGGACCAGAGATGAGACCAGACCTGACTACAGGACCAGAGACCAGACCAGATCAGACCAGACTAGACTAGACCAGACTAGGGACCAGCACCAGATACCAGAACAGATACCAGATGGCCAAAGACTTCCAGACCAGACCTTAGACTACCAGACTGAACTGGGGCTAAACATTGGACCTCTTCCTCAACCAATAAAACTCCTCCAGGACCATGAACCGAACCAGGACCCTCCAGACCCAGACCGAAGACCAGACTGAGGAGCCGGACCGGAACCACCAAACTACATCAAAACCTTCAGAACCTTTGGACCATGGACCACGACAGGAGCAGAACAAAACGCTTTTGCCAAAACTCAGACCCGAACTGGACTCAGATCTGAAGAACGTGTCATACTTCCAGTGTCACATGACCAAATCCTTCAGAGTTTAAAGTTTTCTCAGTTTGTTTTAATCAAATTTAAAACTACAAAAGAGACGATGAAAGCCATTTAGTTAACACATATCAGTCTTTACATTTTAAACAGCACCAGCAAATTTTAATCCTATTTTAAAGAAGTGGCAATACTTTAACATTTTATATTATCTTTTTAAACCACATTTTTTGTTCAACACTAGAGCTGTTCACACATTTTCAGACCCGAGTTTGGACTCAGAGTTTTGGTAAAGCGTTTTGCACATTTCTCCTGGTCTCACTTGGACCCTGCGTTCTCTTCCATCTGTGTATATTCTATGATTAATCTCTTTATTTTTTACTTCTGTTCATATTCCTAATGGCTTATAATTTTTGGTTTAATTTTTGCTGCAGAGGTTTGTCTCAGAAACAAAGAGGTTGTTTTTTCTCATGTACAGTTGCTTCAGACTTTATGAATAATTATAGAAATACAACGACGCAAGCCAGCACCAAATGCAACAAGTAAGGGTTTCAGATGGAGAACTATCCCTGGCGTAATCCTGGTTTAGACCTGGT
Organism: Periophthalmus modestus; assembly: GCA_019594935.1. NCBI lineage: Eukaryota > Metazoa > Chordata > Actinopteri > Gobiiformes > Gobiidae > Periophthalmus > Periophthalmus modestus. The sequence continues at coordinate 23,306,858 of JAIEZT010001368.1, forward strand.
GGAGACCTGGTTTAGTCTAGGTTTAGACCTGGTGTAGTCCTGGTGTAGTCCTAGTTTAGTCCTGATTTAGTCCTGGATTGTCTGGATGAAATGTGCCAAAAGTTCCAGGAAACTAATTTTAAGGTTTGCCCATCTTTTATTTAAAATGTTAATCTTTTTAGCCATTTTCTGCTCGGTTCTAATATTTAGTCCAAATGTCGACAGGTTCATTTGAAAGGCCTCAGGTTTAGACCAGGCTCACACTCTGGACTCTCCATCTGAAATGGCTCCCAAATAGCTCTTGATTCTTTTGAGAATAGTTTTGGTGATTGTTTCTTCTCAGAGCGTTATTGCAAGCGTTGTTGGGAGCATTGTTGGAAGTGTTGTGGTGTGGCTGCGTCGGGTGCGTTTGTGTAAATGCGAGTTGTGCTTGTGTCCATTGCAGCTCTGAATGTCGTCGCTGCATGTCCAAAAAAAAGAATGTTTACTGCGATTCTCAAACCCCAAAACCTGTGTGTGCAAGTCCATGTCCGCAGAGGGCTCTCCAGTCCAGACTAGGGTCCTAGGTCCAGTCCCTGATACAGGTCTAGATCCCATACCCTGATCCCGGGCCAGATCCGGGTCCCGGGCCAGACCCGGGTCCCGGTCCAGACCTTGGACCTTCAGAGTCCAGTCTTGACGGGGCCCAGACCTGAACAATCTTAGTACGCTGCATGTTGTGTTCATTCGTGTCGAGTCGCATGAGAACTATACGGAATGAAACTGTGCTGTTTTCTCAGAGACGCGCTCACTTCCTGTTTCAGCCACTCCACTTCCTGTCTGTGCTTCCTGTTTAAATCTGAAATTTAAAAAGAAAACAAAAAAAATATATATTCACCAACACCAGAATGAGACTGAACTTTTCAAAGACTGAGGACTGTTCTGTGCAAATGAAGGAAATTCACCATCACAAAGACCACAAATCAACCATTTTCTAGTCTGTAAAAATAACATTTGACTTTTATTTTGTTTTTTGTTGAGCCAATCATGACAAACCTTTGGACCAATCAGAGCAGAGTTTAGCGTTTTGAGTCAAGCGAACAGGAAGTGAGTGCGCCTCTGAACGTCGTCGTGATTTTGAACCTGATTTTTGTACGAGTTTATTTGCGTTTAATGTTGTTTGACTCTGCCAAACTTGGATGAAAAGTCTCATTTATTCTGAAAAAGAAATTATTAAATCAGCGCTGCTTTTTACTTTTGCTCAAACCAAAATTTAAACACAAATTTTCATCTTTTGACCAAAAACATTTCACTCCTTTTGTGCCAGATATAATGGTTGTTTACATTTTTTTTTTTTTCACTTATTTCAATACTTTTATTATTTGTTTAGCAGCCAGGACATTTGAGCATGTTTCTCTTGTTTTGGTGACGTAGTTTTTAAATCTCATTGAAGCAGCACTATGGTTGTTTTTCAGAATAAACACTCACTTTCACTTGAGTTTTGCGCAGAGTTGGGGTTCCCATGGCGACCGTGGCAGAGCCAAATTAACCCCTCAGTCACTGTGCCCCTCTGCCACCGCGTCACCATCTGTCCACCAATCAGAGGAGCCCGTTTATGGAGGCCACGCCCACGCTGCCAGTCTGGCGTTTGGGACTATTGGTTTAGACCTGGGAGAACATCTGGCTCGATAGAGGTCTGGACTTGTCTTTAGTTCTGGTTTAGCCCTAGTTTACTCCTGGTTTAGTCCTGATTTATCCCTCGTTTATACCTAGTTTAGACTAGGTTTCTTCCTGGTTTAGGCCTGGTTTAGACCTGGTTTACTCCTGGTTTATTCCTGGTTGACACCTAGTTTAGGCCTGGTCTAAGCCTGGTCTAAGCCTGGTCTAAGCCTGGTCTAAGCCTGGTCTAAGCCTGGTCTAAGCCTGGTCTAAGCCTGGTCTAAGCCTGGTCGATCTGGTTCAGACCTGCTTCAGACCTCTGTGTAAGCGAATGCCCCCTGGCCTGCTCAGCGCTCCCGTGGCCTCTCAAACCGCCATAGTCACTGTTCTTCCCGGCTTTTCTATGTACCAGAGCCATATTTGGGGTTGTTATGTTGACGGCCATCTTGGTTTCGTTGGACGTTTCCTTTGATTCCAAACGACCAAAAAGGATCGGCTTCCGGAGGACCACCGCTTCCCGACTTTACGATCTCAACTCTAACTCTACCGGGGAATCTTTCTGCATGGTTTTCATATGGAATTCAATGTTTTGCTCATTTTTTACAATTACTTCGGTATTTTTATATATTTTTAATATTTTGGAGATATATATGACTCTATCTGTAAAGGCTGCAGTTTGGTGAGCTGATGTGAATATTTAATGCCACGTTGTTGTTGTCACATGAGGTTTAGGGCTCACAACATGTTTACGTGCTGTCGCTGCCAACAGAGCTGAGTCCTTGGTCTGAGCCTTGGCCAGGCCTGGTCCGGACCTGGTCCGGAACTGGTCCAAGCGGGGTCTAAACGGGGTCTAAACGGGGTCCAGGAAGTAGGTGGGACCAAACTAAGATCCAGCCAAAGGTTTAAGGATCTAAACTAAAGTCGTAATAAAACGGCGGCTCTCTGTGTCTAATATAAAAGTAAAAATTTAGACTTGTAAAGGCAGCCATTTTGAAGGTCTTCCTCTTGTTTGGGGTTCAGATTTTCGCTCGCGTGCAAAGGCAGGGGGCGCTCTAACGATAACACTAAAGTTAGTTTTGCACACGGCTCTGAAGTCTGACGGTGTTTTTTTTCTCGTGGCGGTGTCAGTTTCAAATCGTCTTAATGTTTACAGCTCGTATCATTCCACGCACTCACTGCCCTCTGCTGCCCCCGCTGGCCAGCACAGACCCTGGACTTGGGCTCTTTTTGGACTAATCTGACCGTGTCCCTTTTTCACTCCACACTATTATAAACATATACATATTATATATAAAGTATATTAATCTATATTAATGCAGTCATCTGTGGTCGCAGTATCCACATTAAATGAGTGTACATGAGAAATGCGGTGTCCTGTCGTCTTTTCACAATAAGAGCTGTGTGTGAATGTGTGCACACTTTTCACAATAAGAGCGTTGATTCACTCTTCCAAAAAAAAAGTTTAAATGTACTGAATATCCAACACACTTGAAAGGATCCTTTAATTAATCAAAGTCACAGTACGTTTTTAGCAAGCTAAAATAAAATCGTGTTATTTTCACTTTGGATGTTTTGCACTTAAAAATAGGTGTGTCCACAAACCTGACCGTAATCCGTAGTAAGGCATAAAACCTGTGTCCATGCATTTATTCGTTTAGTCCTGGTTTTGTTCTGGTCTGTTTCTCTCTCCTGAGGTGCGATAATGCCCTCTCCTGGACACAGCTGGAGTTACACTCAGGTCTGTGCAGACTACACTGTCTTCAGCCAAGGGCCACACCAGCCGCACCTGCCAGGGGTACAGAGACAGGGGCAGGGGCAACTTGTCCGTCACACTGCACAGTTTCGAAAGTTTGAGTATAGTGTACCAGTGGGGAGCAGTGCTACTGAAACATGTACCGGTAAATGAAACAAAACCAGAATCAGAATCAGAAGAAGTTTTATTGCCATTGTCCGTGAGCAGAGCTCACAGACTAGGAACTTACTTCAGTGATAAAGTGCGACATACAACAACACACACAAAAAAAAAAACAACGTAGCCTCCTGCCAGGGGGGGAAGTGGCTGAAGTGGCTGAAATAGTCCATGTCCAGGGTGAGAAGTGTCAACTGCTATACGACTTGCTCGCCCCCGAGTCCTGGAGGCGTACAGGTCCTGAAGAGATGGAAGACTGCAGCCAATCACCTTCTCAGCAGAGCGCACAATGCGCTGCAGTCTCTGCCTGTCCCTGGCAGTGGCCCCAGCGAACCACACAGTGATGGAGGAGGTGAGGATGGACTCCAGAGATGTTTTCAAGGAAAGCCCACACCACAGCCGCAGAGACACATGAGAAATTTGTTGCCTGAGGACATAGAATGTAGAGAATGTAGAACTTTCACAAAAGCACATACTGCTGTTGTGCCCAGCCTAAAAGGAAGAAGGGCATCTGGAGTAAAACCTGTCAAATCTCAACAGTCTGAAGTTACAGTCCAGAGCCAGAGCCACGTCATAGCCTCTAAATCCAGGGCAACAGCGTCCTGTGGTCAGTCCTCTGTCCAGAGATCAGTCCTAACGATGATAACGAGTCTAATGAGTCTGTGGGTCCAAGCACCACATTTCTTTCAGCTCCAACACATCTCCATGACAACAAGGCCCTGGTGCAGCCGCCCCGGCAACAGGGCATTACCGTATCTAGGGCCCATGCATCCGATAATATACACTGAGTTTATAATGAACAGGTTGCACAAGTGATGCATTCAGACTAAACCAGGACTAAAACAGGTTGGAACAAGAACTAAGAACTCTGAACCAAGTCTTAACCAGGTCTGAACCAGGTCTAAACAAGGTCTGAACCAGGTCTGAACCAGGTCTAAACCAGGACTTAAGCAGGTCTAGACCCAGTCCTTGGTTTAGCTGAGGTGGGTCTTTTTGTTAAATAGTTTTGTTGATCATTTTGTTCTTTTGAGAGCCTGAGTCTTGGTTCAGTCTGTGGCGCTGAGATAAACCCTCCTGATCCGCTCAATAAAACAGTTATTTACATTTAAATCTGCACTTTGTCATGAAAATATCCGAACAATACGACCCACAAATACTGTCGATGAAGGATTAAACAAAACGTCATGAGGACTTGATATCACATTTACTGTTCTATAGCTTTAGACCTATTCAGTCCTGGTTCATTCCTGGCTTAAACCTGGTTCAGCCAAGGTCTAGTCCTGGTCTAGTCCTGGTTCAGTCCTGGTTCAGTCCCGGTTTAGCCCTGTATCTAGAATAGTGCTGTTATAGACTTGGGTTAGACCTGGTTTAGACCTAGTTCACTCCTGGTCTAGTCCTGGTTTAGCCCTGTATCAAGAATAGTGCTGTTATAGACCTGGTTTAAACCTGGTTTAGACCTGGTTTACTCCTGGTGATACTCGGAAGCACTGATCTAAACGTAAATGAGGAGACAGCTTGAGCTTTAGAAAAGGCAGATTGTTCGTCTTGTCTTTGGACCCATTTTAAAACAACACAGTGATTCAGAACTTTCAGAACTGATTCAAACTATTTAACTTATCTCACAACTCAAAACCTACACAATAATCCTCCAATGAGATACTCAGTCTGCATGAGGGGGCGGAGTCATCTATATATGGTCTACAGCCGGTTTAGTTTCAGACCCAGAAGAAGCTGCTCATCAGAAACAGTAAGTACTCTTTTTACTCCTGATGCCTGTTCATGCCTGTTCTATTTACACAGGTCCAGGAGCCGAGCCAAGGGCCAGGTTTAGACCAGGTTTAGACCTGGGTTAATATGGGCTCAGTTCTGGTTTAGTTCTGTATTTTTCTTGGTTTAGTCCGGGCTTAGTGCTGATTTAGTCCTGTTCAGTTCTGGTTCTGTCCTGGTTTAGACTGGGTTAAGTCCTGCAGAAAGTACTCTCTTTACTCCCGATGTTGCTCATATCTGCAGCTTTTACACAGAATAAGACGCAGGGAGGGCATCTGACACACAGAAGACAGAAAATTAACTCAAGGACTGTAGATTTAATCACCTGTGAACCCTTTGCTGTCCCTGAATGTGTCCTCTGCATTTGACCCATCCTTCAGTTTCTCTGGGTTAAACCCGTCAGAACCAGTGAACCAAATGTGAGCCTGGTGCTGGAGGATTATGGTGCATTCTGGATTAGATTTATGAGGATACTTTGGAATATAACTGTAGTGAAATAATCTTCACCAGCTTCAGAAATGTATAGATTTTAGAGATTTGGATGTCCTGGGTTTGTCCTGCTTCAGTCCAGTTTTGGTTCTGGTGTAGTCTTTGTTTAGCCCAGTTTTGATCCTGGTTTAGTTCTGGTTTATTTCTGGTTTATTCCAGTTTCAGTCCTGGTTTAGTCCAGTTTCAGTTCTGGTTTAGTGCCATTTCAATCCTGGTTTGGTCCTGGTTTAGTCCTGTTTCCTGGTTTAGTCCTGGTTTAGTCTAGTTTCAGTCCTGGTTTAGTCCTGTGTCAGTCCTGGTTTAGTCCTGGTTTAGTCCGGTGTCAGTCCTGGTTCAATCCTGGTTCAGTCTTGATTCAGTCCTGGTTTAGTCCAGTTTCAGTTCTGGTTTAGTCCAGTTTCAGACCTGGTTTAGTCCTGGTTTAGTCCAGTTTCAGTCCTGGTTTAGTCCTGGTTTAGTCCGGTGTCAGTCCTGGTTCAGTCTTGGTTCAGTCCTGGTTTAGTCCAGTTTCAGTTCTGGTTTAGTCCTGGTTTAGTCCGGTGTCAGTCCTGGTTCAGTCTTGGTTCAGTCATGGTTTAGGCCAGTTTCAGTCCTGGTTTAGTCCTGGTTTAGTCCTGGTTTAGTCCTGGTTTAGTCCTGGTTTAGTCCGGTGTCAGTCCTGGTTCAGTCTTGGTTCAGTCCTGATTTAGTCTAGTTTCAATTTCTGGTTTAGTCTAGTTTCAGTCCTGGTTTAGTCCTGGTTTAGTCCAGTTTCAGTCCTGGTTTAGTTCTGGTTTAGTCCGGTGTCAGTCCTGGTTCAGTCCTGGTTAAGTTAGGGTTTAGCCTTGTCTTAGTCCTGGTTCGGATCTGTGTTACAGCGGCCAAGAGGTGGAGCTTGGTGTTATTTGTATTATCTGTTATTTTAAATATTTAGTTTTGGTTAAATTTTTAATTTAAATGTTTTAATTAAATTGTAAATATATTTTCTGCTGAAGCAGTAATAATCTTCAAATGTTACAAGACAACCTTTTTACTCAGCTTTATTTCTTTGTTTCTGGACAGTTTGGGGCGACAGGACCTACTGCAGGTGCTAGAGTTTAAACAGGAGTCTGAATCACACGCCCAGCCCAAAGTGGAAAAAAAACCCTGAATGACAGATTACTCTTTGCGCTGTGGTATTATAAACAAATCTACGTTATGATGGATTTGATCTCTTGGTCAGAGGCAATAAGTGACTTGAAGTAACTGAATTCATGGACCGAAAATACATTCACAATATGTAATTTGAGTAACTGTATTTGGTACAGTCACTCTTTAGTCTTCAGAACACAGTTACTTTCCTAAAAGTAAAGGAACACATTGAAGTATTTGACCACACAATTTCGCCTTCAAATCGCAGAAAATAGAAAACTCTGCTCTTGTGGTGAGTGAACAGTGATTTGTCCTTCTCTGATCAGTGAAAACGAAATGCAGAACAAACGGTGAAACAAATATAAAGCTGTTTTTAATTGTGTTAATCTGTGCCATGTTTTTACACTAATCAAATGCAACTCGATGTATAGTTAGTATTAGTATAGTTAGTATTAGTATCCTAATTATTCAGAATACAGTACTGGGCCATGTAACTGACTACATTACAAAATACATTTTAATGCAGGTATTTAAGATTGTGTAACTAAATACTAAATTTTGAGTATACTTCCAACACTGGTCATACATTTGTCCTGAGTCACAGGGGTTTATACTTGAGTTGATATTTGAGGTGGTACAATTAAAGTTAGTAAAATATATGTAACTAAGCAACAGGGAGCATGCCAAAATGCCCACAAGTGACCTTTTTAACTTTAAATCAGTGGCAGAGGTGAAAATAAGTTTAAGGAAATATATTACAATATAACAAAAAGGTTAATTTATTACTATATTTTAGAGTATTAATTGTTCAACTCAGGAAACTCAAACCAATGGCACAATAAAATAGGAAGTAACCCAGATAAACTAACAGACAAAATGAATCTTTATTAAAGATAAACTATAATGCAGTGGCAGCTGGATATTTACATCTATACATAAAAACACAGGTCATGTGTGTTGTTTCAGATGTGGGTGTCAGTGAAGCTGGTGCCGTGTGCAGTGCTGCTGATGCTCTTCACCTCAGGACTGTGTCAGAGCGACAGGTGAGAATGCAACTCTCAACCTCACACTCACATAACCCTCACACAGACCACAGCACAGGGTCTAAACCAGGTCTAAACCAGGTTCACACAGGTTGTAACTGTAGATGAGTCTGCCACTTTGCCATTGGGCAGGACACTGCTTCCATTTATCAGATAAACAGACATGTGCTGCTCCTGCTGACTCACTGAGGACTATACTGACTCTCTCTCACCTTCATATTTCTCCTTTTTGCCCTCACTTCTCTTTCTTCTCTCTCTACTTCCCCCCTCACCCCTTCCCTCTTCATCTAACCTCTCTCCTTTGCGCTCTTTCTCCCTCCTCTCCTCTTTCTCTCTCCTCCCCTTTCTCAGTCGGAGGGCGGTGTCGGAGCACCAGTTGATGCATGACCGTGGCCGCACAGTGCAGAGTCTGAAGCGGTTAATCTGGCTCTCGTCGGCCATCGAAGGTCTGCACACGGCCCAGGCTCGAGGACTAGACCCGGGTTTGGATCAGGGATTCGGTCTGGACCAGGGACTCGGTTTGGACCAGGGACTCGCTCTGGACTTGGATCTGCGCCCAGATCCCGCCAACATGGAGAGAATTAAGAGTCTGCTGCGAGAGTTCTTCAAATCTGTCAAACAATGAAACAAAAGACTAAAGCGGAGAATAGCATTTATAAAACGAGTTCAGCGTGAGCTTTACGTGCAGCATGATCCGCACATTTAAGATTACTAAACTCACACATTTGTAAATGGAGGAATACTTTGTCTTTGTAACTCTGGTCTCATTCTGAAAAATGAGCCGTGTAAAATGTCTGTTGTACATAAATACTGATGATAGTTTGTGCATGAGTTCGTTCCCGTCACATCTGTGTTCAGTGAGAGCTTTGACACGTGTGTTGTGGAGGCGTGTGCATGGCATGTAAAACAGCAACATTAAGTAGACCTGCTGTATGTGTCTGTGTGTGTGAAGGAATCTTTATTTTCTGATTAAATAAAATAATGACAAGAACCAAAGGAGGTATGGGAGTTTCTGTTCTGTGGTGAGGACCAAACCAAGCTTATTTGTACCGCACAATTCGTACACAAAGTAATTCAAAGTGCTGTACATAGTAAGAAAGACATTAAAATCACAATACAACAAAACAAAACATAATAATAACAATAATCATCATAAAATTAACACTGAAATAGTAGAATGCAGAATAAAAACCTTTCAGTCATATGCACAACTAAACAGAACTATTTTGAGCCTGGACTTAAACATTGTCAAAGTAGAGGCGTATCTCAAAACTTAAGGAAGACTGTTTCAGGTTTTAGTTGCATAAAACTCAAACACTGATTCCCCATGTTTAGTCTTGACTCTGGGCACCAGCAGGAGGCCGGTCCCTGAAGTCCTCAGAGTGTGAGATGGTTCATATGGCACTAACATGTCAGAGATGTACTTTGGTGCTTAGGTCATGGAGAGACTTGTTCACAAGCAGAGCTGCTTTAAAGTCTATTCTCTGAGCTACAGGAGCCAGTGCAGAGACCTGAGCACAGGACTTATGTGCTCGTACTTCCTGGTTCTAGTCAGGACCCGAGCAGCAGCAGCGTTTGGAGAGGCCAGTGAGCAGGCCGTTACAGTAGTGTAACCTAATGGAGACAGATGCATGGATAAGTTTCTCCAAGTTTGATTTGGACAGTGTACCTTTGAATTTTTTGCAATGTTTTATAGATGGTAAAAAGCTGCAGCTATTATTGATACTGCGAGTATCATAGCAACCAAAGAGCCAATCACAACAGTGAGGCTGTTGAAGGTACCGCATCGCTGTTTTAGCAGGGAGTGAACATTTATCTACGCTCTCAATCAAACTTGTTGCTTATGCTAGCGGGAGCGACCTGGGTGTAAGAAGACGCCTGAGTTGATTGTTAATGTTCATATCTTGAATTACGGACACAATAGCAAAATAACAATACCAGGGTCATATAGAGAGGGTTAATACAAACATTTTAAGACTAACAGCTGCATCCTGACAGCATTGGAAGGGTGACAGTTTTTCAATACAAAGTAACTTGAAGCCAAAGTTGATGAAGCCAGAAGCATTGCCATGCTCATTTCTTATTTGGAATGTGATGGCAAGTTAACCATATCCCTTTATATATATATGTATATACGTAGTCTACGTAGACTGTTTATATGTATATATATACAGTCTGGTCTGAGCCCATTATTACCCCTGAATTTCTAGCCTGATATGATTTTTTTAGACAGAGACACTGGTGGTGACTGCTAACACTGCCACTCTCTTTGTTTCTGTGGGTTTAGGTGGAGAAAGTTGTTTTCGCATCCACACACTGATCTGTGAATATGGGCCAGTGGATTCACTCTGCCACTGCAGCAGAGTGAATCCACTGGCCTATATTCACCCGCTGCCAGTGACACATAGATCTAAGTGTCGTCTTTTGCTTTTCTTCTTGAATACAGTATGTGCATATCGGACCAAAGCATGTTCATTTCTGGGACACAGAAGCCGTTTCCTTCCTGAGCGGTATGATGGCTGGACATTCCCATAGTATGTATACGTGCGTATAATTGTTTGAACAGATGAACATGGCACGTTCAGACATCTATAAATTACACCCAAGGATGTACCAGACTTGCGCAAATCTACAATTCTCTTCCTGATAGCTTGGCTGATTCCTTTTGACTTTCCCATGAGTTCCACAAAGCAATGTGTTACAGGTATACTTTCAAATATATCCACAGGTGTGCTTCTAATTAACTCAAATGTTGTCAATAACCCTATGATGAGAAACATCATCATCTGGGCTTTTGCCAATTGCTTAAATTCTTAGTAATTTTACTGTAACTCCAACTTACTGTACTGTAAAGTTCTGACTGTATGTAAACTTCTGAAGAAAATAATGAAAAATTGTCTTAAAAAATTCTTCTCTCATTATTTTGGTACTTAGAAAATGATAATTTTGGAAAAGTTTAGTCTGTCAAAGCTCCATCATAACTCCACTAAAACTCAATCAAAGCTCTATCAAAGCTCTATCAAAACTCTATCCAAGCTCCATCAAAGCTTCAAATAAAGCTTCATCAAAGCTCCAACCAAAGCTCCATCAAAATTCCATGAGAGCTCCAACAAGGCTCCAATAAAACCTCCATCAAAGCTCCATCACAGCTCCATCAAAGCACCATTGAAGCTCCATAAAACCACCATCAAAGCTCCATCAAAGCTCCAACTAAAGATCAACCAAAGCTCCATCAAAGCTTCAACCAAAGCTCCAACAAAAGCTCAATCAAAACTCCACCAAAGCTCAATCAAAGCCCCATCAAAGTTGCATCTAAGCTCCATCTAACCTCCATCAAAGCTCCAACTAAAGCTTCACCAAAGCTCCAACCAAAGCTCCATTAAAGCTCCTTCAAAGCTCCCTCAACGCTCCAACCAAAGCTCCATCAAAGCTCCATCAAAGCTCCATCAAAGCTCCATCAAAACTCCATCAAAGCTCCAACAAAGCTCCACCAAAAGCTGTATTTAACCTCCATCAAACTTCCATCAAACCTTCAATAAAGCTCCAACAAAGCTCTATCAAAGCTCCAACTAAAGATCAATCAAAGCTAAATCAAAGCTTCACCAAAAGATCCATCACAGCTTCAGACAGAGGGCTGAAGCTTCACCAAATCTCCAACAAAGCACCAATCAAAGCTCCATCAAAGCTCCACCAAAACTCAATAAAAATTCTATCAAAGTTCCATCAAAGCCCCATCAAAGCTACATAAAAACTCCAACCAAAGCTCCATCAGAGCTCCATCAAAACTCCAACAAAAGTTCATCAAAGCCCGATCAAAGCTCCAAAAAAGCTCCAACAAAAGCTTCATCAAAGCTCCACCAAACTCCAACTAAAGATTAATCAAAGTTCCAACAAACGTCCAACAAAGCTCCATCAGAGCTCAAACAACACTCAATCAAAGCTCCATCAAAGTCCCATCAAACAGCTCCATCAAAGATCCAACAAAAGCTCCATCACAGCTCCAACTAAAGATTAATCAAAGCTCAAATAAAGCTCAAATAAAGCTCCAAAAAGCTCCATCAAAGCTCCATCAAAGCTCCAACTAAAGATCAACCAAAGCTCCATCAAAGCTCCATCAAAACTCCATCAAATCCCCAACAAAAGTTCATCAAAGCCCCATCAAAGCTCCAAAAAAGCTCCAACAAAAGCTTCATCAAAGCTCCACCAAAGCTCCAACTAAAGATCAATCAAAGCTCCAATAAAGTTCCAACAAAAGCTCCATCAAAGCTCCAACTAAAGATCAACCAAAACTCCATCAAAGCTCCATCAAAACTCGATCAAAGTTCCAACAAAAGCTCCATCAAAACTCCACCAAAGCTCCAACTAAAGATCAACCAAAGTTCCAATAAAACTCCAATAAAGCTCCAACAAAAGCTCCATCAAAGCTCCATCAAAGCTCCATCAAAACTCCATAAAGGTCTCTAACAAAAGCTCCATCAAAGCTCCAACAAAGCTCTGTCAACACTCCACCAAAGGTCTAACAAAGCTCCATCAAAGCTCCATCAAAACTCCATCAAAGCTCTTTCAAAGCTCCATCAAAGTTCCAACTAAAGATCAACCAAAGTACCAACGAAGCTCCTACAAAAGCTCCACCAAGGCTTCAACAAAGCGCCAATAAAGTTCCAACTAAAGATCAACTAAAGATCAACTAAAGATCAACTAAAGATCACAGCATCACAATACAATTTTTTGTGTTTATTGCACCGAAAACATGCATCCTTACTGTGAGCAGGCTTGTAATGCCACAAACCTGACTCTTAAAGCAGAACATTACTAACATTTTTAATTATTACTGAATGTCTTTCAAAGTCCCTCTGGTGTTTACAAAGATGATTTTGAGTTTGAAGGGTCTGGTGACTCCCCCGTTGTCTCCGAGGGGAAAAAACAGATATGCAACTCGGTTGCCACCAACCCACAGAGTTTGTTGTCATTCTCGTTATAGACAAATTGCTTTACAGCATATCTAATGAGCTCGCAACACACCTCCTATCAGCACTCTCCACAGTTCACTAGAAGAATAAATGTCCAGTGTTTATTTGTAAGGTGTCAGTCATGGCACAACCAGCTACAAGACAGAGGAAGCCTTTGTCTAGGACACAATGAAAAGAAAGCGTGAATCGGACAGGGCCAGAGCTCACACACACCAGTTTATCTGGGGAAGGCATTTGAGGAATGGCAAGAGCTCAAGGAAAGAGAAGGGTGCAAGAGTGATGCAGATCTGGCCATGTTGTTATTGATCATGTAAGTTTTATATGTATTACTTGTGGTAACATTGTTCTAGTTATGTAATTGGAATAATTTTTGCTTTAGTATGCAGTTACATCTGCATACAAGATATATGCAGCTAGTGTCACTTGTCACGTTGGGGCAGGGACACTAGCTAAACAACCTGAAAAATATGAAATCAATAGAGAGGTTGTCTTGAATCAAAAAATCTGATTTATTGAATCAATTGTGCACATTTTTCAAAGAGCTGTCCCTAATAGTGTCGTCTCACCCTCAGCCTCCAAATGAACATACATACAGTGTATTTATATCGTCAAAATAATCATACCAGTTTTAATCTAGTCCAAGTGACTCGAGGCTGCGGGACACATCGTCTTGTACACTAACAAACAAGAGATATGCCCGTGCATAACAACAGATAGTATCACGAAAATTAGATCAAAGAGATAGATAATGTTACATATCAATACATGTAAGGATTTAGGAATTAGGTCAAACAGATAGATGACAATACATATCAATACAAGTAAAGATTTAGGGCAAAGAATGGGATAACAGGGGTTATTTAGTTCTACTTTAATTGTGGAGTTTAAGTGATTTAACCTAATCACAAAAGATCCTGAGCCTCAGGGATTCATGAAATGTTCTGGAGTTTTCTTTGAGAAAAAAAAACAACTTTATTACATTGTTTTTAAGGAAAAAAACTATGTAATAAAGTATTTATTTTGAATAATCTGTACAATCATTCAGCATGTATTAACTTGTTGTATGCAAATAAAACTAAAACTAACCACAAGGTCAAGGTGAACTATATTTTACAGCACTGTTCTGTCTCTCAGGCATATTTCCAGTTCATTTAAATGCACTTTGTGAGACCTTTATGTTGGTACATCACACCAGTCCGTGGAGCCAAAAGTGTGTCATTTCATTGGTTTGTAAATTACTTAAAAACACTCTTAGTCATTATTATAGTATTTAGCCACATTATTTGTGCTAACAGTCATTTTCTTCATACACAAAATAGGAAATATAATAATATCTGGAAGATGAACCAAAGATGACTTGTTGCTTTCAATGGACGGTGCTCATTGGTGCAAAATTTTAAATTTCACAGAAGATTTTGTGTTCTGTTTATGTAGAAAAAAATATAACCATAACAAAATTAATGTATTGTGTATGTGTGTAAATAAATAATACATATATATATTATATATAAAATATGTATATGTATATATATATACATATATATATATATATATATATATATATATATATATATATATATATATATATTATATATATATATATATATATATATATAATATATATATATATATATATATATATATATATATATATCATCAGCTCATCAACCACGGCATCCCTGCGGATATTGTGTCGGACCGGGGGACCCAGTTTACCTCCCAGGTCTGGCGGCGCGCGTTCTGTGAAGGACTGGGGCTTCTGTTAGCCTTACCTCCAGTTTTCATCCCGAGTCCAATGGCCAGACGGAACAGACGAATCAGGACCTGGAGACGGCTCTACAATGCGTGGTATCCGCCAATCCGTCCGCCTGGAGTACCTTCCTCCCATGGATCGAGTACTCGCATAACTCGCTGGTGAGTTCCGCCACCGGAATCTCCCCTTTTCAGGCTTCCTGTCATGATCCCTGTCTGCTGTCCTCCTGTGTTGTTCTCCCCCTCCCTCACCTGCTGACTCCGGAGCTGGACGGAGCTTCCAGTCCCTCCCATGCGCACCTGCACCTCATCACCTCATCACCTCATGTGATTACCTCCACCTGCCGTGGGTATAAGATGGACTGGAAGCAGTCACTTGGAGTCAGATCAGCCGCGTGTTCACGTGAATACTCCTGCCTGGCTTTAGTTTCTTGTTGTCTTGTATGCCTTTTTCACTTGGATTTTTGCTCCTCTCTAGACCCCGCCTTGGACCTGTTCCGGACTCCCGTTCCCATACACCTGCACTGGTACTGTATCCTGATTGTCTTGTTCCTGCACCTGTGTGTTTCCCTGGACCTCGACCCGCACCCAAGCACCTGTGGATTTATGAACTTTGATTACCTGTTGCACCTTTCTGTAAATAAACACTGTAAAGACTTCGTGAGTTACGCGTTTTTGGTCCCTCAGTCTGTCTGGTTATGACAGATAGCTACTAGAACAAAGTTAGCATAGGCTCAGAGAAGGGCTAGGCTTAATCTTACTGCTAATTTTTAGGCACTTTGACGATTAAAAACATTTTTGTGTGAAAATACAGAAGAATTCCTACAAAATCAGACCTTTGTAAAAGCTGTGGATACTGTCAGCCAAACACGAGTGTGCACATGAGAGAAAGGAGGGGGGTGATCTATGCTACCTATGGAGCATTACTTTCATGAATACATTGGAAAATCAATAGCAAATACTAAATGTCTAAGAATAAAAAAAAACGAAATATAATAAACAAATTTTAAAACCCAAAAACAACTTGTAACTTGTATTAAAAGCCAGTGCATAAAGGTGGGATTTAAGTGTAAATTTAAAACAATTTACAGGCCAATTTTGGCCGATCTAAAAGAGCCAGAGGAGCAGATCCAGAGGGGCAGAGCCAGAGGAGCAGAGCCAGACGGGCAGAGCCAGAGGAGCAGAACCAGAGGAGCAGAGGAGCAGATCCAGAGGAGTAGATCCAGAAGAACAGAAAAAGAGGAGCAGAGCCAGAGGAGTAGAGGAGCAGAGCCAGAGGAGCAGGGGCCAGAGGAGCAATACAGAGGAACAGAGCCAGGGGAGCAGAGGTGCAGAGCCAGGAGAGCAGAACCAGTGGAGCAGAGAGCAGAGGAGCAGAGCCAGAGAAGCAGAGCCGGATTAGCAGATGTAATCATGAAGGAAGAGATTGCAGACCAGGTAGAGAGTTGAAAGAAATTTATCTGATCAGATGAAGGAAGTTACAGACAGCAGGCACATACGTTACAATTCAAGGGAGTTCTTCCAGTACTTATAGCCAGAGAAAGGTACTATCTATAGAAGGCAGGTCCTTTTAAGGACTTAACTCATTTTACATAACCCTTGACTGTTATCAGTATACTGGGCTAGAATGTGTCCCTAAAAAGATGCTCGTGTCACTGTAAAGATGTATTACGAGGCATCTTGTCAACCTGAAAATGAAGAGCT
Organism: Periophthalmus modestus; assembly: GCA_019594935.1. Classification (NCBI taxonomy): domain Eukaryota; kingdom Metazoa; phylum Chordata; class Actinopteri; order Gobiiformes; family Gobiidae; genus Periophthalmus; species Periophthalmus modestus. The sequence continues at coordinate 23,323,219 of JAIEZT010001368.1, forward strand.
ATATCATGTCTCCGAAGAAACAGGCGCCAGTGTATACTTCTCAAAATAAGCATGTGTCGCATTTCTACAAAGTTGCAAGTTCACCTCACTGTTTAAGACATGCAGTATTCAATATAAAGTTTAAGGGTACATAATAAAACAAAACCATGCTTTCAGCAGAGAATTAGGTGCGGCCAATTTACTGTAAAATCCGACACATCCTGAGTCACATGTTCTCCCTGTGGCAAAGTGTTAAAAGTTATCTTGTCTCCTCCTCTCACTAAGAAGGTTGTGGGTGTATTATATATATATATATATATTATAATATATATATATATATATATATATATATATATATCTATATATATATATATATATATATATATATATATATATATATATATATATATATATATATATATATATATATATATATATAGATATACATATATATATAAGTATCTATATAAGTACCTGGTATCCCACAAGCAAATGGCAACCTTGAAGAGGAAACAAGGAAAGCAGCTACGGCCAAATACTTCAGACGAGTAAGGAAAGTCCTAAGGAGTCAGCTCAATGGCAAGAATAAGACCCAGGCAATAAACAGCTACGCCCTGCCAGTAATCAGATACCCAGCAGGAATCATAAGCTGGCCAAAGGAGGAGATACAGACCACAGATGTTAAGACACGAAAGCTCCTGACCATGCATGGCGGGTTCCATCCCACATCCAGCACCCTGAGACTGTACGTGAGCCGAGGACTAGTGAGTGTGAGAGCCACAGTCCAGGATGAAACATCCAAGATCCACAAGTACATCCAAGACAAGGCCCCAACAGATGACGTGCTCAGTGAATATCTCAGACAGTGGAGTGCAGAGGAAGAGGAGCTGGAGGAACCATCATGGGATGTACCACTGGAGCATAACTGAAATGGCTGATATCAAGAAATCCTACCAATGGCTTGAGAAAGCTGGACTGAAGGACAGCACAGAGGCACTCATCCTGGCTGCACAGGAGCAGGCCTTGAGCACAATCAGATCTACCACACCAGACAAGACCCAAGGTGTAGGCTGTGCAAAGAGGCCCCTGAGACAATCCAGCACATAACTGCAGGGTGTAAGATGCTGGCAGGGAAAGCACACATGGAGCGGCATAACCAAGTGGCGGGCATAGTGTACAGAAACATCTGTGCAGAGTACGGACTGGAAACCCCCAGGTCAAGGTGGGAAACACCTCCAAAGGTAGTGGAGAATGATCGAGCCAGGATCCTGTGGGACTTCCAGATACAGACTGATAGAATTGTGATAGCAAACCAACCGGACATAGTGGTGGTGGATAAACAACAGAGTAAAGCCGTTGGTGGACATCGCAGTACCAAGCGATGGGAACATCAGGAATAGGGAGCATGAGAAACTAGAGAAATACCTGGGGCTCAAAGAAGAGCTGGAGAAGGCCTGGAAGGTGAAGGCCTCAGTGGTGCCCATGGTCATCGGAGCACTCAGGGCAGTGACCCCCAAACTGGAGGAGTAGCTACAGCAGATCCCAAGAAAAACATCAGACATCTCAGTCCAGAAAAGTGCAGTACTAGGAACAGCAAAGATACTGCGCAGAACCCTCAAGCTCCCAGGCCTCTGGTAGAGGTCCCGAGCGTGGAAAAAAGAGGGGGATAAAAAGACCACCCGCGGAGGGTGAGGAGGAGATTTTTATACGTATGTATGTATATATTACATTATTACATTGGAGATTTGGCCTGTAACATGTAGCAAGGCATGAATAAGCAAACTGTTTTATCAAATGCATCAATTAAATTAATATTTCATTTATTAAATTTCAGTTAAATAAACACAGCAGAAAAACTCTGAATAAGGTTTACCCTTATCTATTTTAATATAATTTGCTCATGTTCGGCGGGCCAGACTAATAAACCCAAAGGGCCATATGTGGCCCCCGGGCCGTAGTTTGGCCATGTCTGGCTTAGATTCTGACCTTTATAGACTTTAATGAAGAGCTGAAGGTCTGAGAGTCCTGGTCCAATTACAGCCTCATGACCCACAGCAGCTAACCTCACATGATGTAGGAATCCAGCCAGGAGCTAGGAAATGAGGAGACAAGGAACTAGGGGACAAGGGAGGAAACGAGGAGGGATTAGATGAGGAGCTAGAAGGCAAGGAGAGATGAGATGAGGAGCTAGAAGGCAAGGAGAGATGAGACAAGGAGAAAGAGAGAGGGAAGAAGAGAAAATGAAAAGAAAGAGTGCGGAGAGACTGACAGAGAGAAGAGGGATGGAGGAAGGGAGACTGCTAATCAAAGAGATGAAGAGAGAGAGAGGAAAGAGGAGATGAGTCTGTCTCTCTTCTGTGACCACTTTTGAGAGAGAGGGAGCTCCCAGTGACACATTTTTTTCAGATTCTTGCCTCTGAGCAGAGGACCTACAGACTGAGGAGAGTCCTGATTCAGTCCTGGTTTAGTCCTGATTCAGTCCAGGTCCAGGGTCTTAATCTGAGTTATTGATTATTATTCCTAAAAAATGTTAAGGCTCAGTTTCTATTTCAAATTATTCCTCCCGGATGTACTTCAGTGTGAAATAACTTTACTTTTTTTTTTTTTTATGAAAACTTGTGACATCCACACCAAAATTACTCAAATAAATTACTCACATTACTTTGTCAGATATACAAAAGTTGTTAAATTCTCTCTTTGGAAACAAGCAAGCATGACTGTAACACATTAGATTTATTTAATATAAACAGTTCAAAGTCTAATACTGGCCCCTGGGAGCTAAACCACATCAGCTGTTAAAGCCACAGTTAGTAACCTTTTAGCTACAAAAAACCCAAAAACCCAAAACATTCAAATAAAAGGACGTGAGGGTGTGCACGAGGAGTTTCACACTTAATGTGCACAACAGCCTCATGTGAGTTACACACTGATACACTGATATTTCCCCTGTGTGTCAGATACCTTCCCCTTCTCCTGTATCTCAGTAGTGTTAGACTGAGATGGGGGCAAATCAGATATCTAGTTAATCTGCAGATGCTGTGGTGTGGCAGATGTCCTCCCAGATATTGTGGCGTGGTTGGAGAAAGATAGTGGGAGAATGGACCTTGTCATTGTTAGGGAAAAAACATTTGTGGATTTGACTTTTGGAGATTTTTTTGGAGATGAAAATACCAGAGAGTGACACCGTATACTGGTTCATGCTTAGTCCTGGTTTAATCCCGGGTCAGTCCTAGTTTAGTCCTGGTTTAGTCTTGGTTTAGTCTCGGTTATTCTTGGTTTAGTCTTGGTTTAGTCTTGGTTTAGTCTTGGTTTAGTCTCAGTTTAGTCTTGGTTAAGTCTTGGTTTACTCCTGGCTCAGTTTTATTGATAGAATGAGGTTGGTGATCACAGTCAGACGTTGCTCATTAACACATGCACGCTTACATGCTCGCTCATACCAACCCCGTGCACGCTTCTGGGCTCTCATGCACACTCACAGAGGCACATGCACGCTGCTGGGCTCTCATGCACACTCACAGAGGCACATGCACTCACCTGACTGAAATCAAGGCAAAAACTAAAAGTTCAGATGTTATTTTAAGGCCGATCACACTGTTTCGGCTGAAGATGTAGACTTGGTTTGGTCTTCTTGTAGTCCTTGTATAGTTCCAGTTTAAACCCTAAATCTGGGTCCTGTTTTAGTCCTGGTGTAGTCCTTCTTTAGTCCTGGTTTAGTACTGGTTTAGTTTTGGTTTGGTCTTTGTTTAATCCTGGTTAGTCCAGGTGTAGTCCTGGTTTAGTCCTGGTTTAGTCCTGGTTTAGTTCTGGTTTAGTCCTGGTTTGGTCTTGGTTTATGCCTGATGTAGTCCCGGTTTAGTCCTGTTTTAGTCCTTATTTAAACCTGGTTTAGTCTTAGTTTAGTCTTGGTTTAGTCCTGGTTTAGACCTGGTTCAGTCTTGGTTTAGTCCTTGCTTAGACTTGATTTAGACCTGGTTTAGTTTTGGTTTGTTTGTGGCTAAGTCCTGGTTTAGTCCTGGTTTACTCCTGGCTTTATTCTGGTTTAGTCCTGATTCAGTCCTGATTTAGTCTTGGTTTAGTCCTGGTTTAGACTCTGTTTAGACCTGGTTTAGTCTTGGTTTAGTCCTGGTTTAGTCCTTGTTTAGTGCTGGTTTAGTCCTGGTTTAGTCCTGGTTCAATTCTGGTTTGTCCTAGTTCAGTTCTAGGTTAGTCCTGGCTTAATCTTGGTTTAGTTCTGGTTTAGTTCTGGTTGAATCCTGATTCTGGTTTAGCCCTCGTTTAGTTTTGGTTTAGTTCTAGTTCAGTCCCAGTTCAGTCCTGGTTTAGATCTGGGTTAGTCCTGGTCTTGGTTTATGCCTGATGTAGTCCTGGTTTAGTCCTGGTTTAAACCTGGTTTAGTCCTGGTTTAGTCCTAGTTTAGTCCTAGTTTAGTCTTAGTTCAGTTCTGGTTTAGTCCTGGTTTAGACCTGGTTTAGTTCTGTCTTAGACCTGGTTTAGTTCTCCTGGTTTAGTAATGCTGGGCTCTGATTGGTCCTTTTTATGAATGGAAGCTTGTCATCCAATCAAAATCATATGACTCCTACTTGGCCAATCAGAATCATGTGATGTACAAATTATAAAAGCTCTGTTCTCCGGTCACTCAGTCTCCTTCACTGCAGTACTTTTACTACTACTACTACTACTTCTTCTAATACTAATACTAATACTAGTACTGCTACTGCTTCTACTGCTACTACTACTACAACTACTGCTGCTGCTACTAGTAGTAAAACTACTACTACTACTACTACTACTACTATAACTGTATTTATTCACTTTCACACAACTGTCAGACTTCAACTGGACGCCCATTTTCAGATTTTTCAACTTTCACTTTGAAAATCAACAAAATGCACAGCAAAGACACCATCAGGTAAGAACTCTATCTGTGAATGTGTCAGATGCCATTTCTTCCTCCTATATCCCTGTGTGTCAGATGCCCTCCCATCCTCCTCTTTCCCTGTGTGTCAGATGCCCTCCTTATAATATTATGATATATTTTAGCATATTGTTTCTAGACGTAAACTTAAACAGGGAATAAAAGAACAACCAGGACTGAACCAGGTCTAAACCAGGACTAAACCAGGACTGAAAGAGTTAGGCGTGCCTGTAAACCAGGATGGAACTGGGTCTAAAACAGGTCTGATACACAATTAAACCAGGACTAAAGCAGGACTAAACCAGGACTAACCAAGGACTGAACCAAGACTAAACTAGGACCAAACCAAGACTAAACCAGGACTAAAAGAGTTAACTGAACATATAACTGAATCGGTTTATGACGTAATTGGATTATCCTGGTTTAGACCTGTACTCAGTTACATACTTTTGCTCTTACTTGAGTAATATACTGTGCTCCCTCGTTTATCGCAGGGGTTACGTTCCAAAAATTACCCGCGATAAACAAAATCCGCGAATTAGTAAGGTTTTTTTTTTTTTTTTTAAACAATTATTACATATATATTTTAGGGCCGTAAAACCCCTCACCACACACTTTATACACTTTTCTCAGACAGGCATTAACATTTTCTCACATTTCTCTTTTTTTAAACACTCTCAAAGTTCAAACCTTCGTAGATTAAAAAAAAAATAAGCACAATATTATAGAACATAACCAAATACTATACTGTAAATAAAAATGACAGCTTTTAGTAATACTGTAACAAATTTTATTTTAATGATCAACCTACAAGGTTGGACACATAAGACACATGATTAGTGACTCTTCCTCTGACCGCGCCTCTTCCTCTGACCACGCCTCTTGCTCTCACTTCTGACCTCTTCGTCCTGGCGCCGCTCCGCTGTAATGTCTTGTAATTTTCTTCCGTCACTGATTCACAGAGCTAAAGCAGACTCCATTTGCACGATGGTTACAACCCTTAAACTTATTGCTGCTGTCGTCCTTATGTTGAGCTCACATTCAAAGTCTATGGTGGACGCGTGTCTTGCCCACATTGCGTTTTTGTGACGCGTTTTCAAGTGTCAGAGCGGCCTGAATCTGCCACTGACGCATCGCGTTTTGAGCGTTCTTACTTGAGTAATATACTGTACAGTGTGACAGTACTCTTACTTGAGTAATATACTGTACAGTGTGACAGTACTCTTACTTGAGTAATATACTGTACAGTGTGACAGTACTCTTGCTTGAGTAATATACTGTACAGTGTGACAGTACTCTTGCTTGAGTAATATACTGTACAGTGTGACAGTACTCTTACTTGAGTAATATACTGTGCAGTGTGACAGAACTCTTACTTGAGTTATATACTGTACAGTATAACAGTACTCTTACTAGAGTAATATACTGTGCAGTGTGACAGTACTCTTACTTGAGTAATATACTGTACAGTATAACAGTACTCTTACTTGAGTAATATACTGTGCAGTGTGACAGTACTCTTACTTGAGTAATATACTGTACAGTATAACAGTACTCTTACTTGAGTAAAATTTGTGATTACTCTTCCCACTGTAAGTCTACAAGTGACAAAAGCTTTATGTTGACAATATGAAATGACTTAAACATTTTTGTGTCTTGCATCACTTTTATCAGGTATGATTTAGTTTGTCTCATTTTTATGGCTATCTTTTGAAAATGACAGATTTTGTTATTTGATTTTCAGTTCTGGTTCAGTCGTGGTTGAGTTCTTATTTAGACCTGTCTGAGTTTTGGTTTAATCTAAGACACAGTCTTGTTCCAAATATTTCTGGTGGGGACAGTTTTGGTGGAGCCTCATAAACAAAAGGACTGTTCCCATGAGAACCATGCCTAAACCAGGCCTAAACCAGGCCTAAACCAGGCCTAAACCAGGACTGAACCAGGACTGAAACAGGACTAACCCAGGACTAAACCAGGTCTAAAACAAGGACTGAACTAGGACTGAACCAGGACCAAACCAGGACTAAACCAGTAATTTAACAGGTCTAAACTACAACGGAACCAGGATCAAATGAGAACTGAACCAAGACTGAAAAAGGACTAAACCAGAGCTAAAACTAGGACTGAACTAGAACTAAACCAGGACCAAACCAGTATTAAATGAGGACTGTAACAGGCCTAAACTACAACTGAACTAGGACCAAACCAGGCCTGAACCAGGACTGAAACAGAACTAGACCAAGTTTAGGGAGCAGGAACATTCATTTAAAGAGTTCTGAAACAAAATGTCAGAGCATTCTAACATTTTGAAGTGGCTCAAAACCTTTAAGATGGAAAAAGTCCACCGCTCATACTGTTGTTGTGTCCTTGACACTTCACCTTGTGTCCATGACACTTCACCTACCCAGCCTGTGTATGAATGTCGTGTGTGAGTGCTGGTGGTGGGAGGGGCCACTGGTGCAGATTGGCAGCCTTACCTCTGTCAGTCTGCCCCAGGGCAGCTGTGAATACAGGAGTATCTCTTTGAGTGTGGAGTGAATAACTCACAAATTTGCAGCGTGAAAATTGCTGTATTACTTAACCTGATGTTTACATCTGACCCCAGCCCACATTCATGTTTCTGATCATTGTTTCATTTTGTCTCATTTGATTGACAGCCATGATGAGTACCAGCAGGCTGCTGATTGGCTGCTGGCACACACAAAGCATCGCCCCCAGGTGGCCATTATCTGTGGGTCTGGACTGGGCATGCTTGCTGAGGCGCTAGAGAACCAGGATGCCTTCAATTACTCTCAAATTCCAGGATTCCCCCATAGTACAGGTACTAAACCAGGTCTAAAGTGGGTCTAAACAAGGACTAAATCAGAACTAAACCTGGACTAAACCAGGTATAAAATAAGTCTAATAGACTAACAGTCCATAAACTGTATTTAGAAATGGACACAGTCGTTTGTTCCAAATAGGAAGTGCTTATGGTCCATCGACTCCATCCATTTTGGTCTTAAAATGATCCCTCTCTACATGATCCTGGTATTCTTATTTTGCTTTTGTGTCAGTAAATCTTTAACAATGAACATTAGTAACAGATAAATCAGGTGCCTTCTTTCCCTGAGGTCGCTCCTGCTAGCGTTTGCAACAGGTTTGATTGACAGTATTGGTAAGTGCCAGATCCCTGCTAAACCAGTAGGAGGGAAGGGGTGTTACCTTTAACAGCTTCACTCTAGATTGTTGTTATAATACTTGCGGTCAGAGTTCAAAATATGAAACTCAGCTCCAAATTCGCCCTATAACTGCTAGTCTCGATGAGCTTCATTTGAGTGGAGTCAAACACTATGGGTGACGTCACACTCTCTTAGGCCACTTCTTTATACATTCTATGGTCTAAACCAGGTACTGAACCATTTCTAAAGTGGGTCTAGACCAGGTCTAAAATAGGACTAAAGCAGTACTAAACCACAGGTATCGTGTCTAATCAGGAAGTCAAATTATGTAACATGTGAAATGTCTGTCCTTGTGTCCCATGATCCTGATCTCTCTGTCCCCTGTGTCTCTCGCTCCCTGTATCTCTCTCTCTCTCTCTCTCTCTGTTTCTGTCTTCCTCTCTCTCACTGTCTATCCCTCTATCTTCCTGAGTCAGTGCAGGGACACGCAGGACGTCTGGTCTTTGGACAGCTCAGAGGGAAGACGTGTGTATGTATGCAGGGACGCTTCCACATGTACGAGGGACACTCTCTGTGTAAGGTTAGTACTGTCCTATATGTCCTCTGCTCCTCCTCTGCTTCTCCTCTGCTCCTCCTCTCCCTGTCTCCTTCTCCCTGCTCCCTGCTCTCCTCCTGATCCCTTTCTTTACTTCACTATTCTCTCTCTCTCTAGACAACCTTCCCCTGCGTGTCTTTAAGCTCCTGGGCGTAGACTCTCACCTTCTTCTCTCTCCTCCTCATCCCTCTCTCCTCTCTCTCTAGACAACATTCCCTGTGCGTGTCTTTAAACTGTTGGGCGTGGACACTCTGGTGGTCACAAATGCTGCCGGCTCATTGGACGATTCTCTCAAACCCGGTGACATCATGATCCTCAAAGACCACATCAACTTTCCTGGACTGTGTGGACTGAACCCCCTGTGCGGCCCCAATGACGACAGGTGAGACCTTGACAGGTGAGACAGGTGAGGCCTTGACAGGTGAGACAGGTGAGGCCTTGACAGGAGAGGCCTTGACAGGTTAGACAGGTGAGGCCTTGACAGGAGAGGCCTTGACATGAGAGGCCTTGACAGGTGAGGCCTTGACAGGTGAGACAGGTGAGGCCCGACAGGTGAGGCTCATCAGAGTCTAAAGATGCTCCTTTAAATGTCCCTTCACCTTCTGCAGTTTGGGTTCAGAATATAACATTCTGTTTTTGTTTTTGTTTTCATCAGTAACCCCATTCACACATGCAGCTGACCATAATCTTACATAACAAGATGGATTCTCACAGTATTTGTGAGTTCATAAACTCACAAGAATCCATCTTGAGATACCGGACCAATCACAGAGCAGCACTGAGGTGTGAGCAGAAATCTAAAGTGAAGCGGCAAAATGAACCCAAACAAACATTCCGGTGCTGGCAGACGTACTTGAGCCACAGAAACACAGACTGTTTAGTTTGTGCCAAATGTGCAAAGGGAAGCACATTGTGCATTTGTGAAAGGAAAGATAGCTGTGCTTTTCTCTCAACTGGATTCAATCAAACATTTGACTTTTCGGCTTGTTCTGCTGTTGTGACGCTTCTACCATTCGGATTCAAGTATTAGTCATGACATTCCACTTTTTTCTGATCGCTTTCAGTAAGAGCCATTCCAGATAAATGTACAGAACTCAAAGGAGAGAGACACATCAATCTGGCGTGAGCCAGGTTAGACTGACTTGGGAATTTGCCAGCTTTCTGCCAGAACAGGATCATGTGTGAACAAAACCAGAAATGATTTCCTTAAATTGCAATTTCTAGGAAAAATGATTAGTAATATGCAAGAAATGTGTGACTGTGAATGCATGTGTGAATGAATAAAGCCAGAAAATTGCCAGGACCATCCCTTGGTTTCCCTGGTTACTAACTACTCAGCAGTGTTCTGGGACAGGTGCATGTGTCAGTGGGAGTCAGTGCTGCGTGTTCTGGCATTTTGCACTAGGACCTGTGTGTGAATGGGCTATTAAAGAGGTCAGGCACTGGAGCAAAGAGGAGGCTAAAGGAGGAGGATGGACAGAATCATTCTCAGTCAGACTCAGTGCTCACTCTCCTCCCTCTGACCACAAGGATTCACAAGGCTCTGCTTTGGGTCCATTGCTGTTCTCCTTGTATAATAATGACCTCTATGAGGTCAGAGGTCACAGTGAGATCAGTGGTGTCTCATGTTCTTTTTGTTTTTTCTGTCAGGTTTGGTCCCCGTTTTCCCGCCATGTCCGGTTGCTATGACGCTGGGCTGCGGCGTGTTGCTATGGAAATCGGGAAACAGCTAGGCGTCACAGAGGTGATGAGGGAGGGCGTGTATGCCATGGTGGGCGGGCCCAACTTTGAGAGCATTGCAGAGGCCCGCCTCCTGCACAAACTGGGTGTTGATGCCGTCGGTAAGCTGGTACCTGGTTTAGATCTGTTTAGTCCTGGTTCAGACCTGGTTTAATCCTGGTTTAGTGCTGGTTTAGTTCTGGTTTAGAACAGGGTTTGACCTGGTTTAAACCTGGTTTAATGCTGGGTTTATATGGTCTTGATTCAGTAAATGGGGGGTAGGTGGTAGGGGGGTTCTGGTTTGATTCCTCTGTTTTGCTGCCCATGGTGGTGGTTTTAGTCCAAAATAAAGTGTTGTTGTGTTCAGGGATGAGCACAGCGCCGGAGGTGGTGGTGGCAACTCACTGTGGACTCAGAGTCTTCGGCCTGTCTCTCATCACCAACAAGGTACTCATACATTTGACATCATCATAGCCTGTATAAAGAAGTGGACTGAGGGGTGTGACGTTACCTGCAGCATTCGACTCTAAATGAAGCTCATCGAGGCTAGCAGTTATAGTAGCTAATCTGGAGCCAAGTTCCATATTTAGAAATACAACCATGAGTATCATAGCAACCAAAGAGCCAATCGGAGGCGAGACTGTTGAAGGTAACACCCCTTCCTGCCTGGTTTGACAGGGAGCTGGTGCTTAGCAGCTCAGTTAAACCTGTTTGATTGACACTATCCAGAGCAACCTGTGGAAGAGAGGGTTGGCCTGTTATTAATGTTCATATCTTGATTTACAAATAAAATTGCTAAATTAGCCTCAGGATCATGTGGAGCGAGTTAGAAGCAACATTTGAAGGTCCAAATGACAATCCTTACAGCAGCAGTTACAGAGAGAGGGTTAAGTGTTTTTAAATAGAAAGTGAATTGGAGTTGATGGAGCCAAATTGTGCCCATGCTCACTTTCTGTTTGGAACGAGGCAGCTAGTGGGATAGATATGTCCAGAGATATATAAAGGCTATAGTCCTGACTCCTGGTCTGGTTCTTGTCTCCAAACCTGGCTCAGATTTTTATCTAGTCTCTGCTCTGGTCTCTGGTCTCTGGTTTGGTCTCTGGTCTTAGTCTCATCTTTCTCAGGTGGTGAAGTCGTACGAAGACGATGAGAGCGTGGATCACGAGGGTGTGCTGGCGGTTGGGCGTCTCAGGGCTCAGACGCTGCAGACACTGGTCACTGAGGTTGTCGCTCGGATGGACGTCAACAACAACACCAGTAGCTCCGCCCACGACCACACAGAGGCGTCACTGTCCAAGAGCGACCCCTGCAGCCCCCCGGACCACCACACAGAGGTGCTCATCCAGGCTCAGAGCGACACATCCATCTGAAAATCTAAAGGGGGCACTAGAACTGGACACAGAGTTTAATATATTTTATTTTAATTTAGTCCTGGTTCAGACCCAGTTTAGTCATAGTTTACCCCTGGTTTAGATCTGGTTTACTCCTAGTTCAGTCCTGGTTTAGTCCTGATTAAGTACTGGTTTAGACTTGTTTAGACCTGGTTTAGACCTGGTTAAATCTCGGTTTTGACCTGGTTCAGTCCTGGTTTAGGCCTGGTTTAGACCTACTTTAGTCCTGGCTTAGACCTTGTTTAGACCTGGTTAAGTCCTGGTTTAGACCTCATTTACAGGCTGAACACCCAAGGTAGAACAGCCCAGCTCTGTTTTCAAAGCCACATTAAGGTACATTGCATAGTATTGTGTTGATGATAAACTATTCTTTACTGTTCTGTCTGAAAACAGTTCCTCTGTAAATAAAGAAAAGTATTTTGTTGTAAAAATCCGCACAGACTGAATAAACTCTGAAAACATCACTCTGTCTTGGGTTTTGAGTGTAAAAGTGTGAGCCCAGCAGAGAGTGCACAGCAGCTTGAATGAGGCTCTGACCAATGCCTGCAGCTGCTGTATCACACTCATAGACATACGGTATAAGTAACGACACAGTGTTCAATGCTAATGCTATCATCCACTTAGCATCTCAGCTAGTTTGGGGAGATTTCAGAACTCAGCAAGTCACCTGTATTTTTCCTGTAACCACCTACCTAGCATTAGCCCGCAGATATTGTAAAACTATGAAAAATCCAAAGGGTTTGGGCTGGTATCAACCCAACGACCACATTTAGGTCACAGCCTTGTTTAAACTTTTGGTGTTTTATATTAGATCAGAATTTTTATGAAAGTGGCATCTGCACTAAAAACGAACATACTTTCAGTTTAGATTTCTGAACTTGTGTGGTTCTGTTAAACATCTAGTGACACTAAACATCCTCTTTTACATGTGACTGTGAGCAGAGCAAATACAGGACACAAATATCATGAAATAAACATGGTATATACATTAACATGGGAACTGGCCTTACCATTCATTTGTTGTAAGGGCGCATTTGATTAGACATATCTCTGGGAGCATCAGTACAACAAAAAGAAAGAGAAAAGTGTATGTATGTGTATTGATACTTTGCAGCTGATGTCGTTACTGAGGCTTGTTAGACTTTAATCTGAGCTTTAATTTAACACAGTGTGACCAGAAAGAGCTGATTTAGGTGAGCCGATTTGTGCTGTTAAACAAGTCTCTCACACACAAAATTACAATCACGAGCGCTGGACTATGAGCACTTGTATTGATCACAGGCTCCTAAATGTTTAAATCCATTTTGTATTTTTTCTTAAGTTTTCAGAGAATCTTAAAACTTTGTTGTCTGTGTTTGCTAATCTGTGGATTGTGTCACCATGGTAACTGCTGAACATTCCACCATTGAGATACATGCGGAACACCCCCAGCGTGATGTCAGCATGATGCAAAGTATCAATGCTCACAACATGTCTGCTGTAACTGCACATTCTTTACTACAGGTTACTATGCCAACGGTCTCTCTAGTTTCTTATTATAGCTCTATGTTTACTTTTGTTTGGATTTAAATGGACCAAAGATTATTTCTGCAGCAACGCGAGGACAGAGGTCTCACTTTAATTATGGAGATCGAACGCACTACTCTGAACCTGTTCTCCGTCTCTCTGGTGATTGTGGTCCTGGTTTTGCTAGTCCTTCTTTTCATCTGCTGGATCCTGAAACAGATCAAGAACAGGTACTGTTTTAGTTTAGTTTTAGGTTAGTCCTGGTTTAATCTTGGTTCAGACACGGTTCAGTCCTCATTTAGACGTGACTCCTAATTCAGTCCTGGTTTAACCCTGGTTTAGATCTGGTTTGGACCTGCTTTAGTCCTGGTTCAGTTCTGGTTTATTCCTGGTTTAATCCTAGTTTGATCCTGGTTCAGTCCTGGTTTAAACTTGGTTTAGACCCGGTTTAGTCCTGGTTCAGTTCTGGTTTAGTCCTAGTTTAATTCTAGTTTAGCCCTGGTTCAGTCCTGGTTTAGACTTAGTTTAGGCCTGATTTAGTACTGGTTCAGCCCTGGTTAGCTCCTGGTTTACTCCTGGTTTAGTCCTGGTTCAGTCTTTTTTTAGTCCTGGCTTAGACTTGCTATAGACCTCTTTTAGTCCTGGTTTAGTCCAAGTTCCGACCTGGTGTAGCCCTGGCTTAGTCCTGGTTCAGTCTAGGTTAAGCCCTGGTTTACTCCTGCTTTAGTCCTGATGTAGTCCTGGTTCAGTCCCAGTGTAGTCCTGGTTTAGACTTGGTTTAGCCTCGGTTTAGTTCTGGTTCAGTCCTGGTTTAGTTCTGGTTCAGTCCTGGCTTGATCCTGGTTTAGTCCTGGTTCAATCCTGGTTTAGCCCTGGTTCAGTCTTGGTTGAGCTCTGGTTTAGTCCTGGTTTAGTCCTGGTTCAGTCTTGTTTTAGTTCTAGTTCAGACCTGCTATAGATCTGTTTTACACAGGCACGTGCCTCACTGAATATAACAATTTCATGCCTCACCTGACCACACGTCACAGGTTCAGACCTGGCTCAGACTTGGCTCAGACTTGGCACAGACCTGGTTTTGTTTCAGGGAGGTGACTGAGTTGAGGATCTGCACTGGACCTTCTCAAATCCTGACCATCAGGACCCAACAGGATGAAGCTCAGAAGATCCTAGATCGGGTTTTGGATCGGACTCTTTCTTTGGACCAGACTAGACCAGGACCAGAGAGATACCCCCCAGAACCAAAGCAGGTGGGACCCAAGCAGACTGGACTAGGCCAGCTTTTCACTAGGATCCTGTACCAAATCCGGACCAAACCAGGACCAAACCAGACAAGATTATATCAGACAAAAAAAGTCCTGTCCTGTACAAGACCAGGGTTGAACCAGGCCTAAACCAGGATTGAATCAGGACTAAACCAGGACTGAACTGGGTCTAATCCTGATCTAAAGCTGGTCTAAACTGAGTCTACACTGGATCTTAACTGGGACTAAATTAGGTCTAGACCAGGACTAAACCAGATTTAAACCAGGACTAAACTAGGTTTAAACCAAGACTAAACCATGACTAAACCAGGTCTAAATCAGGTCTGTGTGTTTCAGTGCAGGAGTCTGGACCCCTGAACCCTTCAGACAGAAGAGAGCAGAGCAGATGTGGCAGATGTGAATTTTTAAAATGTATAAACATCTTTATGATTTAATGTTTGGTAAGATATCTCTGCAGTCACTGCAGGAGGAGGAGGTTTGGCGCCACTGACAAAAGCAAGTTATTCATTTAGGATTGGATGTTCAAATTGGTTTAAGTCAGGGTTGGGATTTAGGTTAGGAGTTAAGTTAAAGTTAGGGTTTGGGATAATCCAGATTTAAACAAACAGCTAAACTCCTCACAGCGCTACCCATAGGCAGCGAGAACCTTCTTGAACAGGTGGTGAAGTTGGGAGTCAGAGGTCACAGGGTTAGGGGTCAAATCCTTCAGAACAGTTGCTGCAGAAGTTTAGAACAAGTCCCTGGCTCCCATTGGTGTAACTGGGCAAAGCACTGTTACTTCAGACCAAACGCAGAGCTCTTTGTTGCGTGGGCGGAGACAAAGGTGAAGTACCCAAAGAAACCAAAACAAACACTGCGACACAGACAGATGTACTTGAGGCTATTTTCACAGAAACAAAGACTGTTTAGTTTGTGCCAAACTTGTGCAAAACTTAAAGGAGAGAGACACAGTGAGAGAGAAAGTGACTCTGAGGCATAGACTGCACCTTGGTTGCTGTGATACTCGCGGTCGGAATTCCAAATAAGGAACTGTGCTCCGCATTAGATTAAATTATGGTCTGAAGTCAAGTCATGTGACAGACTGAGTTCATATCACTGCTTCCATGAAGTCCCAAACACAGTGGCACATTCTTAATGTATTTGATTCAATCTCTTTTATATATTTTTACTGTATCAATTCAAATGACGGTTATACCAGAATTATGGAAAACTTGACATAAGGGTGGGACAGCTGAAATGTAAATCATTAAATCATAAAGTTACAATTTATCTAAATAAATGCTCTAGTTTGAAGTCTTATCAATCAGGTTTCAGAAAAGGGCGTAGCCCTAGATGACAAACAATTCCATTGGTTACAATGTAAGGGAAAGCCTCTTACATTTATATGCAGATGATACTGTTTTGTATACAAGCACACCCTCTGCTCATCAGGTGCTTTTAAAACTATAACAATATTTTAATGAAATCTAAAATTCCCTCATAAGTCATTGAATGCAAATAAAAGTAAGGACTAGCCACACCAAACCTGGGATGGGAAAGAGGCTTTTAGCTGTTTTACTTCACAAAAATGGAATATACTCCAAGGAAACATAAAACTGGGTGCATTGGTGACACAATTGCAATTTAATAATCTAGTAACAAGCTTCTATACACACACCTGCACCTGTTTTTAATGTTTTTTGTTTTTCTTTATGGACTTGTTTTTTTCTGCTTGTATTGTATTTTAAACCAGGTGACCATGAAAAAGAAAGCCCAAGTGCACTCATAAATAAATAAGTGAATAAATAATAAAACAATAACTACATCGTTTTTGAAGAGTTGTTTATTTACACATCTACACACAACCTACTGGATAATGTGGTCTGTGATACACTGCAGGGGACACTCCCTTTGAGCCCAGCTGTGCCTGCTCCTGCTGTTGCCCACAGGTTTAAAAGCGATGAAAACAACCATCGCCACAGCAATAAACATTTCCAAAAAAATATTTTGAATGGTCAGAAGCCCAAACCTTGGTTTTGGTCCTGGTTCATACTAGGGATGTAGCGATCCAGCTTTTTCAGTTCCAATATCGACATCGAAAGTTTGACCATAAGTCAAACTGCCATCTACCAATACCTGATATTAACTAATACCAGTGTAGGGACAGAAAATGGCACTGATTTCCTTCCTAACACAGTTAGCTTTTTACACAAGAGATCCAATTGTGTTATGTAACTGTTATTTATCCTTCACATCTCTACTGAACAGCTTTGTATGAATAAAAGATAAAACATAGAACATTATGAGACATTGTAGTCCAAAATCTGCCTGTAAACACTCTTATTACATTCAGTGGAGAAAGAAGTACTCAATTTTGTTACTTAAGTAGAAGTATAGATATTGAAGCAAACATAATACTCAAATAAAAGTTTTTAAAAATCAGCTTAAGTAAAAGTATTAAAGTGCCTGTTGTGATGTACCAGTGACGTGCGGTGAGGTTCATGACTGGTGAGGCACTGATGTCATCACAATCAGATTTACAAACATATAAACCAGGTGTCAGTACATTTGGCCCCGGGCCAGTTTCTCTCCCAGTGACTTGGGGCAGAATAAAAAAGAATTTCAAAATAAAAGTTCCGAAGTCCGTATGAAATACCTCTAATAGTATCAAATAAAAAGCAAGCTGGTTTTGTATTGTTTTTATCCTTATTCTGGTTCCCCAATTTTCAGTGGATTTAAGTAATTAAATTTCTTACCATTTTGTACGTCTCTGTCTGAAAAGAGCGAGTCTTTCGTCCCGTCCTCCTTTAGTGTTGGTCTTTCTTTAATTATAACCTCCTCCTTTGACTGAAAGTCCAGTTTAGAAAACTGCTTGAGCTTTAATATGTAATCTTCCTCCATTTAAAAAGTAAGGCCAGACAAGAAGAAAGTGAATTGCTAGAGTTGACTTGCCAACTCTAAATTGTAGTTTGCGGCTCCTATTCTACGGGAGTTACAAGAATCCCTGGGCCTCTCCCACTCCCTCACGAGCGCCCCCTAACATGAGGCATTGTAACTGCCTTTTCACAGCTGCTATAATGTGCTCAGCCCTTAAAGAGTTAAAGCTGCAGCTTGGCACACAGCACAGTCAGTCCGCAGTGAGGCCGAACAGCCTGTGCCTCTTCTCAGGATTTCAACAGTAAATGTAAAAATTCAGAGATTTTGAGTTTAAAAAAAGAATAAAATTGAAAAGTTAAATAGAAAATAACTTTATAGTACAAATTATTGGATAAATATAACTATTTCATTTATTTTTCTCTATGACTGCACGTCACCGTGATGTACTTATGTACATCACAACAGGCACTTTGTGATGTAGTTATAGAGTAAAAAGTAAAAGTATTTTGCACAGATTTTGAAATCTAACAAAGCCTCAAATGTACTGATAAGAGCTGTGCTGAAAATTTATTCAACAGAATTTTTTTTTCCTAATAGTTTTTCCGAACATGTTAAAAATAAACCTCCTTTTCAGCAAGTCAAACAATAATAAAAAAAAATACTTTTACTTTTCATCCCTGTTCAGAAATATAGTAGAGTACATGCTGTAATTGTAGTGAAGTAAAAAGTATCCATTCAAATTTACTTACTAAGTAAAGTACAGATACCTAAAAGTTGTACTTAAGTACAGTACTTTTTTTTACTTTTACTTTGATACATTCCACCACTGATTACATCCAATTACAGGCCCGGCCAGGATATCAACCTAACCGATATTATGGAACCGACCCAGCAGATTTTTCAGTATCAGCGCCGATATTCGATACCAGTATCTGTACATCCTTAGTCCGTGGTGGTGGAAGTCCCAGACTGTAGTCAGAGCACAGTGACGTTGTGGCAGGACTTGGACCAGGTTTTCACACTGACCCAGTGGTTCTATCTGGTCCCGGCCTCAGTCCTGGTCTTGGTCCTGGTCTAGGTCTCAGAGCACAGCGAGGTCGTGGCAGGACTTTGACCGGGCTCTCACACTGACCCGCTGGTTGGACATGACCCGGTGTAGGAGCCTTCGGGCCTTCTGGGTCAGACTCTCTTTCCTTTTATGACCATAGTGGGGCGCTAACGTAAGCATTAACACATTAGCTCGAGTGTCGCGGTGCAGCCGGATCTGTCTGACCACTCCCTCAAACAGCTCCAACACGTTATGGTGCAGAGAGGCCGATGTCTCGATGAACTTACAGTCAAACACCACTGCACATGCCAGGCCTTCTGCAAGTAATACAAAGCACAAATATATAAGAAAAAGTACTCTAAAACACGCTAGGCCTTCTGTTTAAAAAGAGAGAAATATACAAGAAATAGTACTATAAACACATGCCAGTGTGTTTATAGTACTACTACTTCTAACAATAGTAGTAGAAGTGGTAGTAGTAGTAGTAGTAGTAATAATAGTAGTAGTAGCATCAGTATTACATTGTGTAGTAACCATAGCGTTCATCTTCAGTCAAATGAAGCTCAGTGAGGCCAGCTGTTATGGGGCAAATTTGGACCCAGGTTCCATATTTGGAATTCTGACCACAAGTATCAGAGCAACCAAAGAGCCAATCTGGAGCGAAGTTGTGGAAGGTAACGCCCCTTGCCACCCGCACCACTGATTTAACAGGGGGCAGGCCCTTAGCAATGCTGTCAGTCAAACCTGTTGTTAATCCTAGTGGGAGCGAACTTGGGGAAAGATGGCAGCTGATTTGTCTCTTATTAATATTCATATCTTGAGTTATGGTCATAGCGGCATAACAGCAGAATATTCCAAAAGAGGAGCCACAGTTTTGTAATGTAAAGTGAGTTGAGAGCACCCTCATGAGGTTGCTCTTGTAGTAGTAGTATTCGTAGCAATAGTAGCAGGAGTACCTTGTGTAGTGACTTCTCTGGCCCTCACGAGGTCGCTCTTGTTGCCCACGATGATTATAGGCACCCTCTCGTTCTGTCGCGCTCGTCTCACAGTGATCCTGAGCTCCGCTGCCGCCTCAAAACTGCAGCGGTCCGCCACCGAGTACACAAGAATGTACGCAGTACAAGCAGTACTCAGGGACTGCTCCTATAACAAAGTACACCAAGAAGTATGCAGTACATGCAGTACTCAGGGACTGTTCCTGTAACACAGTACACCTGGATGTATGCCGTACTGTACATGCAATACTCAGGGACTCCTGTTACACAGTACATGAGTATGTGTGCAGTAGATGCAGTACTGAAAGACTGCTCCTGAAACAAGGTACTCGAGTATGTACACAGTACACGCAGTACACACAGTAGTCAGGGACTGCTCCTGTAACACAGTACAGCAGTATGTATGCAGTACATGCAGTACTTGGGGACTGCTCCTGTAACACAATACAGCAGTATGCATGCAGCACTTGCGGATGTGGCAGGTCCAGACTGATAGCTCTCTGTATGTTTTATACAGAGAGATTTCAGTCTGGTCCCCACTCTTCCATCATGTTTCAAGTCAGAAACAAACATGATCATCCAATCAGATTTGTTTATTTCAGTCAAACGAAGGAGCTCATTGATTCTGCAGAAATCGTGTCTCTGATAGGCTAATCCACCTGTCAATCACACCTATCTAAACTCAGGGAAATTCACTGGTGACCAGACTCACATCTTTGTAAAGTATTAGAGAAGGGTGTGTTGCTGGAGCCCAGGCACTCTCAGGAATACTTCAGTATACCTCAGTAGTACTTGACCAGTACTTAAGTAGTATTTCAGTAGTACTTCAGCAGTAAATGAGTAGCACTTGAATTGTACCTACAGTCCTGTTTGGGTCCCAGGTGTCCATCACTCTCAGGGTGGTATCTTCCCCATCCACCGTCAGAGTCTTCACAAACATCTGCTCTGTAACATACACATGCACACACATGTTACACAAATACACACACATTACATCCATACACACACCCATGTTACACAGACGTTACACAAAACCCTAACCTTAACCTAAACCCTAACTTTAAGCTAAACCCTGACCTTAACTTAAACCCTAACCTTAACCATGTTGTTCATTGGGAACCACTGACACAGAAGATGAACACAGGGATCAGTATTTGTTAACGACAAATATGTCATAAAAGTAGGCCAGTTGTTATAGCCTAAAATAAATAAGTGACTGTTTTTCTTGGTGAGAAGTAGGCTACAACAGAGAGCCTATATCATTCACTGCTGGAGGAAAAGCCCCTGAACCCCGCCCCCCTCCCAACCGAGCCCCCAAGCCAGACTCCTCCCATCCCCTCAAACTGCCCCGCCTCCTGGCACCATTACTGTGCTTACACTGATCAATAGCAGCTGTCACTCATAGCCCGGGGCCAATCAGAGCACAGGATCGATACAGAGAGGTCAGACAAAGGCAGGCACAACAAAACATCCCTCAACCCCCATCTGCGGCACAGGGAGGGCATCTGACATAATCGGGCACACACGGAGGGCATCTGACACAGACCTTGGTTCTCTTCCTGGTCTCGTTCTGAGGTTCCAGCAAAGACTGAGGCCAGACTGGACTTTCCCACGTCATGGTCCCCAATGAGAACCACGCGGTACCCGTCCTGATCTGGACCCTGGTCCAGATCCCGGTCCAGATCCCGGTCCAGATCCCGGTCCAGATCCCGGTCCAGATCCCGGTCCAGATCTCTGTCTAACTCCTGGAGCCAGCGGGACCTGTACTTGAGTGAGTCCCCAGGCTGGTATGAGGCTGACTGGACCAGGGCTCTGTGGGGTCTCTGGGGTCTTGAGGGTCCACTTTGTGCTGAGTCTTGGTCCATTTCCTTGTCTGAGTCCCGGTCTACATCTGGGTCTTTCGAGGTCTTGGATTGGTCATGGCTCAAGGCCGTAGTCTGGACTGGAGTACTGCCTCGACGCCTCCAGTCCTTCCGTTGCTGAGCCATCTTAGAACCTGCAAGGATCCAGGATAGATCTATTTTAGTTCTGGTTTAAACCTGGTTTAGACCTGGTTCAGTCCTGGTTTAGATATGGTTAGATATGGTTAGTCCTGGTGTATACCCGGTTTAGTGCTGGTTCAGACCTGGTTTAGTCCCGATTTAGTCTTGGTTTAGACCTGATTTAAACCTGATTCAGATCTGATTTAATCCTGTTTTAGACCTGGTTTAGACCCGGTTCAGATCTGATTTAATACTGTTTTAGACTTAGGTTAGACCTGGCTTAGACCTAGTTTAGTTCTGGTTTGTACACGGTTTAGTCTTGATTCAGATCTGGTTTAGACCTGGTTCAGACTGGGTTTAGTCCTGGTTTAGATCTCATTCTGACCTGATTCTGACCTGGTTCAGACCTGGTTTAGACCTGATTTAGTCCTATTTTAGACCTGGTTTAGTTCTGGTTTAGACGTGATTGAGTCCTGGTTCAGTCCTCGCTTAGATCCAAACTTTGTAGAATGTAAATATTAAATTCCGGGTGTTGGAACTTTCACTGTGACAGAGTACAGAGACATGTATTTGTACTGCAATAAAAGTACTAATTCTTCAAATGCACTCATACATACAGAAGTCACTGAATTATACCATAATTATTACTGTGACTACTGCCACTACTACTAGTAGTACTACTATTACTACTGCAACTACTACTACTACTACCACTCCTACTACAAGTACTACTATTATTACTGCCACTACTACTACTGATACTACTTCTACTATTACTACTGCTACTACTACTACTACTATTGCTAATACTACTAGTACTATTACTGCTACTAGTACTAGTAGTATTTCTACAACTACTACGAGCACTGAACTGAAAACAAAACTGAACAATATGATCTTATGAGAGAAATCCAAATGAACCACTTACCTGATCATGGACCAGAAAAATAGCAGAAGTGGAGGTAGTAGTACTACAACAGTAGTAGTTGCAGCAGCAGTAGCAGTAGCAGTAGTAGTAGTAGTAGTAGTAGTAGT
>JAIEZT010001368.1:23350662-23368162 GCA_019594935.1 Periophthalmus modestus
TTTTGATAAAAAAAAAAAAAAATAAATAATAATAAGATTCGTGATCTATATTTAAAACGTAGGAATCTGCTCACATGAACTAGATGAAGAATTGAAAGAATCCCATATATTTCAGAACATATCTGTAGAGGTCTAAACAGGGTTAGGTTTTACTAAGAATAAGACCCCATGGAGACACGGGGAGGGCATCTTACACACAGGGAGAGCAATCCTGGTTTAATTCTGGTTTGGACCTGGTTCGGTCCTGGTTTGGTCCTGTTTCAGGTTGTTGGAAGATGTGAGTGGTTTTTCAGGTTTCTTCAGTATATCTGACATGTAAAACTCGCCCTGGTTTGACAAGTCCTGGTTTGATGATGTTTTGTTCTGGTTTGGTCCTGTTTGGTCTTGGTTCAGACCTTGTTCAGACCTTGTTCAGACCTGGTTCAGACCTGATTCAGATCTGGTTCAGACCTGGTTCAGACCTGATTTAGACCTGGTTTAGACCTGGTTCAGGTGAGTTCTCAGTAAATATTATGTTGCTGGTTGTTGAAGGATGTGAGTGGTTTTTCAGGTTTCTTCAGAAACTCTGACATTTAAAACTTCTGCCCTGGGCTCTGGCAAGTCCTGGTTTGATATTGTTTTAGTCCTGATTTGGTCCTAGCTTGGCCCTAGCTTGGTCCTAGTTTAGTCCTGGTTTGGTCCTCATCAAGGTAGTATGGTAGGTCCATTTTATTGCCTCTGTAGGGAAATTTGTCATCTGTATTTGACCTATCTTTCAGTTTGGGGCATCTCCTCAGGGGGAGTAAACAAAGCAGTGCAGGGCCCAGGGACCCATCTGCAGATCTTGAGCTAGTCTTGGTCAGGATTACCTTAGCTGGAGTATTTGGCCTATTGTACATGTTTTGGGTTGATGAGAAAACTGGAGTGCATAGAAAAAAAACAACACCCATACATGGGCAGAACATGCAAACTCCACACAAACACAGGCACTAGGAGAACATGCAAACTTCACACAGAAAGGCTTGGTTGACCTGGGGACCGAACCTTGCTGTGAAGCATGAGTGCTTGTTACTCAGTGAGTTAGTTCTGGTTTAGACCTCGTTTTAACCTGGAGCTCAGACGTGTTCAGACGGATATGATTCATGTCTGTAGAAATTCAGAGAATTTGGGGATTCTGCTCCTTCAGTGTGAGACCTCCTGTTGTCAGTGTATTTCTCTCCTGTGATAGTTTTCTGAGAGTGAGTGCTCCTGAGCCAGTGGCTCAGGCAATTTTGAAGTAGTTTTCAATGTGAGACCTTCTGTTATGGTTGTATTTCTCTCCTCAGAGAGCCACTGGAGCTGAAGACATAGTTAGACATTAGGCTTTCCGCCACAAAACTCAAAAACTGGGTCTAGGAATATTAACAGTGTGAATACTAATCTGCTCTGGTATGTAGATTGCACAAACACGGCCATTTCCTTTTGTGTGTGTGTTCTTATTTATTCTTTTTACTAACTATTTTCCTTTTTTACTAACACCTTTTAAAAGCCTAACCAGGGACAAGGGCTGCAAATTAATCAGTGGCTAGAAGCCTTATGTACAAGGACATTGCTTGCCTTCTGGCGGTTTTTAATTGTACTGTTCCTGCCAAATAAACCATTAAATAAGAGCAAGCATTCTTGTGTTGTGGTCTTCTGATCAGAGTGAGTGCTGCTGTATGCATAATTTTTTAAATGCCAATGTCCAAAGTAAAAGTATGTAGCCTAAAAAATAGAAATAAAATTGCTAACTTAAAATAAAGACTTTTCTATTGGCTCGCATTATCAGACCATTAATTGAGAGACACTCTCAGTATTTTACAGAATATGTGTCTTGACATGTAGCAGGTAGGTTTTGGAGGAGGAGAGGGGGGGATTACATGAAAATGTAATTTCATGTAATCTGGTGGTATTTTTGATTAAACGTTCAAATTGTCACTGCCCTTACATTTAAGATTAAAAGGACAGAGCCTACATTATCATGAATTCTTTCCAATATTCATAATGGGCATTATTTGTCAGCTGCACTTATGATATTGTTGGCCTTTCTGTCATTCTTCTAATCAAAATAATGTTGCGCTATCTCTGCTGCCCCCTTGTGCTCTGCCCCTTTTCTCCAGCAGTGATGAGCTACATCCTCACACTGGACTGCTGACAGACCCTGACAGAACACCAGTCTTAAACATTTGTGAAACTACAAGTTTTATGCGTGTTCTGCTTTTATAAGCGGTCAACAGAAATTTTGTGGGAAAAATCACGCTTGTATTCGGTATTTAATTGCACTATTGAATACAAATGTATTATTTCCGCAGCTGTTTAAAAGCTCATAAGTCTGTGATTAAGAGTTAGATTGTCAAAAAATAAAGCAACTAAAAACTTGTGTGGTTTAGAACATCTTTGTGGGTTTCTTAACTGTTCCTGGACTCTTTGGTTTCTCATTATATTCTGTTAATGAAAGGGCCAGTTTGTTGTGCCCTGTCTTCTCCGCTGATGCTGCCTGTGTGCAGTGTGTCTTCCTGTCCCCACACACACACAGACTCTCCCCTATCCCCACACACAGACACACACCTTTGCTCCTCTACCTGCACATGCAGCGGATCATGTACATAGCAAAATAGTTTACTTGCACAAACAAACATAATAATTGCTGGGCTCTTCATTAGTACAAGTTGGTCTAGGAAAAATCCAAAGGACCTCATGGACCTCAATGCTGTGTACAGCCGTGCTCCTGTCGCTCAGTGGCTGATGTAAACCAACAGCTGAGATCGTCTCTGAAACCTGACCCTCCTCCAGACTCAGACCAGAGCTGCGTGAGGAGGGAACAATGCTCAGAAAGAATCTGGTTCAGTCCTGTGTTTACAGCATAAGTGATCTGATCATCAAAAACACCAGGTGATATATGTCAGTGAATCAGCTTCTTCTTTTTTTTTGCATAATTGTTTGTGTTCAAAGCCACGCTGGTATGACCAATTGGACAGCAATCAGATTACTCACATCAGATGGAACTGTTCACATGAATTTTGTCTCTCTGAAGTTGCATCTGGAGTGATTCATGCATGTTAGGGTCATGCGTAATCTTTTTTCGCCTGTATTCAAGATGTCATTGTTCCAAAGATCCCAGTTTTCATCTACTCCCTAGACACACCTGCTGTAGACACACCCACCATAGACACACTCGCCGTAGACACACCCGCCGTAGACGCACCCGCCGTAGACACACCCGCCGTAGACACACCCGCCGTAGACACACCCGCCGAAGACACACCCGCCAGAGACACATCGGCTGGGGACACTGGAGACATGCCTGCTCATCTGTACGGCCTGGTCCGTCAAAGCAGCCCTTTGTTATGATTATGGAGATGTACTGTAAAGGGGCAGGTGGAAATCGGTTCCTATTACCTTGCTGGACTCCAGTTTTAACAGTTTTTAGATCTGTATTAAAATGTCCAAATCATTACACAATGATGCACAGGTGTCATAGATTGTAACTATATATTCATATATTTAAATGATGTAATTTGGAAAGGGATATGGCGGCAGACCTCCAGAGGACCCAACCCGCACGCAGACTTACACTAGGAGAACCCTCACATGACTCACCTCCATCCACCTGTCCCTAAAAGTAAATAAACAGCAACCATGCCAAAATACCATCAAAGTCAACTGTTCACTGTTTCCAACATAACTTTACTAAAGTTGAAATAGTTTTACACTAAGGACAAGCCCAAACCCTTTTCCTAATCTTTATAGATTGTGTCTAATTATAAGCAGACACAGAGCCTACGGCAACATATTCACGGACAAACTGCATCTAATACGCAGGGCTCCAGACTAACGATTAAAGTAGGGTGCACCGGTATGCTTAAGATTTTCATTTGGGTACACCAGAACATGATTTTGTTGCCCCAAAACCTGCCACTCATTTAAGCTATTGTAATATATTGTCCTTAAATTGCTTCAACAAGGACTAAATAAATAACTTGGTTAGTTACTTTTACCAGGATATATAATTCATACTCTTTACTACACACTTACTAAAGAGAAAAAAGGAAATATTTCAATAATGACTTGTTTTATCTATTGAAAGTTGTTTCTTAATGTTATTTGATCAAATAACTGACCTCTTGTTTGTTGTTCAGTCAGGGGTGTTAGGTATTCGTACATGATACAAAGTTTAAGGTGGACGCATGTCTAAGCCATCCTGTGTTTCTGCATGCATCTTCATGCATCAGCGCGGTGCAAATCTGGAGTTGACGTGGGACATCTTGAGCATTGGATGCTCTGTTCATGCGTCAGAGTGTCAGACTCTAGAGTGGAAAAAGCTGAACTTTTGGTGCTTAATAATAATAAATTAATAAATACACCAAAGCCACTCTCAACCTGGTCTATCATTGTTCACAAAGACAAAAAACAAATCCAAAGCGCTCGCAGACTGTAACAGACACCCTGGAGTATCTACCCTCAAATGCAAAGGTGTTGAACTAGAGGTGACAATGCAGCACAAGTTAAAACAGAATGAGATAGAAACCTGTAAGTTTAATTAAAAGCTATTACATAAATGTTAGATTCACAAATTAGTCAGAGTGAGAGTTCTATGCTTTTAAGGACCTTTCTACTTTCAATTTCAATATTTGATCTTTGCTGTCTAGTTTTATTTTATCTTTTACCTCGTGTAGTGGCAGCCTCAGTGTGAGCTGAGCGCCTCGGCCTCAGTGTGAGTTGAGCGTGAGGCAAGTGAATCAGTGTAGTTGTGAGTTAAAACAATAATGTAAATGTGCTCTATACTATTTAATCCATGTTATAATGCGAATAGAGAACACAGGAGGAAATTTTAGCTGCAGGTGCACTAAAATTGGTCACACTCTGGAGCCCCGATTATGTGAAATGTCTGTTTGTTGTTTGTGACATGTTTTAAACTTCTACATAACCTACACAAACTGAACAGAGACAACGCAAAGCAAGTTAATTTCAAACTAGTAATGAAATCTATTGATTAAATGTCTTTGAATTGCTACACTTTAAACAAATTGAAATAAGCTTTATCACCTTTAATGACTTGATGAGACAATGAACTAAGGAACAACTGATAGAAAGTGTCATTAAGTTAATCCTAAAGTAAACTAAAAAAAATGGACATGTGGGTGGAGATGCATCCTGGTGTAGGTCTTCATGGTAGGGTCCTCTGAGTGGAGGTCTGCACCCAAGACTCACTTGCTAAAATGTGTTATAACTTTTCCCTCTGATTTTGTTACAGCAGTCTACCCCCCGCCCTCAGCCCCCCCTGCTGACATGTTTGGGAACGTGCCTGGATATGAGGGCATCGGAGGAGGTGAGGCGGGAGTAAATGAACTCAGTCTGGAGTTAAAACAGAAAGTCTTATCAAAATGATCCACATGTGTATATATTTACTACTATTTATCTGTTGAGCCCTGGTTCTCAGACCTCAGTCCCAGTTCAGTCTTTGTTCAGTCCTGGATCAGTCTTGGTTCTCACTCTCTTCTGTCTCAGGAGGATACCTGCCTCCTCCTGTGCCGCTGGAGCCAATCGCCCCTCCACAGCCTGGCCCCTCCCCTGATGAGTGGACGTACGTGCACGCACACACACACACACGCACTTGCATGCACGCTCACATGCACATTCACGCGCACACTCATTTGCACATTCTTTGTACAGTTTCATATGTGATCATTACAATCATCTGTGTTATCTCTGCAGTATCCATCTGTTTGTGGATTATATTTCACATGTAATTATTAAAACCATAACTGTTATCTCGCTCTCCAGTATCCATCTGTTCTATGTGATTATTATTTCTCTGTTCAGTATCCCATCGATCACAGAGGATGACGCTCATGAGGCATTTAAGAGTTTTGCCTCAGGACACTGCTGCTGGAGCTCAGCACCGGCCAAAGATGGAGTCATCACTAATATGCAGCATTTTAACACCTATAGGGTAAATACTATACACACATACAAATATACAAGAGGGATCATCACTAATATGCAACATTTGAATACTTATAGGGTAATTATTATATCATATATATACACTTATATACACAAGCATATTTAAACATGTGGCATTTTGACACTTGCAGGATAAATATAATATACACATGATAAGATCATCTCATTTTACTGACCCTCAGTGTAGATGTAGCTAAAAGTGAGCTCCCGCCAGTCCAGGTTGAGTCCAGTCTTGGTCCTGGCTTAGTCCTTGCTTAGTCCTGCTTTAGTCCTGCTTTAGTCCAATCTTATTATCAGCAGTCACACCAGAGCAAAACATTCACAGTTGTAAACATCGGTAAGGTTGTGCAATCCTTATGTCATGTGTGTAAATGTGTGTTTTTTTATGTGTAAATGTGTGATTTTGTGTTGTTGCAGTATCGTTTGGAGACTTTCACTGAGTTCAGATCGACTGAATGGGCCCAGAAACCCCACGAAGGTAATGGTGCTCTATCCTCTCCTGTGATTGGCTGTTTTAAACCTCTCCTTGTATCTGAATAGCTGTTTCTCCTCTGATTGGCTTTTTGGGTTGATTGACAGGTGAGACGGCAGATTTTTACACTCAGCCTGCTCCTCGACCCTGGGAGATCGCGGCCACACCCCCGAGCCACTTCACCAATCACACGGAGAACATCAGAGTGCCATTTACTTCATCTATCAAGGTACAACTCATGGATCGATTAAAATGGATAGGGTATTGCTAACTTGGTTTCAAATTGAATTAATGGCCACTCATTGATTCTGCAATGAAAAAATTCCTTCTGCCCTAAAATCATTTTTCTCATAGAGGGCAATGTAATCACAAGCTGCTTGTGTTCGGGTGACAGGGTACCTACAACTTTCACAGAGGTCAAATTAGATTATAAACTTTTTCTCAGCTCAAAATCCATGTTGTCTTAAAAAACGCTTTTTAATCATTAGCTTCGGATTGGTTTGAGCGGTCTCGTGGTATGACATTGAATTTGGCTTAGAACATGGTTCAGAAGCACCCTGCAAGCATAAACTTGATAATTTGTTATTTATTATTTATTTATTATTCCCTTACCTCCTTCGCAGCTGCTCCGCTCATCGTTATTATGCAAAGTTTCTTCTTCAACTGTGCACGGCCGATAGGCAGAGCAGGATCAGATGTACCTAGCCGCTAAAGTATGGGGAGCCATGTTTAGGCCCTGGGGTTTGGTACATCTACTGCTACTACTGCTACTGTTATCACTACTACTACTACTACTACTACTACTACTACTACTGCTACTGTTATCACTACTACTACTACTACTACTACTACTACTACTACTACTACTACTGCTGCTGCTGCTGCTGCTGCTGCTGCTACAGCAGCTGCTGCTTCTACTAGACTCCTCTCCAGCATCTCGTAGTCAGAATTGAATATGTAACTCTGCTCGAAATTAGCTGCTATAACTGCTAGCCTTGATGAGCTTCATTTGGAGCCACTGTGGGTGACGACACACTCACTTCTTTATACAGTCTGTGGTTGTACCGTCCCTCGTTCCACCCCCCTGTTGTTTGTGCTAATTTCTGTCCCTTGAAGCCTTTCTGACACGCCTCTCCCTGAGGTTTAAACATGGCATTGGTGAATAGAGTAACCTGAGCAGAGCAGAGCAAGCCGAAGCTAACAATTAAAAAGCTGTTTTTAAGACAACTTGAGCTGAGAAAAACCCTTTATGATATGAAAATAGGCAAAAAGCAACACTAGGCCTGTCATAATGGTACATTTTGAAGCACCATATATTGCTACAGAGAAATATTATGATAAACGATAATATTGAAGCTACTTTATGCCACTGACACAAAGTGGAATAATCCCAGTAAACCAATGTACAAATATACAGTATCATTAAAAGAAAGAAAGTTCATATTTTGAGTTATGGACACAATAGCGAAACAAAAATACCAGGTTCATGTAGAGCAGGTTAGTACAAACATTTTAAGACCAAAATGATGAGTCTGACAGTAGCAGTTATTGAGAGGTGTGACAGTTTTCTAATGTAAAGTGAATTGGAGCAAGAGTCAGTGGAACCAGAAGCACGCCCATCACTTCCTTTTTGAAACGCGCCATCTAGCAGATTAGCTATGTCCATTTATATATACAGTCTATAGCAGTAACGTGCGCTGAGGTTCATGGCTGGTGAGGCACTGACGTCATCACAATCAGATTTCCAAACATGTAAACCAGGTGTCAGCAACTACATTTGGCCCGGGCCAATGTCTCTCCCAGTAAGTGACTTAGGGCCAGAATAAAAAAGAATTTCAGAATAAAAGTTCTGAAGTCTGTATGAAATAGCTCTAATAGTATGAAATAAAAAGCAAGCTGGTTCTATATTGTTTTTTATCCTGATTCTGGTTCCCCATTTTCAACGGATTGAAGTCATTAAATTTCGTACCACTCTGTTTGAAAAGAGTGAGTCTTTCCTGTCTCGTCGTCTGGAGCAAACCCTTTAGCTCCTTTAGTGTTGGCCTTCCTTTAATTATAATCTCCAGCTTCGACCGAAAGTCCAGTTTAGAAAACTCCTTGAGCTTTAATGTGTAATCTTCCTCCATTTAAAAAGTAGGGCCGGACATGAAGAAAAAATGAAGTGAACGGATTGCTAAACTTGATTTGCTAACTCTAAATTGTATCTTGCTGTCACAATTCTGCAGCCCCTATTCTGTGGGCTCACGAGTGCCCGCTACCATGAGGCAGGGTAACTACGTGCCTCACCCAACGCCTTTTCACAGCCGCTTAAAGCAGCAGCGTCACTGCTGAGCTACAGCACAGTCAGTCCATGTGAGGCACGAACAGCCGGTGCCTCTCCGCACGTCTCTTCTCAGTATTTGATCGGTAAACGTAAAGAGTCAGCAATTTTGAATAAAACAAGAATTAAAATTGCAAAGTTAAATAACTTAATAGTACAAATCATCGGATAAATATAATCATTCATTTATTTTTTCTGTGATGACAGATGAGGCTGTGCCTCAACTGCCTCCCCTGACTGCACGTCACTGGTTTATAGGTGTTCTTTTCTGCTGTCATCACAAACCTCTGATTCCACATCTTCCAATATTTTTTTGTCCTGTTTGTGTTTTTACTACGACATCATCATGTGAGGAAGGCTATAAGAAGTGGCTTAAAAAACAGGTGCTCAGAGCTCTCAAGCTAATGGTTAAATTCTCTGGTCTAAAGTTTTTAGGGTAGTTTAAAGCAGACCTGTTCTGCAAAATTTATTTTTTAGAGCTTTTAACCACATTATAGTTGTTTCCCTCTCATTTACCCTCTGAAGTTGTATGTAGAGTGATTCATGCATGTTGGAATAATCTTCTTGTTTTAACCCACTCATAATCACAAACAATAATAATAACAGACAAATCCGGTTCCTTCTTTTCCCGAAGTTGCTGCCACTAGTGTTAGCAACAGGTTTCATTGACAGTGTTGCTAAGCACCCACTCCCTGCTAAACCAGCCAGGTACCTTCAACAGCCTTGCTTGAGATTGGCTCTTTGTTTGCTATGATACTCGTGCTCAGAACTCCAAATCTGGAACTTGCCTCCAAATTTATCTCTATAACTGTTAGCCTTGACGAGCTTCATTTGACTGGAGCCGAATGCTATGGGTGATGTCACACTCCCTTGTCTCCCCAAAACATCACCTCGGACATGCTAAGTACGAATAGAGAAGAATTGTGTCATTTAAATAATTATAACAGTTAATAACAGTTTTAACTCTTTAAATGTGTGTTTCAGGAGTGCTACAACTGTCGCGCTCTGGGGACAATTCCGTGTGAAACCTGCCACGGAGACGGGAAGGTGAGACACTCGACGACCAATCACATGCAGCCTCAGGTTAAAGGGAGAGAGTGATGACACTAAGTGACGCTTTAAAAAGAGAGCCTGGGGAACCACTATGTCCCCAAAATAAGTTAGATGTCCAATCTGCTGCAGGAAAGTGAAATCTGTTCTGTCATTTTTTGCAATTCTTTTGTCAATTTCAGGTATAATAAACTTCTGACAGTGCCAACTTTGTTTCTCAGTGATAAACACACGCGTTAGCTTCTAATTGACACCAAGGTTGGCCAATAAGATGGGGGTTGTGAGTTACTGGAGCCCCGGACAGCGAATCAGTGCTACATGTGACTGAAAGTTTATGCCCCACTCTCCCTCTTGTCGAATCAACCAGTCACATCACACACGTTTAGTGACGTTTTCTCCTTAAAAGCCAATGAGCAGCGGAACACGAGGATGTATGACACGCCCTGGTTTTCTGTAAACAGACGGAGCAGGCTGAGTGCGTAACAACAGTAAATGCATCGACGGCTTTTCGTGCGTAAAGTGTGCGTAATTTTACTCACTGTGATTTTGCAACAGTTTTGCGTTCTAAACATGACGAAACGGACAAAACAAAGGCAGTACGCGAATGAAGACACTGTGGATGTTTGTACAAGTTATACTAGAGGCATCTCGGACCCGGAGGGGTTCATGGCAGATTCCACGGTGGACTCAGGAGTGGAGGAGCTTATTTTTTAATGGACTGGATGCTGTTCTGGATCGGTAAGCGAGGTTTATTCTGCTATTTACATAATTGTAGATAAAATATATCGTGTGTAATCCTTAGCATTACTTCTGTGGACATAGTGCGCATTGGAACCATGTGCTCTTGCTGTATGAATTAGACTTCATTTGTCTATTGATTGAAAGGTGTTGTTTTATTCTGCATTTTACATTACAGTAAGTAAAAATATAAGATGTGCACACATTAGCATTTACACTAATAGCCAATGAGCAGCTGTACAAGACGGTGTATAGTTTAGTTTAGTAGTTTTACTGTACACAGGTAAAGTACATTATCTTTACTGTACACAGGTAGAGTACAGTAGTTTTACTGTACACAGATAGAGTACAGTATCTTTACTGTACACAGGTAAAGTACAGTATCTTTACACAGGTAGAGCACAGTAGCTTTACTGCACGCAGGTAGAGTACAGTGGCTTTACTACACACAGGTAGAGTACAGTAGTTTTACTGTATACAGGTAGAGTACAGTAGCTTTACTCTACACAGGTAGAGTACAGTGTAGAGACACAGCTCCACTCCATGCGTAAATCCTGCATCATTGTTCATCGTTTACTGTTTTTGTGTGATAATTATGAATATGTATATGATATAATATTACTTCGCCCCCTCTCAATTTTGTACTTTCTTGTTACTAACGTGTTTGTGTTTTTCTTGAGGCACATGGGTGACGTTATCAGATGAGGGACGTTATCAGATGAGCTCATCGGCTGTTACCAGGTTTTGCACAAAACAAAGAAATGGTACAAGACATTGTTTCACCATTTTGTGGACAAGCCATAATCATGTACAGTGTGCTTTTCACTGCTGTTTGCAGTGTGTGTTTAAATTTTGAAGTGTGTGTTTGTTTACTGTTTGCAGTATGTGGAGTTTGTAAATATATATTTATTTTGACCCATACCACTTGTTTTGACTATATTTTATAAACAAATATTTATTTTATATTGTGT
The DNA here is from genome assembly GCA_019594935.1 of Periophthalmus modestus. Lineage (NCBI taxonomy): Eukaryota > Metazoa > Chordata > Actinopteri > Gobiiformes > Gobiidae > Periophthalmus > Periophthalmus modestus. The sequence goes on from JAIEZT010001368.1 coordinate 23,362,178, forward strand.
TTTGATATGCTATATACATTTACATAAGTAATAGAGGAATCTGTATCTGCACACTTAACTCCTCTAAGTGTGAGCTTTCAGTAGAGCCCTCATTGATGTCTGTGGGTTGAAGCATTCAAAAGTTATTGCAGTTTTTCCAAACCTCCCCAAACCCAGAGGTTTGGAGAAGTTTGGATACATCAATTCCCTCCATAAAACGCCTGGATTTAGTAATAGTAAAATAAGTGTCAAAATCTAATTTTTTTAGAGATTGACCTCAAATCGAAATTTGAGAGGTCAACAATATTTTCATTGAAATATAGTGTATCTTTGTCCCCAGCTCCCTACTGCAGCTTTCTGCACCTTCATTTTAACAAAAAAATTTAGGCGAGGATGAGGAAAATAATTTTTTGTGTGTGTTACAAAGTGTATAAATGCTTAGCAGATATACTTACAGTGATTCTAAGACCTGAGGGTGAAACTATAGGGTGTTACCTTTACAAAAAACCCAAACTTGTGTAAATATTACTGATGGTTCAATAATAGTTATCATTTTAATTTGGAGAGGTCAGAACAAAGGCAATTTCACCAAAATGACCCGGAATGGTGAGGGGTTTTAAAGGGAGAGAGGGAAAACATTGAGCGATGCTTTAAAGAGAGAGGGAGTGTTAAAGATGAACAGGAGACAGAGAGAGGGGGAAGAGAAAGAGCAAAAGAGAGACCTGGGGAGATGGGGAGAGAGAGAGAAGGACAGAGGGACAAGAAGAGACAAAGAGACAGGCAGGGGGGAGACAGAGCGTTGTTTTTTTTGTTTGCTTACCTGTGTGTATCTTGTGTGTCTCAGAAGCCATGTTGGGTTTGTAATGGAGCAGGGACCAGAGGCGAGCAAAACTGTTCACACTGTAATGGCACCGGCACTGACAGGTACAAATACTACTGTTAATATTACTACTATAACTACTATTGAAGAACTATCTTTCACTACGGGTTAAGTGACGCACTTGTGCGCATGTTTGTTGCTAAAGAGTAATGAAACTTGAACTCAAAAAATACAACTCTGTTCACCTGCTACAACCTTGAACTCAACATTGTGCAGTTCAGGAGCAGGACTTGGCCTTGGGCATGGTCCTTCCTAGTGAAATACAACTTTTGTGGCTATTCTACACTACCACTACCACTACTACCACTACCACTACCACTACCACTACTACTACTACTACTACTACTACTACTACTACTACAACAAAAACTATGTACACACTCCTTGGGTTCCAGGTGCGACAAGTGCAGTGGCCGAGGGACCGAAGACTGTGACATCTGCAAAGGAAAGAGGCAGCTGCTGGCCTACATCAACCTCAAAGTGGAATGGTACTACCGACCTCACTGTATACAGGGGGCATTTGACACACAAGGAGGGCATTTGACACAATAACCTCTTCTTATAAAGGGGGAGGGGATCTGACACAATAACCTCTGCTTATACAAAGGAGGGACATCTGACACACAGAGAGTGCATCAGAGACGGAGGGCATCTGACACACAGAGGAGGGGCATCTGACACTCTGGGAGGGCCTTTGACGCTCTGGGAGGGCTTCTGACGTGTTTTGTCACAGGAAGAATAACATTGAGGACCATGTGGTGCATCAGGAGTCTGGACTGGACCCAAACGACCTGCAGAGCGTCCACGGCAAAGAGCTGTTCAAGAACAACAACTACCTGGTACTGCAAATACTGCCAATACTACAGATACTAGTAGTTGTAATCATAGCAAAACATGCTATGACTACTACTACTACTACACTACTACTGCAAATGCTACAAATACTACAGATACTACTACTAATACTACTGTGCTATTCTGCAGATACTACAAATGCTATTTCAGTTACTACAACTACTGCTACTACTATTACTAATATTACTACAGATATTGTAGATACTTACTGCAAATACTACTGCAAATACTACTGCACATAGAACTATACAAAGTAGCCTTGTTCAGCCCTGGTTTAGTTCTGGTCTCACCCTGGTCTAGTCCTGGTCTAACTCTGATCTCTTTCAGCTCTATCCTCTGGTTGGGTTTCCAAACCCGTCGATCTCTGAGGCCTCAGACCGAATGATCCGCGACCATCAGACCAAGTATGCCCAGAGCTCCAGGATCCTGCAGCAGGTACCATTGCTGCTACTACTATTAATACTATTGATACTATTGATACTTCTATTACTACTACTGCTACTACTACTACTACTATTGAGACTGCTACTGCTGATACTGCTACCGCTGATACTGCTACTGCCACTACTACTACTGCTGCTACTACTACTACTACTACTACTACTACTGCTACCGCTGATACTGCTACTACTACTACTACTACTACTACTACTACTACTACTACTACTACTACTACTACTACTACTACTACTACTACTACTGATACTGATACCGCTGATACTGCTACTGCTACTACTACTACTACTACTACTACCACCACTGATACTACTACTACATCATTATTCAGTCACTCCACACTTGTTGGTACCAAGCTACTATTGTAGCCACAGGTGCCCTGGGGCAGACTGACAGAAGTGAGGCTATCTATTTACACCACCGGCCCTTCCACCAATAAATGCGCACAAACCACCTTCATACTAAGCATTGTGGGTGAAGTGTCTTGCGGAATAACCCAACGACAGTTTGCACTTCTCCTACTGTGAATACTGCAGGGCAGCCCTGGTACTACTTCAATACTAGGCTTCAGTACTTGCCCATACACTGAGCCCATTTAGACCCCCTGTAGTCTGGTTCTGATCTTGTTGTGATCCTTTCATTCCAGAGGCAGACAGTGGAGCTGATCCCGATCTCTAAGGTCACGTACAAGTGGAAGGGTGACTCCCACATTTTCTACGTCTATGGCAATGAGCGCCACGTGAGTGCCGACTACCCTGCCACGTGCTGCTGTGCGATCATGTGATCGGCCTAGTGTCACGCTACATGTGACCGGCCCTGCCCTTTAGCCGGCCACCTGGTGCTGTCTCATAATGTGAGCTGTGATCTGCCTCTTGACCCGCCCCCTGCCCCACCCACATGTGACAAGCCCCAACACCTGCTGCTGTGTTATTATGAGAACTGTGACATTATGAGAACTGTGACCCACCTCCTGTCACACCCACATGTATTTCATCAGCAAAACACTTTATATTCAAGTATCAGTTTGATCCAACCAATCTCAAAAAATGTATTTGTCCAAAGTGCAGTTACCATAGTAACATCTGCGCGAAAGTATCTGGGCATGCTCAGTTTGAAAAAAGGGCAAATCGGGTAATAAAAATACCTGCTGCTGTGTCATCATCTGACCTCCTGTCACGTGACCCGCCCCCTGTCACGTGACCTGCCCCGTCACATGACCTGCAGTGACCACAAGAGGTGCTGGGAATATGAAATGAAATTATATACTGTTATATTATGTGTTTTTAGCAATCCTCACAGACTGAAGGGGTGCTCTAGGCCTGGTTCAGACCTGTTTCAGATCTGGTTTAGTCCTTAGTGAGACCTGATTTAGACCTGATTTAGTTCTAGTTTAGTTTTCAGTGAGACCAGACCTGGTCCTGGTTTATCTTAGTCAATTGGGTTAGCTTCAGGGACCTTTAGTTAAATAGTGGGTCTAGACCTGTTCAGTTCTGGTCCAGTCTAGTCCTGGTTCAGTCCCGGTTCCATCCCGGTCTTGGTCCTGTCCTGGCATCCTTCGGTCTGTGGGCTGCTTGGGTTTGGGGTTTGATTCTTTAAAAATGTGTTCTCTCTGTAACTGCCTTTTATGACCACTCAGAGGCGCTGTTCACTCAGACCTCACACCTCAACTGTTTCAGAACCTTGTATTTGGACCTGGTCCAGTCCTGGTCTCGTCTTGTTTTTCATGTTTACGTTTAGTTTTGAATTGTAAAGCCATATTAAGATATGCCATGAAGTCCAGACAAACTTAAATGTGAACACCAGTTTCACACATAACCTGTTTTTACTAACACTAGTTCTGGAGGAAGTACTGCATGAGTCACTACAACTACCATGTACTGTTACTACTATGTACCATGTACTAATATTATGTACTGTATATCTTCTCTATGCCAGGGCTGACAGTTTAAATGTGTGAATAAAGTGAGTCCCTTTGAATCATATGTCCTTTTCTGACCCCTCACCGTGTTTTGATCTCTGACCCCAGACTGGACACATGGACAGAGCTCAGAATTCTTAGATGGTTAATGACAAAGTGTTGGGACTGTGCATATTTACTTTTTTTTATAGTGTCTATCTGTGTGTGTGTGTTTGTGTAAAGGAGGATCCTCTTCTGGTCAGCCTAGCGTTATCTTCAGCTCCCACGTAACGGGAGGGCCACAGGAACTCACAGCTCTGGCCTTGACTCCGAGCATCGATGTCTCCTGATGTATTTTATGTGTCTGCAATTTACTGGCATTCACTTGTTATCAGCTTTAGCATTAGTACAAGGGGATACACGTTTAAAGTGGTGCACATTGCTAAATGTAGATCCTTATAATTCTCCCTGCATGGTGTGAAACAGCCAGTGAAAAGAAAAACAATATCAAATAACAAGAAAATAAAACAAGAAAAACGTAACATGAAACTATTAGGAATGATTTTTTGATATAACATGGTCAAGATCATACCTGAACTTATGTTTGTCTGTGTGTTCTACGTGGCATGTGTACTCTGAACTTAAGATCAGCTAATACCTGTTTCTAGCAGTGAACATGTACAGCTGCACATTTTCCCAGCTAACTCAGAAAGTGACCTTTGTACGTGTTTTCCATACGATAAACGCATATAGGTTTGGTAAGGTCTACGTGTCTGACGATGCCACAGGTCTATATAAGAGTCATTGTAGAGTTGTAAGACCAGGAGAAAGGAGACTGAAACTTGACTTCCATGATGCCTGAATAAAAACTAAATGATGCAACTATCTGAGCCTTCCCGATCTTCTGCTTTTGTCCGAGTCATTTCCTGAAGTTGACAAAACCCTAAACCATCTAAATATAAAATTATAAAATGACAACAATAAAATGCTAAAGCATACACATCCATGAGAAGACTAAGCAAACCATATACAGGATATCCGTTATAATCTGGAGACTTTATAACCCTCAGACCATAAAACTATTCATATATGACCAGAACAGGCAAACACAAAACTCATAACTCTATTAACTCTAAAAACTCAAGAATGTGAATCTATTCAGTGCAAGATCCAAAAACCCATTTGTTACAGCACTGACATTCTCGAGCCGTACCACCCTTCTTTCACCTTCTGACTTTCATCCATCCATTTTCTTCCACTGATCTGGGGCCGGGTCGTGGTGGGGCAGCAGTCTGAGCAGGGACTCTCAGATTTCCCTCACCCCAGACACGTCCTTCAGCTTCTTCGGTGGGACCCCAAGGCATTCCCAAGCCAGCCGAGAGACATAGTCCCTCCAGTGTGTCCTGTGTCATCCCCAGGGCCTCCTCCCTGTGGGACATGCCCAGAACACCTCCCTAGGGAGGCGTCCAGAAGGCATTCTGAACAGATGCTGGTGCCACGTCAGCTGGCTCCTCTCGACGTGGAGGAGCAGTGGCTCTACTCCGAACTCCTCCCGTGTGACTGAGTTCCTCACCCTATCTCTAAGGGAGCGCCCCACCACTCTGCAGAGGAAACCCATTTTGGCCGCTTGAATCCGCGATCTTGTCCTTTCAGGCATTACCCAGAGCTAATGACCATAGGTGAGAGTAGAAACTTCTGATTTAAATGTGAAAAAACACTCACTGTGCTCCCAGCAACCGTCTAAAGATATCTCAAAGATCCACAGTACTGTATGTAATTATGCTCTCACTAAACTAACCTGAAAATCAAAAACATTAAATGTACCCAAAATAACAATCTAGACCAGGGCTGTCGGACACATTTTAACAGAGGGCCACATCTGCAAAATAGCTGCTCTCAAAGGGCCAGATGTAAAATA